>JAWZYV010005850.1:0-398571 GCA_038373885.1 Cheiracanthium punctorium | reverse complement strand
GTTTTTACTCCGCTCTCTGTAAATAAAATTATTTGTATATAGTGTAATTTTTCGCGTCTTTGACTTATTGAAGAACCTAAGAGACAGGGTATGCCTTCGAAGATCTAGTTTTGTCATTCGCGACACTAAAATTCACGCATGCAGCATAACTTACAGGAACACTCAAAATAATTCGTAAACATTGTCGTAACTGCCTAGACAGCACATAAGCTTAAATCAAGCTTGACATTTCCTTGAATTTGACGTATTAATGCAAGCTTGGCTTTAGCTTGATTTTAGCTTTCAAAGTGCGCAGTGATGGCGCCATCTGTGAAAGAGAATGGACATTAATTGTCTAGCGTCCTCAAATTTCTGAAAGTTCGTAAAAGATGTGTTTTATTTTATTACCAGTGCTATATTACCGGCACACAGTGGAGTATTTGTGTCAAAATCCTGGCCAAAAATATTTTTCATGTGTTTTAGCGTTAAAATCATTACTGTTGACTTTACTTTTTAGTATTATGTATTTCTTAAATTATATAAAAAAGCGTGTTGTCGCCAAATTTGGCGATATATCGCCAAACGACACGAAGTTGGTTTCTAACAAATGTCTTGTCCGGGGAGTGTCCCTTACTGGGAAGTACTGCTATTGCATAATACCACTTATAAATGTAATAATACGCGGCTGTCGATCTAACGGTCTGGAGTTTTGGGCGATTTTCTCCAGATGTCACGTGAATACGCATTAGAACCCCTTAAAAAGCCCTCCGACCAAGGCAACCTTCCCGTTAGGCAAATAGCCGTGTAGCTGTGCCTTAACCACAATAAAAATATATAAATGTAATACTTTAATAATACTTATAAATATAATACTACTTATCTATAAATCAATTTTTAACATAAAAATTTATCTCAATGTAGTTACTATAGGGATCTTAGTTTTCTAATGACTTCTGAAGATTAACTTTTTCATTCTGATTCTTTTGAACTCTGATATTCGTCTTCACTCAGAATCACTTTTTTTTTTTTTTTTTTTTGAGAGAGAGGGGGGGGGGGACCACCATCGGGCCCCTCTGTTGTAGGTTCTAGCTGTAGCGAAGTTGTAGGGTCTCGCTGTAATAAGGCTTGCTCTTTTTCGTTGGCCTTTGTCTAGAGCAGCTAAAAGGACACTGCTTAAAAGAAGCCTACTTGAAACCCATAAAATCTCATTCCAAGCTGGAGCAGAAAGTAATTTATTTCAAGCCAGCACTTCAAAATGACTGAGCTAGCACGTGTTTCTGTTTACACACTCACACTCCAATGACCCGAAGTCACAGTTGCCAACCTTTGAGATCCAAAAATGGGGAACTTTTGCTTTGGACACAATTTACGACATAAATGGAAAACTAAGCTGTAAATAGATAGGGACTATTTACAGGACTAAGAAAGGGCAATTTTGGAATATGTAGAAATTTTCTTCTTATAGCCAATTTAAATCAGAAAAATAAGAAATTACATACTGAATTTAAAATGCCGATGTTAAATCTTAACTGAAATGAAATTTTATATACCTTTATCCAAACACTTGCACATAATTTATAGTTTATGAGAAGTACAAGCGCGTATGCTTGTATCCCTTTTGCGATCACCCGTCGAAAAATTATCGAAAAAATAAAAATGGCGCTATATAAATAATTTTTTTTAAAGAAATGGTGGATGTTGGGGGAACATTTTTTTCTTGGAATAGACACTCAATACTGTAATAATTACGATTATAGTTGAAATTAGGCGCGACAAGCCGCGACACCCCTTCAAAAAGCTTTTTGAAATGTGGATCTTTGAAAAAAAAAAAGAAAAAAAAAAGTTTACAATTTTTTAAAATAAAGTCATATTATTTTTTCACGCTAATAGATACATATAATTAAAATACATATATTTTACTACAATTATACTTAGTATCAAATCAGTAAATTAATTTAAAGAGCCCGTAAAAAATGCAAGACGAAGTAATAGGAAACGCTGAAATCTCTTGCCGTAAATGAAGAAACTTGCTTTTAAACCGAGTGTTGCATCTTTTGGATATGAATTATGATCGAAAAACATGCATTACATGATGCATCAGTTACTAGGCTATCCAAAAACATATATATTACTGTTTTTAAACAAATTTAAAATTTTCGACTTTTGGCCAGGATTTTGATACGAATACTCCACTGTGCGTCAGGGCAAACGGGGCAACTGCCCAGGGCTTACAGATTTTAGGGCCCAAAAATCTTCCATCTTACACTTGTGTAGTTTTAAAATAAAATTACAAAGGATAAAAAAAATTTAGAAGTTAAATAATTTTTTTAATTATAAAGTATGAACAATGAAAATAATTCAAATTTACATTTGTATAAATTAATTTAAACTTATTTTTAATTCTTCGAAATGCTCTATATCGATATAGCATACCAATATGTAGGAAAATAACTAACCACATTTGTAATGAGAATTTTTAGCGTTAAAAAATAGCAAAATTTTTCAATTATTTGTTATTATAAGAAATATTTACAAAAATGACTAAAGTGTTTGCATTCCATACATGTTAGCAACTGTGATATAGCATTTCGAAGTAACGTTTAACTATCTGTTTCTTTGATTTCAGATTACTTAACACAAAATTTGTGTTAAGTAAGTAAACCCATTCTATATTTTCAAATATGGAAATTCTTCAAAATAAAATACAATTACACTACGAAATTGATTTCAAAATCAGTCGTTTGTCTCGATTTTGGCCAGCAGTATTGCTCATGAGTGTTGCGGTACTGAAAGTTTTAAAACGTGTGCTGCTCTTAAGTTTATATTATGTTTATTTCCCTATTAGTAGAGTCTCTAAATCACACATAACATTATTTTAATTTTGATGCATCCCATGGAAAAATAAAAGAAACAAATAACACATCGCCCACTTATCAATCTGGTGAGAAAACGGCGTGATAAGTCACTTCAAACTTTAGTCATATCTGCGTAAAGTTTAGTAGCTGAACGGATAGCGAGCTCGACTCCCAATCGAAAGCTCCCGGGTTCTATTCCAGCCACGAATACTTGATGGAAACAGATTAAATTAAATTGAAATTTCAGCGTAGAGGGGGGGAAATGCGTGGCAAAGTAAAATATGTGGGGTAGAGATGAGTTCGGGCTCATTTTTTGAAGCCCGAGCCCGAAGACTTTTAATCCGAGCCCGCCCGAGCCCGAGCGATATTATTTAAGTAGGAGCCCGAGCCCGAAATTTCAGCTAAAGATAAATAAAATTCATTAAAATTCAAAGAAGTAATTCCTTGATAGAATACAATAAAGTTTGCCGTTTGTGCAAATTAAAGACAAATATAGTTGCAAACTCTCAATGCACTTTCTAATTCTTTAGATCTATGTTTATGAAATAATGTCCGATCTCATGACTATGCAATATATCTATGCAATACCACATATACATGATCTGCTATACAGTTATACATGATCTATGTAATATAAGCCGCCGTTCTGAAATACCCAAAGAGCTTCACGCGCCTTCTAAGCACCCATGGCGCTATTTTTTTTTATAAGTACTTTTATTTTTCATATGAATCACTTTTTAAAAATCTGTTTCAAGGAGTATGTTCAATAAAACAGAAAGTTTTCACGAGCCCGAGCCCGAACACAATTGTGAGTTACAGAGCCCGAGCCCGGTTCGGGCCCGGGCTCGGGCTCGGGCTGAGCCCGGCTCATCTCTAATGTGGGGCGAGTTCGCCGACCGGCGCCCAGTGTATTTAGGAAATTTTTTGTTAGGAAAATTTTTTAAGCTTGAAATTAAGCTTGAAATGTCAAGCTTAATGCAAGCTGGGCAAGTGTAAACTAGAACACTTGATTCAAGCTTGCATTAAGCTTACACGCTTGAAATTTTCAAGCTTATTGACTTGACAAATCAAGCTTGCTGCAAGTTTGCTGTGCTGTCTGGGTGTCTCCATTCGCCACTTAAATTTATTCAAATTTTATTAAACTCCATTCAAATTTTTGAACAGTGCAGTTATATATCTTCATATAAAGTGAATCCAATGTTAAAAATTTTTGAAAGTCCCAAGGGCCCCAAACATGGTCCTTAGTGCTAATTTATGCAATTTCGAAGCATAGGTAATGCTGGCTCTGACTTCGCACCTGAGAACTATTGGCATGGAGATATAGTTTCAACACAGGGGTTTCATAATATGAAAATGTATATTTTTGGATTACTGTGTTAAATTTTCTTGAAAACGGTGATACTTTCAAAAAATATATCTTTTTAGAATATGAAATTACTATGTTGAAACTACATCACCGTGCCAATAGTTCTCATATGCGAAATCAGAGCCAGCAGTACCTATGCTTCGAAATTGCATAAATTAGCACTAAGGACCATGTTTGGGTCCCCGTACCGACGGGCCCTTGGGGATTTCAAAAATTTTTAACATTGGATTCACTTTATATGAAGATATATAACTGCACTGTTCAAAAATTTGAATGGAGTTTAATAAAATTTGAATAAATTTGAGTGGCGAATGGAGACAGTTACGACAATGTTTACGAATTATTTTGAGTGTTCCTGTAAATTATGCTGCATGCATGAATTTTAGCCTATGTTACTCAGGAATAGTGTAGCTTTCAGTGAAAAGATCTTTAGAATCGGTTCAGTAGTTACAGAGATGTCCATATAGCGTCATGTGCTAGAATTCTTTTGAGTGTCCCTGTAAAAGAACTAGTTATGCTGCATGCTGAAAGGTAGCTTATAATACTCAGGAATAGTGTAGCTTTCTATCAGTGAAAAAAATTTTCGAATCGGTTCAGTAGTTGCAGAGATCCCCATTCAGCGTAATGTAATTCTTATGAGTGCCCCTGTAAAAGAACTATTTGTGATATATGGAGGATATGTTTGAGATATATGAAGAATAAGTTAATTTTCAATATTGCCACTGTCGATTAAACTTCTAAAAGTAACGCCGAAATGCCCCATGCGTGCCAGTGGAATGTCCCAAATAGGGAGGTACTTTTTGGGATTTTTCTTGGAAACAGTTGTACCTTCAAAAAATGTTTTTTCATAATATGAAACTACTATGTTGATACTACATCTCCATGTCAATAGTTCTCCTGTGGGAAGTCGGCTTCAGCTGTAGCAATGCTTCGAAATTGCGTAAATTAGCGTTAAGGACCATGTTTGGGGCCCGTACCGGGGGCCCTGGGGGCCTTCAAAAATTTTTAACATTGGATTCACTTTATATGAAGATATATAACTGCACTGTGCAAAAATTTTTTCTGTATCACGTCAGAGCCAAGATTTAAAGCATTCTTAAAACTGTATTTTTTATGAAATTGGGGGTACTTTGGGGGTCCTTATTTGGGGCTCTGACAATTTTCGAATGAATTTTCAATTTGAGACGTTAATAAACAAGGTATATTATAGGACAAAATGAAAAAATTCTCTGAAGCACCTCTGAGCCAGTCACAGTCGAGACAACAATGTGGCAAAAATGGCCCTAAATTAATTCGACGTTGCTCCTCTGGGGTAGTTTGACCCCCATAACTCCAGAACTAAAAGAGGTAAATGAAAATATTTCAGATTTGTTCTTTCCTTGTGTAAGGCAACACAATAAAAGAAAATCATAAAATTCTGAGATGGTGATGGGAACTTTTTTCTATTGACCTGCCCGATTTGCTTTTGCAGCGGCTCTTAAATAAATTAGAATTTTTTTTTTTTGAAGAAGCTATCTAAGGAGCTTGAAAAAGATGATCTTTTAAGTATAAATAGAGGAACAAGAACAGGATAAAAGGAATTTGCAATCGATTTTCTTTTAAATCCCGAGTGGGAAAATGCTAAGAATTCAGATTATTTGTTAAATTCTAACACTTTACGGGCGAGCTTAACGCATTTTAGCGCACAGGAAAATTAGAATGTCGAGTCATAACTCGACATGCTTGGTATTGTTTCTTGCAATTTAATTTGGCAGATCCAGGGAAGGGCCTACCCCTGAAAAAAAAGCGACTGATAAAGGGCAACTGCTTTCTTCTAACCCTTCAACGCGCAGTGCTCCCGCTCTGGGAACACCAAACTCTGACGTCTTGACTCTTGCCAGTCACGAAGAATAGATAATATTTCTATAAAAATAGATTCGGGTGACATAGATCCACGAGAATCCTTTAATTTTTAGCACGTCATTTCCCGTAAAAAATTGTCACGATTCTTTTTAACAGCACTGACATCTGCTGAAAAATGGAAGAGTGCGAGAACAGCTGGATAGATCGCCCATGCTGAAAAAAGGGCAGCCGTTGCCATCGCTCGACTTAACTACCAGCAAGATGGCGGACGATCGAAACGTTCATCGCGTGCCACAGATCTAGAGACCTTTTTTGACGCAGCTGGCTGTGCTGCACAGCCCTTTTTTCAGCATTGGGAAAGGGTTGCGCCTCAAAGGGTTAAATAGGTGAAATGATCTTTTTGATAACTTAGCTCTTCCGAAGAAATATTTTACATTGGTTTCGAGTAAAATGTTGCTTTAGTGTACATTTTGTTAGGGTAAACAAGCTTTTTCTAAAAAATTAAGCGCCCCCCCCGCTCCCCCCAAAAAAGGATTTGCCACTGATTTTAATGCGTATTTCTTATAGCTTTGTTCTGTTTTTTGCAGATAGCGAGTTACCAACCAAGTCAGCAGATCTTTTATTGCTTGCACCGTCATCATTTCAATCGCTTTCTACTAATAATGAAACTCGTGAATACATCACTATACTGAGCAGCTTAAAGGAGGAAAGACAAGGCTGCTTGCCAGAGGCCGACAGGTTATGGATCTCTGCTCGAAGACTTCTAACGAAGGGCGTTTTCAAAGGAATCGAATGCCGCAAGTCACCGGATGTAGCTAAATTCCGTTTCTATGTGGCTCCCTTTCTAAACGAGCGTTTACTTGCTAAAATGTGTGACGATGTATTCAAAGCTGCCAACTGCAAGTGTTTTGCGTACTTCAGGACATTCAAGGATGGATGGACCGACAAGGTGGAGTGGCTATTCACTTCGGAAGGCGAACTGTACGGGAACCAGAAATTTGCTTTTGCTATATAGCGTCGAATTACATCAGCCAAGTGTTAACATAGAGGGTGTCCCCACCCCAGAAGAGGTGGTGACGGGCTTTGAAATAAGACTAGAAAAATTTCCAATCGTTCACTTACAAAAAGTTAACGCTTTTTAAATTTGCATACGATCGCGTATGAAAAAACTTATCGTTCCCCCAAAGTAAAATGTGTTCCGTACACTAATGAGGAGATGTACAAAATTTGAGAATTATAGTCTAAAAAGTATGAGAGGTATGCTGCTTGAAACCAACCACTTATAAATGGCTCTCGGGGAAAACATCAAGTCCTATGATCGCATTTCAGGGGTCGTAGCGAAATTACGAAAGTTGTTTTTTTTACACTCTGACAATAAGCGTTTGCATTCAAATTCATGTATAGCCCCCGATCATCTTTGTTTAAAAATATCTCTGAGGCGTTTAATGATGAAAGGCTGAAATTTCGTGCATCGCCTCATAAGTGTATGGGGCAAATTTTACTAATCGGGAATGTTTTTGTATGGGGGCTCGTATACAAATTTTAAAAGTGTAATTTCTTGAAAATTAAAAAAAGTTTTTTTTTTTTTTTTTTAACGGAGTCTTATTTTATTTTGTTTATTTTTTTTTTCAATTTACATTGCTCACTCTGCTCGAATAGATAAAGAATTAAAGACCGTCACTATCTCTTAGAAACACCTTGTAAATTCATTCATTATATTATTATTGATTTTTAAAAATTTCTATCATGTAATTAAATTCAAGCATTTGCATGTACTTTAATTTTCAACAGGAGTGGTTTGTTTTCATTGTATTTGGAGGAAAAATAAATTTTGCTTCCTATATTGGTGTCATTTATTTGTTTCGTTTTATATGTATTTTATATCGTAGACTTTTTTGGTAAGATTTTAAAATGCATATGTACTTTTATGCGTGATTTGACCTCAGTACTTTAGATGTTCTGTTAAAAACTGCGGGACGGTAGTGTATGCCGCACCGCTCTGCTGAACAGAGAAACGCTGTCTGTATGGCAAACGAGTCAACTCTGGAAAGAAGTTAAGAAGTAGCTGCGGGGAAAATTTAAAGAAGAAACACGATTTTATGCTTCTAATATGAGGTTTAATTTTTTTAAGTCGTACTTTTCTCTAATTTGAGAGTGATAGGCCAAGTGAAAAGTTATCTTAGCTAGAGGGAAAAAATAGACATTCAGCACATTCAGTTACCAGTATAAACTGAAAATTGGAAGATTTACAATAAATAATCGCACTGTTCAGAATGCTTTTGTGAAAATTTAATAGAAGATTTTTCCGCTCTCCCCCACAAAATATTGCAAATCTTAAAAATTGAACTGACTTGAACAACTATATAAAAAAGTACTTTCAAATTTTAAATTCGCACTACAGAGCGATTTATTAAAATTATATCATAATGCACGAGTCGGACCTATTCGTCTTTATCGCTGGAAAGTGCATCATCAGTCATACGTCGGGCCTATTTATCTTCTGCCGGACTATTTGTCTTCTTTGTTCCATTACGCTGGAAAGTGCATCATAATACATGAGTGTACTGTATTTGTCTTTCTTTTTCCATAAACATTTCCTTGGAATTCAAACCTATATTAAAAACGCTTCCTAAAGCTGGTTTACAATCTTTGTCAGGATTATTCTAAACTGTATTCAACGTTTATAATAAACAATAGGATTTGAAAATTTCTCGCCAAGTATCGAAGATATAGCCAAACTGGGTTCAGTTTTGAGAGACTTAATTTTTCACACTAGACTGTTCGATAAATCTTCAAAAACAAAAATTGCGGCTTCGCTATCTCGCAGCCCATAAAAAGTGATACGCCGTTTTTTCGCCATGTAGAGGGAGATCGCTGTCTGAAATTAATAGCACTCCAGTAATATAAAGTCAACAAAGCATAAAGATAACAAGCTAAACATGGAGTCAAGGAAAGAAAAAAGAAAGGAAGAAAAAAAGTAAAATTATGCCTAACGCATCGATTGTAAAATATTTTGTAAATGCTTTTTGCGCCAAATTTGGCGATATGTCGTCGTAAAACGTGGTGAAATTTTGACGATAACTTCAAAATTACATCACTATTAATGTAATTTTGCAAGGCTCTGTAAAAGAACTTTATTTATTATTTCTATCCTTTAAATGAAGAATAAGCTTTTATATTTATTGTCAGAGATGCCAAGTCTCCCGCATGTATGGTGGCCTTCCATACTATACCTGTTGGGTCAGACAGGGTGCCCGAAGAATCTGTACAGGATGGTGAGTAGTTTCCTAACAATGAGGGAGGTAGTCTATCATTCAGGAGGATCGGAGGTTGTCCACAGCTACAATAGAGGATGTCCGCAGGGATCCAACTCCGGACCCCTGCTGTGGAACATCGTAGCGAACTCGGCTCTTAAGCTCAAGCTTCCTGTTGGAGTCTATCTGCAGGCTTATGCGGACGACTTCGTTGTGGTAATTGATGCTCCCAATGCGCATCAGTGCAGCCGCAAGGCGACTGAAGCCCTCGCTATCCTTCAGAAATGGAGCGAGCTCCACAAATTGGAGTTCAGCCCAGCCAAAACGGTCGGGCTTCACGTACGACCCCTGCGTCGAATGGGGCGAGTGCGGCCTCCCCGCACTGCCCCGGTAATCCGTTTCGGGGGTAGTATAGTAAAGTTTCAGTCAGAGCTGAAGGTGCTGGGAGTGGTGCTCAATCAAAAGGTGAATTCCATGGCACACGTCGCACATCTTAAGCAACTGCTGGCGAGATACGTGGTAAGACTCCACAGCCTAACAAGGCCCGGCAACGGACTTAGCGGGACTGTGTTGAAGAACCTCTATAAACGTGGAATGGAGCGCGTAGCTCTTTATGCCTGCGGAGCCTGGTGGGATGGAGGAACAGAGCGAATGCGGACGCACCTAATGCAGGTGCAGAGGATTATACTGCTAGCGATAACAAAGTGTTACCGCACAACAAGCAGTGCCGCGCTCTGTGTCCTTGCAGGCCTCCTACCACTAGACCTACAGGTGGAGAAAGAAGCGCTCATCTCTAGACTCCGAAAGCAGGGTCAATCGATCCAGTTCGGAGATACGAGAATAGAACCCTCCGAAGTAGAGGGCGAACTTCCACGATGGGGGACACACCCGAGTAGGAGCCCGTTCATCAGCTGGGACACCCTGGGCCCACGGAGGAAGGGACTAGAGCTCTTCACGGATGGGTCCAGGCTCAATGGCAAAGTGGGATCAGGATACGTCCTGTACAGTGGCCAGAAGAGAATCTCGGACGGCCACTACAGGTTGTCGGACAACGGAAGTGTATTCCAGGCCGAACTCGTCGCGATCCTGAAAGGTCTGCAGGACCCACTCTGTCGTAGCACAGAAACCCTGGATGTCTATACGGACAGCCAGTCCTCGCTCCAAGCTCTCTCAAGGCTGAATTGCAGAAATGCAATGGTTGCAGCTATTCACTCCGAGATCGGAGACAGGCGGATCCGCTTCCACTGGGTGAAGGCACATGTCGGAACCTGGGGGAACGAGGAAGCCGATGCTCTGGCGAAGAGTGGAACTCAGAAACCAGCAGTAGACGAGAGAGTGAAGAGTTCGATAAGGAGCGTGAAGTACTCCATGAAGACTGAAGCCAGGAAACTGTGGCAGAAAAGGTGGGAAGAAGCAGAAGTCGGACGTTTTACACGTACGATCTTTCCAACGGTGAGCGAAAAGAGAACTTGGAAAAGTAGGAAGGTGAACTGGGTCGTGACGGACCATGGTCCCTTCCCGGCCTATTTTCGACGGTTCTCCGTAAAGGAGACAAGGAATTGCAACTCCTGCTCCCTGACAAGTCCAGCCGACAGTCTGCACATCGTAGCCCAGTGCCCTGGGCTACAGGAACTGAGAAATCGGTTCTGCCCGAAATTGGATGCCTCGACATTCAATAACTACGTGCGGAGCGAAAAAGGGCGCGAGGCCCTATCCCGCTTCCTCGATGCGCTAGGAAACTCACTAAGTTAACGGGCAACTTAGAGAAAAGAGTGAGCGCTTCCCCAAAACCGGAGTTGTCTGGTGGGGGGATGGATGCTTGGTGGTGCATGTGTCGAACAAAGTAAATACTGGTGGTGCATGTGTTTGCTTCTCGAAATTGTTAGGGAATACTGGTGGTGCATGTATCTCCCGAAGATGCCCGGCCAAGAGGCCGGCATCAAGTACTAGGTGCTTATAAAGAAATACTGGTGGTGCATGTATTTCAAAAAGGGACTATTGAGTCCTTTGGTGGTGCATAAAGTTCGAAATACTGGTGGTGCATGTATTTCAGGAAACTGCGGTTCTCGCGGTATTCCAACCCGCAAAAGGGTTCTTGCAGGCCATGCACAAGCATGGAGCAAAGAACTAACAGGTGAACAATGCCGAACGGAGTGCGTGCCCCTCCGACCGTGGTTGTGACCTCCTTCCTGTCAATGGACAGAGGAAACCTTGGTGTCTATGCTGCACGAGTATCGTGCTCTCTGGTGTCCTGAGTTCTCCTATTGGTGCGACGGTCGTTGTAGAGGTGACGGGTGGACAGTGGGCCGGGCTTGTCCTGCCCCGTTGGTCTGGGTGCCAGCACTGCCTCCTCTAATGTGGGGAGACGGGCAAGGGTTACCGTTTATCACCCGCTAGGCAAGCCCCGCGCAACCTGATGAGGGCCTCTTTGAGACTCCTCGAGAAGGTTTGCTGTCAACGCGGCGGCCCATTGGTACTCCTTCTGGGGGGCTACCAATCGTGTAATGCTCAACATAGAGCGGGTGCACGTATTGAAATAGTCTCCTTAAGCATGCATGCATTTTAAGCATGCATATTGTATCTGTAAGAATGACAGATTATCGCCAAATTTGGCGATATTTCGCCAAAACTCGCCAAGAACGATGACAAATGGCGATACTTTGGGCATGGACCAAATGACTGACTATCGCCAAATTTGGCGATATTTCGCCAAAACTCGCCAAGTTCGAGGACAGACGGCGAGATTTTTGGCATGTACCAAACAATGGCTGTCTACAGTTGTATTATATTGAAGATGTCCATATACATTAAAGTACTGAAATTCTTTTCGATGGTCCTGTAAATAAACTCTCCAGTAGATTGGAACCAAAAATCGAGATGCACAACTAGATGTTACAACATTCTTATATATGAAATTTCATAATAGTTTTTGAGATTTGAGAGTTAAATATGCACACACGCACACCAAAAGTCGCCAAGCTTGGCGACTTTTGGCATAGTTCTTGAGGGAGGCACGTGACCGCGGTCGGACCATTACCTAACTTATGTGGTAGGACGGTATTGTGCTTGAAATGGATGAATGCCCCTAAAATTGCCATTGACCGTAATGTATTGGAAATATTTTGAGTGTTCCTGTAGCAGAACTATAAATGATAAAGACACTTTTTTTAATGGAGAAATTCATTTTCTAACTCTTTACAGCATATATCACTTCTGAGTCGTTTGAAATAGCCCAATACCTCTAAAAAACGCTTTGATGAATTTCGGCCCATAGAGCGTAATGTATTTCGAATCTTTTGGGCGGTTCTGTAGATAAACTATCCAGTCGAATGGAACCGAAAGGGGAGGAGCACAACTAGATGTTACAACTATCCAAAATATGAAGTTTCGACATTCTACGCCTAATAGCTTTTGAGTTAGGCGAGTTTAATGAATTTCGGCCCATAGAGCGTAATGTATTTCGAATCTTTTGGGCGGTCCTGTACATAAACTATCCATTCGATTGCCACCAAAAGGGGAGGTGCACAACTAGATCATAGAACAATCCTAAATATCAAATCTCAACATTCTACGACCAATAATTTTTGAGATATGCGAGTTACATACATACGTACGTTCGTACGTACGTACGTACAGACGGCATGGAAAAACTGGCCACAGTAGACTCGCCGCTGTTCAAAATGAGTTGCAGACGCGTTAATATGATCGTGCATGCTAGCCTACGATGAGATGCATCGAAAAATTTTTTTTAATTAAATTTAGATGTAGTCAAAATCGGTTTTTTTGTCAAAATTTGGCCCCCAAAATTTTTCGGGATCACATTACTTCCTTATACTACGTACAAGGAAGTAAAAAGTGGGAGACTGGCATCTCTGTATTGTTCTGTACTTGAAATGGATAAATGTCCTTAAACAACCATTAGACCGTAATGTATGGGAAATAATTTCGAGAGCCCCTGTAAAATAACTGTAAATGCATGCATTATTTTCGATGGAGAATATTATTTTTTAAACCTTAATAACATATATCAATTTTGCTTTGTTTGATATAGCCAAAAATGCTTAAAATACACTATAAACAATGACTGCCCATAATGTATTGGAACTTTTCTTGCGAAAGCGCTATAAATGCTGCATACACCATTTTCAGTATGATTTATGGCACCGTATATAGGAATAACCAGGGATTTATTTGCATGAGAGCTCAGCTCCTGCACTTCTTTTTTCTCAGTTAATTTTTACATTACTAAATTTAAAAAAATTAATTGACTTAATAATTGTTTCTAGTCCAAGGGCAGATAGAGAATTTTTTTTTCGGAGGGGGCGTAAATCGTGAATACTCATTTTATCTAGTGTTAAGCCAACTTAATATTGGTGAAAGCCCCTTTCATCTAGTGTAAATATATTTTTTTTTGGAGGAGGCGCGCGCGCCCTCATTATTATTCCTCATGAACATTTTCGCTGGGAACTTAAGTCCAAAGGGTCCGTTGGGAAGGACACAGAAAGAGTGAGCGCGCCTGCTGGCCCTTAACCCTTTGAGACGCAACCCTTTCCCAATGCTGAAAAAAGGGCAGCCGTTGCCATCGCTCGACTTAACTACCAGCAAGATGGCGGACGATCGAAACGTTCATCGCGTGCCGCAGATCTAGAGACCCTTTTTTGACGCAGCTGGTTGTGCGGCACAGCCAGCTGCGTCAGAAAGGGTCTCTAGATCTGCGGCACGCGAAGAACGTTTCGATCGTCCGCCATCTTGCTGGTAGTTAAGTCGAGCGACGGCAACGGCTGCCCTTTTCTCAGCATGGTCAATCTATCCAGCTGTTCTCGCATTCTTCCATTTTCACCAGATGTCAGTGCTGTTTAAAAGAATCGTGACCATTTTTTTACGGGAAAGGACGTGGTAAAAAGTAAAGGATTCTCGTGGAGCTATGTCAGCCGCAACTATTTTTATAGAAATCAAATCTATTCTAAGTGACTGGACAAATTCAAAACGTCAGAGTTTGGTGTTCCTAGAACGGGAACACTGCGCGTTAAAGGGTTAATAATTGTTTCTAGTCCAAGGGCGGATCGAGAATTCGATCGGAGGGGACGCAAATCGTGAATACTCATTTTATCTAGTGTAAAGCCCCTTTTATCTAGAGTAAATATATTTTTCTTGGAGGAGGCGCGCGCCCCCTCATTATTATTCCTCATGAACATTTTCGCTGGGAACTTAAATCCCAAGGGTTCGTTGGGAAGGTTACAGACAGAGTGAGCGCGCCTGCTGACCTTTAATACTTTTTCTGGTCACTTGTTTAGGACGCAGTCGGTTATTCGATATCGTGGAATCGAATCGGAAACCGAAACCAAACGATGTCTTCTCCAGCGAACTCCTTTTCTCATGGTTTTTCGCCTCATTGGCATGCAAAGATTTTTTTTTTCTTCTTTCCCGAGGGGGCATCGCGAAAGATGATACATGATACGCGTGGCGTGTACGCCTGCCGTGCCGGGGCGGGATCTCGGAAGCCGATGATCTGTTTGGGGCGTGAAATGAGGTTCGGACGGGTTGTCACGGTTGGCGAGGAAGCGCCCACATCGTTTGGGTTCACTACAGCTGATGGAGGGATGGAGAAAAAAAACCCTGCTGGATTGTTCCCTCCGTACGATTTTGTAGTAATGACAGAAGAGGAAAAGGGCACCTTTCTTAGTTTGGAGAGGCTACTGTTTTTCCTTTTCTTTCTTTCTACTCACGATGGAAAAGAAAGGTGCTGAAAGTTCCAGGCGTAACAGGATGGGGAAAAAAGAAATATTGATTAAAGACCAACTGTGCTGTATAACTGCAAATAATGTTGGACAAATTTAGTTATCTGATTTCATTATTAATCATTGCTTTCGCGTTTTTCTTTATTATTATTTTTGAGCATGCTGCGAGAATTTATTATTTTTCGGATATAATTGTTAATTATAACATTCGTGTTTTTACAGTGTAGTTCATATATGGGCAACCTCCCGCCCGCGCGGCGGGAGTGACCCGCCACGGCTTTTGATCAGGCCCTCGGAATAGTGGCGCACACAAGGGAGGGGTCCGGACCCCTCCCAAAAGAGTTTTCAATTTTCCTTCGTTAAATCGTCATGTAATTTTTGACTTTTAAATGTTAGAAGACATCAGATTCTTATTTTCAGCAGTTAAGATAGGTAAATAAAAACACAGTAAAAAGGGGTTACTATAAAAAATCAGGTGGTTGGTGTCGCAGCTTTATGGGTTGGATCCCCTTCACTAGAAAATCCTGTGTGCGCCACTGCCTCAGAACATTTCCCATAGAAAACTTATGTAAATCATTCAAAATCCCATATAGTGTTTGTGTGATTATGGCGACGCTACACTAAGGACGATCTGCCAAGGATGGGGTGTGCCTTGATACCAGGACTTTCTGAGGGGTTCTAACGTGTATTCACGTTACATCTGGAGAAAACCTACCAAAACTCCAGACCGTCAGATCGACAGTCGCGCGATGAGACTCGAACTCGGGACCTTCGCACTTCGGCTGTCCACCATTTTCAGTGATATAACCACTGTGCCATGGTGAGGCTCAAAATCCCGTACAAATCCCATTTATACGACTCGTTATCTCATTAACATCCTAAAATTTAGTCTTCAACTTTTCAAAGGTTGTCCATTCCTGAAGGTAATGAATGTCCATATGCCTCACTAACGATTACGTTTTGTACCACCTTAAACAAAACTTTACCTCCATTACTCCGGAAAAATGGAGGAAAAAAAGACGATTTGCTCAAAAAATGCTTACATATTCACACCGGTTGACCGACCATCACGGTATGTAGATGGCCAAATTCTGAAAATTCACAATTTCCCCTACTTTAAACGATTTTCGACAATTTTCAATTGCAGAAAGCTTCCCCATATCATAGGGCATAAAAGTGATTGATGTGGGACAAATTTTTTCGCTTGTTTAATATATTGCATTTTATATCCAGCTAAGTTAATTAATTTGCCACAAAAATTACGTTACAAGCAAATAAATTGCGTAGTATTTGCAATTTCTGTTAAAGTGGTACAGCTGTTTGAGGTAATTAATGATTGACTTTTGTCACCAGACGAAAATGATACGTATTTCAAAATAGTTTTTCTTTGTTCTCCTCTACGTTCGAGCCAAAAATAAAATTTGTCTACAAAACTTTTTTTTTTGTTCTTTTTTTTTGTTTTTGTAATTTTAAACTATTAAGAAAAATGTATTTTACAGACCGCAAAGTGTCCTGCTTGATGTATCTCCACTTGTTTGTGGTTTCTTAAAGAGAAGAAGGTATTCGTCAACAATGTATTAGTACAGCGTTTCTCAACCTGTGAGGCTCGCCCTTCAAGGAGGGCGCAGAGCGTTTGCAGGAGGGCGCGAGAAAAACCAAAGAGCAAGTAGTGATGCATGTTTTTAAAAAAAATATCGTATTTATTCTCATTTTTACTCAAAAACATAACCATTTTCACATAAAATGTTCATTCAAACTTTACTGATAACATTATTTTGTGGAAAATTCGACTAAATATTCATTGCTAAAGATTAAAAAACTGAATGTGTGCTGAAAAATGTGAGGGGGGGGGCTACGTTGAAAACCGCTGTATTAGTAGATTGCAATATATATATCAAATATTCGCTAGACCTGTCAAAACAACTCCAGGGAACTCGATAATTATCAAGTTCGCTGGACATATTTCCCAAATATATTGGAGACTATATAAAAAAGGATATCCCTGAATCAAAATATAGTAGAAAATCTTAAAAACTACATTATGGCTTAGATTATAAAATGTAAATAAAATAAATAAAACTAATCACTCGGGGTAGGGCCGTATCCAAGGGGAGGGAGTGTTATAGTGTTAAACCTCCCCCCCCCCGGAAATTTTACTGTATAGTTATTTTCAGAAAATATTTTTCTTAATACTATAGTTTTTAGCAAATTGTTCGCAATTGTTTGTTCAAGTTTTTTCTAGAAAGCTACATTTAACCTGTATGCATGCATAGAATTTATGGTTAAACAATGTTTTTGGCCAACCCAACACTCTTCAGAAAAAAAGGTGCACTTTTGCCCTCTCCTTATAACACTTTTTTCTAGCAATCCAAAAAGCTACAGATTATCCTTACGATTAACATAGTGAAAGAATCATTTTAGTAGACATTTTTTAACATTATTTGTTATAAGTGCAATGATATATTTTCTGTTGGCTAATTTATAAGAAATTCAATAAGAGTAAAAAACTATGAGAGTGCGCCGATTGAAATTTTACGGCTGAAATCTGTCGAAACAGACTATATATATGTTCAGTTATATTGGAACTTATAAGGAATCAATTCCGTGTAAACAAAGTAGCCGAGCCTTACAATATTGATAATTCTTATGCAAGAGCAAAATCAGAGGCAGGTCCGAAAATTTCCCACTAGTTAGCATAAGTTTTCTAAATATAGAAACAGAAAACTCATACAACGAAATTTTTTAAAATTTTATGATTAAAAAAAAAAAAAAAAGAATCCGATGTTTGTAATGCGCCACTAAATATCCATAGAAATATCCATATTTATAAAATAAAACTTAAGTAGCATTAGATTTCAGGCTACCATGAATGTAACTCACTCTTTCATGAAACAAGCGCAAATCTTCCTGTTCCTCACCAAGATCTCACGTAATCATAACTGCGTAGAACCCTGAACTATTTTTTTGTTTTTTCCCCTCGATAGCTTTACAAAGAAACTTGTTTTATATGCCATCAAAGCTTTAGAGTGAAAAAAAAAAAAAAAAAAAAAAAAATAATAGTTGATGGGCCGATATTAGTGTTAGTGTCATTAAGTATAGAAGATTTTATCTTAAACGATATAAAAAATATATGTATTTCTCTATGCTTTAAAATTATCGACGAATACGGAATTTTCTCCTTACCTTATGCTTACTCATTTCGGGAATGGCTGCAGCCCCATCAGCCACCCCCTAGCTACGCTTCTGAAAAATCTCTATTTATTTATAAATGCTTTTTTTGTTTGTAACCTTAATTTTGGACACCAGTGTAATATGCAACTTTTGCGAATCATTTTTTAACGCTTAAAATTTGTCTTTGCCAACTGTGAAAGCGTGGCATTGACCTACATATTCTTGATGCCTTTAGCTCTTAATACTGACGGCTTTCTTCCTAATCCTGATACTTAGACTCAACATTTCGAGCGTGTAATTTGCTTTAATCCTTTATCTTTACGCACGCGCTATGAAATACGGCGTCAGGAAGTTACGAAATCACTTACTGGTAAATTTATCTCCTATGTTTACATACCAAAATCGTTCTCAAGTAAAAAAAAAAAAAAATAAATAAATAAAGACATTAATCAATAGCCCGTTTTCTCTCAGTCAGTGAAGCGTTATCGCCATCAATAACTCACAGGCTTTATCAAACGCTTTTTGATTAAAATATTTCTTTTTTAGGTATCTTTTGAGTGACAGCCTGTTACATGAGTTCATAGGCGCACCCACTGAGGGGGCCACAGGGGCTAAAGCCCCCCCTCCTAAAGTTGGAGAGTTAGATCTGAGACGTTTTAAAAATTGAAAATTGTCAATAATGAATTAAAACATTTTATTTTTAAAAATTGCCTTCAAATTATTGCCAAAGTATTTAACCCCCCTCCCCACCAAAAAAAAAAAGACTTTAAATAAATAGTTAGTATATGAAATACAGTTAAACCTTTACAACGTCAGTGAAAAAATCAGATAATTATTTATGATTCTATAAGGACACTGCCGTAAACTGGCATGTAACATTCTGGGAGGAGGGGGCAAAAAGTTTCTTGTTGTGGAAAATACCATTTTTAAATAGGTTATATCGGAATTTTCTGGAATTTTAAGGGGCAATCGCCCCCTTTTGTCTTAGTAAGTTACGCCTATGTATAAGGAGTTACGTAAATATTTGGCCTGCGTTCTATGAATAAGTGGTACAGAATTGACGTTATAAGAGAGTTATTATTATAATCGAGGTCATTACAACCGAGTTCACCTGTATTTGTAGTCTTAATCCCCTCCCCAAAAAAAAAAAAAAATTCTACATGAGTTCGTACGCGTAAACGGGCCGCGTAAAGGGGCCCCCTACAGCGGAGGCATATTATCCAGGGGGCCCCCTACAGCGATGGACGGACCCACTGATTTTTTTCGGGTCTCGCAAAGAGCCAACGTTAGCATACTTTGCTGGCCCTTTGCGAGACCCCAAAAAAATGTCAGTGGGTTCGGCCATCGCTGTAGGGGGCCCCACAAAAATGTGCTAACGCTGGCCTCTTGCGAGACCCAAAAAACATCAATCGGTCCGGCCAGAGCTTTAGGGGGCCCCTCGAAAATATGCTATCGCTGTCCCATTTTGAGACCCAAAAAAACATCAGTGGGTCCGGCCATCACTTCAGGGGGCCCTCTCGAAAATATGCTAACTCTGGCCCTTTGCGAGACCCAAAAAAACATCAGTGAGTCCGGCATCGCTGTAGGGGCCCCCCTGGAAAATATGCTAACGCTGTTCCTTTGCGAAACCCAAAAAAACATTAGTGCGTCCGGCCATCGCTTTAGGGGGCCCCCTTGAAAATATGCTAAAGCTGGCCCTTTGAGAGACCCAAAAAATATCAGTGGGTCTGGAGGAACCGATTTGCAGAGTTCGGGGCCCTGGGCAAAAGCTTCATTGGGGGCCCCTTATTCGAAATTTTTTTTCAAAATTTACAAATTTTTAAACTTAAAAGAACAATTTGGGGGCCCCCTTTTGATAGGGGGCCCGGGCGCTTGCCCCGAATGCCCTCCCGGAAATCAGGCAATGGGTCCCGCATCGCTGTAGGGGGGCCCCTGGAAAATATGCTAACGATGGCACTTTGCGAGACCGGAAAAAAAACTATGGGTCCGGATATCACTGTAGGGGGGCTCCTTGGAAAATATGTCTTCGCTGTAGGGGCCCCTCGAAAACGTGCTACCGCAAGTCGAAGAAAACGCGTTTTCCCTACTTAATTCGGGTTTTGCCTATCGCTGTCAGTCAGAACGCGTTTTGCCTAGTTAATTCGGGTTTTGCCTAACGCTCTCAGTTAGAACGCGTTTTCCCTAGTTAATGCGGGTTTTGACTGATATCGGGTTTTCACTGTAACAGTTTAATGTTAATTCAAAAAATCGCATTTATGCTGCATGTGCAGCATATTAAAATTACCAGCCGCCTCCGGCGACCAGTTGGTTTGCCATCTTAATAAATCTTGTTCGCAGAGAATCCTCTTTTTTACTGGCTTCTTTGGCACTGAAATCTCTCAGATTCTGAATGGAATTTACAATTAAGATGATTACAAACAGCAGCTGCTCTGGGGTAAGTGGCGCCCCCTGTTAACGTAAAAAAGACGCCCCCTTTTATGCTCTACTTAGTTTTTGAGTTCGGAATCATACCCCTTCAAAGCCGGTGCGATGCTTACCTTGCTTACCGTGTCGGGCCGCCCCTGGTTGCAAAAATTAGATGGTTTCTTGGCCGTTATATATATATATATATATATATACGCATAAACAGATTTTAAATACGCATGAAAAGCAGTAACAGGATGTTTCTAAACGGGCATTATTTCTTTACTTATTATAGATAAGTGGACAATGAAAAAAAAAGTAAAATAATGTAGAAAAAATACGTTAAGAAAAAATTTCTTCCGTTAATTTTCAAAAAGGTACAATTTTTCAATTTGGCCCGTGGTAGGTCAGTGGTAAAGACGTTGGACTCGTAACCGGAAGGTTGGGGTTCGATACCGGCGTACCACTAAAGACCACCGTGCACGTTATGTAAGTGGTTCCGAAAGTCCTCTCGGCGGTCGCTAGCCGTTTTCGAGGGGTGCCAATATTCAGAAGTCCCCCACCTTCCGATGAGGATCAAAATTATGGCGGGAAACTACGGGAAGGGCGTACGTAGATCTAAACAACACATTCAGTAACGTGCGCTGTCCTCTCCTAGCAAATAAATAAATAAATTTTTAAATTTGTATACGACCCCCCCCCTCCGATTGGCAGTTTGTAAAATGTGCCCCCATATACTAATGAGGTGATGAAGAAATTTTCAGCCTTTTATCTTAAAACGTCTCAGAGATATCTTTAAACAAAGATGGTCAGGGGCAATGCATGATTTCGAATGCAAACTTTTAATGCAAGAGTGCAAATCACGGTTTTCTTTCACAATTTATGTACAACCCCTGAAACGCCATCATCCGACCCGATTTTTCCCTTTCGAGAGCCATTGCAAAGTGGTTTAAGTCAGCCTATATTTATCTTCATACTTCTGACACTTTTTAGGATATAATTCTAAAAGTTTGCACGTCACGTGATTAATATACGGGACGCATTTTACTAACTGGGAATTTTTATCCCCGTATGCAAATTTAAAAAGTGTATACGTTGTTTAATTTTTAAAATTAACGATAGGATTTATTTAAAAACGTAATCTTTTTTCCTATCCTATACTGAACAATTTTTTTTTTTTTTTCAATTTTCATTGCCCACTTACCTCGAATAGGCAAAGAATTAGAAGGTGTTAATACCAGGGACGCCATGTATACCGGGTGATTCAAAACAGGTGTTAAGGAGATTATTTTTTAAACCGTAAGTGATCGAAACATATTTCCAATTAGAAAAGTTCGTCAAATTAAGAGTGACTTTGAGATATGCCATTTAATTTTTCACTGATGGTTGTATAAATCGTTCGTAGGCGTTTTTTTCACTCGAAAATTTCGATTTTCTGTACTTATAACCGGGTGCCAGCGACTGCCACTTTGTTGCC
The DNA here is from genome assembly GCA_038373885.1 of Cheiracanthium punctorium. NCBI lineage: Eukaryota > Metazoa > Arthropoda > Arachnida > Araneae > Cheiracanthiidae > Cheiracanthium > Cheiracanthium punctorium. The sequence goes on along the minus strand of JAWZYV010005850.1, from coordinate 376,486 downwards.
GTTTACAGAATCCCGAAGTCCCATTTCTGAATAACTGCATCTGAAACCTAATAACGATCGGTTAGGCGGGGCGGCGTCTAAAGATCCATGTATCAGCGAAGTTCTTTTTATGACTACCCTGTATATACCCCCAAAGTAAATAGCCGAACTTACGGAATAAGGCATACACGCAGCAGTCAAAACAGACAAACATAAATACTTACAAGTTCTAACTTTAAAGTTTCAGTGCAGTTTGAAAACAATAAAGCACCTAAAATTTAAAGCTGTTTCAAAAACGTAATATGTGCTTGTAGGTAACATTAAGACAGTTAACATTTCACCCTTTGAGGCGCAACCCTTTCCCGATGCTGGAAAAAGGGCAGCAGCTGCCATCGCTCGACTTAACTACCAGCAAGATGGCGGACGATGACGCAGCTGGCTGTGCCGCACAGCCAGCTGCGTCAAAACAGGGTGTCTAGATCTGTGGCACGCGATGAACGTTTTCGATCATCCGCCAGCTTGCTGGTAGTTAAGTCGAGCGATGGCAACGGCTGACCTTTATTTCAGCATTGGGCAATCTATCCAGCTGTTCTCGCATTCTTCTATTTTTCAGCAGATGCCAGTGGTGTTAAAAATAATCGTGACCATTTTTTTACGGGAAATGACGTGCAAAAAAGTGAAGGATTCTCGTGGAGCTATGTCACCCGCCACTATGTTTTATAGAAATTAAATCTATTCTTCGTGACTGGCAACAGTCAAAACGTCAGAGTTTGGTGTTCCCAGAGCGGGAACACTGCGTGTGAAAGGGTTAATTGAAATTAGATCGAAAGACATACGTATAAACCAAGTTCCTCGATTTGTGTTTTTCCGATGACGCAATCAAAGGGTTTCTGAATAACTTTTGCTCTATGCCTCAGTGATTACGATCACTAAACATGTCAACTTCCGTCAACTATTGACACAAGTGTCCATCGACAGTTCAGTTCCTCTTTGTTTGTAAAAAACTCGATAGAATCTCTTTAGTATGTATATGCTTTATCATTCCCCCCCCTCGATATTTCTGTCCACGATCAGAGCTTTGGGTCCTCTGTCCAAACATTCTGTATTCCCCCACTGCACATCCAGGTGGATTTTTTCTCCCTTTTATTTCACGGGGGACGGGCGGAATTAGCATAATAAAAGGGACTCTTTGCGGTTCCGGTGCGTGTGGTTAACACTTGACTTTTTGGAGTGTCAGCTTCTTCCTGTTATTTCTTTTTTTCACTTCTCGTTTTTTTTTTTTCTTTTTATTGTTCTATATCCACCTTCCCTTTCCCCTCATTGGCATAAAAAAAGAAGAAAAAATCCCATCTGTAAGTAGAAAAGTGGTAAACAATCGTTCTTCACGCAGATTAGCAGAGAGAATTACAAGCTTCCCCTCTTGCAGCCCTGTTCTGTTCATTTCTACTAGCACAAGAATGGATCTGGGCGTACAAAATGGTGGAATTATGAAAAGAATCATTTATTGGAATAAAGATATTAAATAGAGACGTATAGAGGGGCCTTTTTGACGCTGTCATTCAGGATGCAGGGGTGAAAAAGGGATTGAAAGATTTTCGCCCCTTGTTTCACCTTCACATATGAAGGAGATTTTTTAATCCGAATTATTTACACCCAATTGAACGCTTTTAGCAGAGTACGGAAAATAGAGACGTAAAAATAAAGTTTAACCCCCCCCCTTTTTTTTTTAATATTGCTCATGACAAAGGATTTGACTTCAGATTCTGATAAGCAGGAAGGAATAACGGAGTGAAATAAAAGAGGCCATTCCTGAATCCATCCATTCTTAGGGCGATAGTTGCAATGTTATAGTTTAGTTACAATAAATAAAATCACGTACATCGTCAAAAATACTTCAGACATTTCTTTCAAAACCATAGTGCTAATTGACCATGTATCTTCATTGTGTGATACTAATATTCACACACCCGTACTAATTAAAAAAAGTTATTGGACACATATACAGCATTTTCGAGGAGCATAGTCAAGAAAAAAGTTTTGTGGCATACTGTTTTGATCGTAGTACAACATCACACTATTCGGAAGACAACGCACTACTTGGAATAAAATAAGACTAGCCGCCAAGCCGGATAGCTTCGCCGTCCCGTACCTTACTGTTCTCTATACTCAGTGCAGTGCTGGCCAAATTATTGGATTCATATCAACGAACACTATGTTTCTTTGCTTTAATCGGTATTTGCATTAAATTTACTTAGGTTAAGGATGCTACAAATTTTGGGTGTCATCCTAAAAGTCGATGGTGTCCAAGGTGGCGATGACAATTACTAAGATTGCGAAATGTATGAAAAGACATAATTAGTGGCATTTCCATTCATAAAATGATTATAAAAGTGTATTGGGTGATAACGTGTTGTACAAATTCCTGCAGAAATACTTCTTAACTGTAGAAGCTGCGAGTTTTCCCAAATTAGTGCGGTGCCGTACTATACATGAGCTGCATGGTTCCGCTAATGGGTACATTTCAGTTTAATAACACCAGTGTTAATGTGCCAAAGTTAGCAAGCAACCTGGTGTTTATGCAGTATGATTGCATTATTTAATACGTATCCTTGGTTACAATAATATAAAAGAAACAGAAAATGTGTTTTAGCCCATTGCGATAAATGCGCTAAAAGTTGTAAATTGGTTAGTTTAAAGCTGTGAAAATATCCGAAAGATCTTGCATTTTCGCGTGTGCGTTATTGTTATTTTGTAATCTAGCTACTGCGTGACATACGCAAGTAAAAGAAACCAGTGACGAATATGCTTGCTTCATTTGCGTCTTTGAACTGTTAATTTGGATTTTTACCCATGTATTATTGTTATTACGCTAATGTTTACATCTAGCTGTTGCTATTCGCAGCGTAGAAATACCATCGATTTTGGTACCACATACGTTAGTGTTTTATCTAAGTAGAATACGCAAATTTCTTTCAAACAGATGTCTTTAAGAAAAAAATACATTTCAGTTTATTTTGAAGACATTCTATTTGTTAAAAACAAGACCTGTCTGATCTAAGCATTTCCTTTCAACAATATCGTTAAGAGAACGCATATTAATAATTACAACACTCAGTCAGTTTACAAGTCAGCTTATAACGCAACTAAGCCACTGTGGTCACATTTCTCGTCAGGAATGGAGACGATATTACGACATTACGAGTGCTTTATTTGCTCAGGTTGATTTGTGTGTTGTGGGATTGCGGCCAATTAGCTATTCGTGGGCTCTAGGCCGAGGGGTGCTACTCGTGGGCTCACTGGGGGTCTTCCTAAGGGGTCCTAACCCGTATTTACGCAAACTTTCGGAGGATACCACGGAAAACTCCGAACGGTTATGTCGGCGGACGCGACTTGGTTTTGAACCAGGCATCTTCCGTCTCTCAGTTCAGCTCGTTATGCGCTCTGCCACTGGAGTGGCCTCAGCTTGATTTAAGAGAGTATGCTATCGTAAGGAGTGTCGCCGACATGCAGTGTTTTGATTTCATGAATTTCGAGTAGTAGTAATCGATTGTAGAATTCATTCGAATGGTAAATTACTAGATCTAATCTGCAGTATGTGTGAATAGAATAAATTCTGATGGGATGCTAATACCTTATGGTTTTTCTAAGTAAAATAGTGGGCATTAATATGAATGAAACTATTCGAATCAATCGATTTTTAAATTCATTTGAGCTAATCGATATTTATATTCGCACGCTCAGTACATAGCATTTGAATAACACATACATGACATTCAAAATCTGGAATAATATTCGAATAGAAATCACGAATATTATTTAAAGAGACATTGCGAATAGTGTTACAAGAAATCGTAAAATAGTATTAATATAGTAAAAATCGCCAATAGTCATATTCGATTAATCGGTGATTGATTCTACTCGAATAGAGGTAATCGATGGTAGAATTCATTCGAATGGTAAATTACTAGATCTGATCTCCAGCATGTCTAGCTTTATACAAAACTTAGGTCTAGTTTACACGAAAATTAACACAATTAAAGCCAAAAAGTACTAACTTACAGCTAATGTTTAATTGATTTTCTATTTTGTTCCAAGAGCTGTAGCCAGAGAGGTTTTTTTTCGCTCCCGAAACTGGGATTTTTGCTATCAAAATTATACTAATCTAGTCTATTAGGATTGTCTCGTCTTCCGCAGCAACTGCAAAGCTTTGTTTACTCTTGCAAAATCCCTATGCAGAAATGAGAAACAAGTCTGTCTCGTTTCGAATAACAACTGCAAATCGCTGTCTTGTATCGTCTCGCAACCACCCTTACTCCTTTTCAGAAATGTTAATTTTTCCACCTTTTGTGCATTTTCAAAATTTATTTCTGACTACTTTCCTATCTCTACCAGTTTGTCAAGTGCTCAATACGGGCTTGACTTTTTTTAAAGACAATCCTTTCCGTACTCATATTTTATAATCAGAGAGTATTCATAAACAAAAAGCAACAATACCGTATTTTCCGGTAATAACGCCGCGGCGTTAAACAATATTTTTCTTTTTCTAAACAAAAATGCGGCCAATAACTGGGTGCGGCTTGTAAGTAGTTCTAAAGTTACAGCTGATCATTTAACCCCCCCCCCCTCAAAAAAAAAAAAAAAAAAAAAAAAAAAACCTTAAATCTGGTTTAGGAAAACAAAATAATCCACAATCTTTTTTCCGTTCCTATAAAAGTCTCGCATGGCGAAAACCCATCACGGTGTTTACGTATAATAACATTTTTCAGGAACAAAAAACAGTACTTTGATGGGGTATCGCATCCAATCGCATCAGGTAACTCTGTATTCCATATAAGAAATAACTCCTCCCATTTTCCCCCTCCTTCAATATTCGCCAGCGCTAAACCTTACCTATAGGCGTCAAATTATACTCTATGTTCCAAATCTTTTTCAGCATTACAAAATATGCATATTCGCGTTTGGCAACAACTCAATTTTACTTCACATTCTTCGTTCGATTTTATTCATTTTATTAGTGTTCTTGCTCCGATACTGATTATAGTCCGTTATGTTTTCGAACAATTCTAAGCGGCGAAGCTATACTGCAAAGTTTAAATTAAACGCTATCTCATTAGCAAAAGTGAACGGCAATAGACAAGTAGCACGAGAGCTGAATGTGGATGAAAAACGTATAAGAGAGTGGCGAAAGCAGGAAGAAATACTGTTGAAAATGCCGAGAGAGAAACGAGCTCAACGTCGCGGACCGAAAGCACAGTGGCCAGATTTGGAAAAAGAGCTTTGTGACTGGATTGAGAATCCAAGGGAAAATGGTCGATCTTTATCAACTGTTTCAATAAGAATAAAAGCGACGCAGATGGCGGCAGAGAATGTTCTGGCCGATTTTAGAGAGGGACCATCATGGTGCAACCGATTTTTTAAAAGAAATAATCTGACCATGAGAGCCCGGACAAGTGTTGGCCAGAAATTGCCCGAAGACTGGGAAGAGAAGAAAACTTCGTTTTTAAAGTTTGTGAAGGAAGAGATTAAAAACTATGCACTGAAGCCATCGGAGATAGGGAATATGGATGAGGTCCCCATATCGTTCGACATGCCTGCATCTCGCTCAGCAGATTTTGTTGGTGTGAAGTCTATCCCTATCGTTACATCAGGGAATGAGAAAAACAGTTTTACTGTGGTGCTTTCATGTTTATCCTCAGGTCATAAATTGCCCCCGATTGTTATTTTTAAGAGGAAAAAAAATTCCTAAAGAATTTTTCCCTAAGGGAATAATAGTGCTCGCAAATAAAAAAGGCTGGATGAACCAGGACGTTATGCAGGAATGGGTAGAAAAATGTTGGAGAAAAAGACCGAATTTCATTTCTCAAAAAAAAAAAAAATTGTCTACTGATCATGGACTCGATAAAAACGCACCTTTCAAACGAGACGAAAAAATTTATAGGATCAGAGAAAACAAGACTGGCAATAGTACCTGGTGGGTTGACTAAAATATTGCAACCTCTGGATTTGTGTATAAATCGGGCATTTAAAGCTCGCATGCGTCATCACTGGTAATCATGGATGTCGGCAGAAAATCATACGTTTACGAAAGGAGGCCGGATCCGTAAAGCAACTTATACCGAAGTTTGCGAGTGGATTTTGGACTCCTGGAATAAAATTCCGAATGGTACGTTAGAGAGAGCCTTTCAAAAAGCCGAAATTATCAATTTTTCACAAACTATCGCTAATGGGATCCCTGCAATTTCTAGTGTGTCTTCCGATGATGAAAACGGTTCAGATGTTGATGAACTTTTGCCATCTGAACACTTAAAAATGTTCCAGAGTGACACTGAGGACGAGGATTTTGACGGCTTTTCTGAAGTAGAAAATAGTATGTATATATATATATATATATACTAGCTGACCCGGCAAACGTTGTTTTGCCATATAAATTATTCCTAGGATTATTTGAGTAGAAAGAAATGACTAACTTATTGTAAGTTTGTGAGGATGTGGTATATGAGTGGAAGAGGCATGGAGCGCTGTGTACAGGGGCGTAGCCAGAAATTTTTCATGGGGGGGGGGTTACGACTACTGCAACTCACATATATACATACAGGTGTGTGATGTGGGAGTGAAGAATATACATTTTGTATGGCAAAAAATTCCTCATGGGGGGGGGTTATGACCCCCCTAACCCCTCCCCTTGGCTACGCCCCTGGCTGTGAACGATGCTGGAATATAAAAATAACACAATACCAAACATTTATATTTTTAATTCATTGTAATTTATTCTTTAAATTTATATATATCACTAATTACAATAATTTTACTAAAAAATAATATCAATCCCTTAACGCAATAGAGTATACAATATTTTTTTTTATTCCCATCTTTAGATAACACAAACAAACTGGATGCCCACTGTATGGTTTGCCCACTCGAGAGCACGCCACGTATAACTGTCCGTGTGAAAAACATGGTGTGCTCAAATCTAATCCACAAACAGACATAGTTTGGCCTTGAGACTTATTGATAGTCATTCCATAAAAAATTCCCCCCCCCCCAAAAAAAAGGATGAAAATCTGAAACACTTTCAGATTTTAAATACGCACTATAGTGCTATATATTAAAATCGAATCATAATTTATGCGTCGTCCCTATTTTTCGTCCTTATTCCGTTAAGTTGGAAAGTGTTATCATTATTCATGACTGTGCTGTATTTTTCTTTCTTATTTCATAAAACCCATCTTTGGAATCGAAATCTATCTTAAAATCGCCACCTGAAACTGTTTAGAATTTCCTCCAGGCATGTTCTTCCTGTAGGCATATTCCAACTATTCCGCAAAGACATTTTAAATACTGTTTGGAATGGACATCATAATCCATGAGTGTACCGTGTTTTCCTTTCTTGTTCCACATAGCACTTCTTCGGAATAGAAATCTATATTAAAATCGCTTAATAAAATTCTTTTACAATATACGCCGGGCGTTTTCTAACTATACGCGAAATATATTTATAATAAATTGTCGCGTTTTGGCACCACATTTAGCGATCCATTATCAAAAATTGCAAACCTTGTGTGACTTTCAACATTTTATAAACTTCCCCCTCCCCCCTCTCCACATTATCTGGCAAACACATTTGAAAAGTGATTCGAAACGCTAATGTCTACACAGAAATCCTGATTGAAATTAATAGCACTCGGGGGCTAAACATTTTGGGGTGGACCGCCCTTATGACTTAGGGGTATGAGACATAGTTAAAAAACCTATTCTATGACCTAACGAATATACATAGAAAATTTCATTAAAATTGGTCGAGTGGTTTCGGAGGAGTTAGGTGACTAACACTGTGACAGGAGAATTTTATATATTAGATATATATTCTAAAAATAGATAAATAAATTGTACTAATAGACATATCGACAAACATCGTAAATTTATATATTACATGGTAAGTTATTTTAATTATAATTGTTTAATTTTATGTGTACTACTTTATAGTATTACTTAAAATAACACATCTAAACTTGATAAGCTTGATTCTATAATACTTTTTAAAAAGTGCGGCGTTAAACTAGTCCTATAAATAGAAATAATTATCTATTTGCGGCGTTTTACACGGTGCGGCGTTATTACCGGAAAATACGGTATATATATATATATATATATATATATATATATATTATATATAGATGATAGATAGATATTGAGTTGGCAACAAAGTAATTGCGTTTTTCCGTATGTCAATATTTCGCCTGGCCAAAACTACTGAAGTTAATTATGCGAAATTTGGCACGTACGTGAGTTCTTCAACATAGGTGCTAGATCAGAGAGCATTTTCCAAAATTCGTAATCTTAGGGGGGGGGGGGGGTAAGGGGCCAAAAAGTTCTTTTCACATATCCCGCGTGATCTCAAATAAAAATAGAGATATCCGTGAAATTCTTTCTGTAAAATACAGCAGTCACGAATACCTAAAAATTAATTTCAGGACATTTTTAATATTGTCCTCTAAGGAGGATAGAAGCGAAAAAATGGGGAGGGTGGCCATCTTTTATGGACGAAAAAAAATACTGCCAGTGAAATTCTTTCTTTAAAATGTAACAAATATGAATCGTATGTTCAGGCACAGCTTACCTGTAATTAAAAACTTGTTGAAAACTTATTTGCTTGAATTTTATACCAGAAAACGCAATTACTTTGTTGCCAACCCAATATATATATATAAATGCTAACAATTTCAATTCTATCAAAATTTTTGATGCATTTGATTAACAGCTTTTTAAATAATGTTACATGGTAAACAAGTTTCAAAATCATCGATAACATTTCTGGATGAACCCATGCAATTTTTTATTGCTGTCTTTACAAAAAAGTCTACAGTCTCCATTTTCCAAAATATCAGTGCTATAGTAGACATATTTAAGTACTTATAAAGCTTTTCGCTCGACTTGGATTATTGAACGGTTAGACCATCAGATACAGTTTTAATGTTTTTGTGCACAAGTACATGTTCTAGAGTCGTTCGGATCAGTCTGTAAGCAGTGGATTCTATGCAATCAGTCCTCTTGTAAAATATTAATCTGATGTGGAAAAAAGCCCAGTCTTTATGTTAATAACAGTGGACTGTTCTGGTCCTATAACTGCATCGTCTGAATAAATTTTTCACAAATGACGAAATCGATTGTTTATTTTTCTTCTACTTCAGCAAATTCATCTCGAACGACGTGAAGTTTGATTTTGACTCTGGATAAGATATTTTCCTTCAACGATATTTGAATCGGACGGATTTGATTTGAATTGGAATTATTCAGGGAAATGCTACCTGGAAATCATTGCTACGGATTGGCTATCCTCGATTTTTTACCTTAAAGTTACTGCAAAAGTAACAGGCTTGATCTAAATCATGTAATTTTATACTTCAAGCAAATTATTTATTCTGCTGAAAACTCCATTAATTTGCATATTTCAGCTTTACTCAGCAACTTTCATTTGATATAATTCATGTTCATTTGACATATTCTAATTTCACCCAGACTGGCTTATTTTTGAGCGAGTTATCACTATTTTTGTAATTTTTCCTTAATTTTGTGAAATCAGCCTATAACTGTTTACAAGAAAATCCCCTTTAAAACGTTACTGACCGTAGATCATAGTAAATTGACAATGTTTTGCGCAACTTTTTGAAAGAATTGTGAATGCTACATGCACTGTTTTTTAAATTGGGAGTACGGCACGAAACAGGAAAAAATCATGGCAATCTATCGTTATTTAAGGCAGTTAGAACACGAACACACAGATAAACGAAAATCGTCAACACAATTTTCATATCTGTTGATGTTAAAAAGCATGCTATTGGAAAACTCATTTAAAAACGTTTGTAATTGGAAGATTTCCTTGGACACTGACATATGGTTTAACCCTTCAAAGCGGGGTGTCCTCGCCGTGAGGACACAAAGCTCCGACATTCTGACTGTTGTCAGTCCCGATGAATAAATTTGATTTCTGTAAAAATACTTGAGGGTGACATAGTTACACGAGAATCCTTTATCTTTTAGCACATCATTTCCCGTAAAAATTGTCGATTATTTGTAAAATTGTCAGGATTATTTTTAACAGCACTGGCATCTGCTGAAAAATGGAAGAATACGATGAAAATACATTGATATAGTAGAACAACTGGTTGGACTGCCCAATGCCTAAAAAAGGGCAGCCGTTGCTATCGCTCTGTTTAACTACCAGTAACATTGCGGTCGATCGAATCGTTTATCGCGTGCCATAGATCTGAAGACTATTTTTTGACACAGCTGGAGACTATTTTTTGACTACATCCATGACTACACTTTTTGTCCTTTGATTTGGAGACTATTTTTGACACAGCTGGCTGTGCGCGGTGCACAGCCAGCCAGCACCAGGCAGTTAAATCGAACTGTTGCTGGTAGTTAAATCGAACGATGGCAACGGCTGTCCTTTTTTTCAGCATTGGAAAATGGTTGCACTTCAAAGGGTTAAAGAAGGTTCCTTTCTTTCTTTCTTTTTTTTTTTTTTTTTTTTTTAAACAAGCAAATTCGTCATCACCAATTGGTTTATAAAATCCGGAGGTGACCAATCGTTCCTGTGTCACCCAGCAGCGGTTTAAAAAGCCATTCGACCGATCCGACATGTTTACTCCGGCTTCGGTACAAAGAGCGGATTAGGCTCGCCTAATAAGCCCCGTCAAATGCCTCGTCAGCCCTCGTTTAGCCTGTTGGCCTCCCCCCTCCTCCCGATGATCGGTGACAGCTTTAGCAAAGCGGATTAGGACAATATGTATTCTTTTGCATGGCTGAGGGGGGGTGGAAAGAGCCGACGCATAATAATCTCACTTTCGCGCGAGGGTGGTTTGGAAGTCACGTGCAGCGGTGGTTTATTCCTTTTGAAAAGTTAAAGAGAGGGGGAAGTGTTGGAACAACTCGTGCACGTGGGCATAGAGAGAGAAATAAAGTGCTCAATTAGAGGTTGGTGGAGAGCTCCGAGGTTTCCAGAAAATTCAGAGTCGCAAGCAGTGGCGGATCGCAATTTGCGATACATGTGGCAGATACAAGGGGCTGACGCGCAGTAAGCCAAGGGGCCCCGGGGACAAAAATTTCATTGTTCTTTTGCCCTACATAACTTCTTTTGATCTCTTACGACATAAATCCTTTATTTATTGCTAAAATTGTTAATTATTAAAAAACTAAAAGTAATAGTAATTTAAAAATAATTAATAAAATTAAAATTATTAACAATAAAAAATAATTTAATATAATAATCATGCTCTTAAAAATTCAGAACTGGTTACGTTTGGAAAAAACAAAACGACATCGTGAATTGCATGCTAAATAAAAATCGTAGCTTGTGTTTGTAAATTTTCTTCAAGCTTTGCGAATTCATCTTCATCACAATTCTAAAAAAACAAGTATTTGCATAAAGCTTACTAAAGGCAGTGATTTCCGCTTGTAATTGTTTAAGTACTAATCAATACTGATGTAAGATTAGGTCATTGTACTTATGTCATTGCTTTTAAATACGGAATACTAAATCTTCATAAAATTGGATAAACATTGGTGAGATATAGAAAACAATATCAGTAAGTCGCTCAGATTGTTAAATTTTTCATACGTCAACAAAACAGCAATGGCATAATATTGTAAGCTACGTCATACCGTAAACCCCTCAACCCCCGAAACGTGGAAAGAGGGGTGGTTGAAGATAGGCCTCCAAAGGATTGTATTTTCAAAAATAAAATAAAATTTTTTTTTAGTTTTTTAATATAGGTATAATCAAAGTATAATCAGGCTAAAATCAGCTGCAAAACGTCAATTTTCAACGCAGTATTATGAACATTCAGAAACAGACGAATTTGAAGGCTATCCATACATTTTACGGAATATTTTCTTTTCCTTTCTTTTTTACTTAAATCACTTTATTCTTCCTACATCTTGCACTTATAAACTCTTTTATGAAGCTTAAATAACACAGTTTTTAACTTAGACATTACATTTAGACAATTTTACATCAAAAATAGAAGTTGTATTAATCTTAAAAATCTTATTAAACACGCTGAACACCTACTTAATACTTATTGAACACTTTAAACTTTCATAAAAAGGATGTTTTATTCAAAAATGTTTTATGTAGTATTTAAAATACTGTTAAGCTTAAATATCGCATCTACTTCAACTTTTTGTTTTACATATTTATATGAATTACTTATTGCATCATAAATATATGAGAGGATGTATAAAAACTAAGTATTTTATGCGAGCTACCGATTGTAAGCTACAGTTATTTTAATCAGTTACGCAACACATGAACAATATTGGAGCTATAATGTAGTTTTGTTAACAAATATCTGCTGTCTAAACAAGATCCTACTACAGAGCATTTGAAAACGTCAATAGGTATTATTTCTAGGCAATGACATGCGTAATCAGGAAAAAAGTGAATTATTGAATTAGAAAGCGATTTTATCGAGAGCTATGGTTCAGGCCTTCATTTCAGTTGTTCTTAATTACAAGATCACCTTTATTTCAGTACATACAATTTTACATCACAATACTTTGTCATACATATACATTCATGGGCTTAGAGGATTCGAATCCGAGATCAAACCGATCGTAGAGCGGCCGTCAGTGACAGGTGCGCAGACCCATGCTGCTGTCAGGCCCCGAAAAGTGAGTTACTACAAAAACGTCGATTGCCTACGATTATCAAGTTGGGGATTTCTTTCCCCAGGTATTATTTCTTTTTTTACCATCTATCTTACTTTGAGATAGGATAAACAAAATTGTTTCTTTTGAAAAAAAAAAAAAGATGAAATAAGTAAAAAAAAACGTAACAAAAATAAAAATTTTCGCTGTTTCAAAATTGAGGCGTTATGCATAGAGAGGTATTGGAAATTGTATTTCAGTGAGCGAACGATTGACCATCTTGCCCGTAAAACTAGTTTTACCGCAGAAAGAGTGTGCCTGAAGTGAAGCTTGCAAGGAGTCTACAGACTTTTCAGCTTCTTTTGTGCTGCGTAAGATTTATTTATACCAGTTATGGGAAGGGGGGGGTGTGACGAAGAAGGAAAAAAGAGTAAAGAATTGTCTACAAGAACCTAAACTTCTGGATTTTGAAATTGTACAGTTCTCATGTTTGGCGTTTAAAATTAAGGCGTGATGCATAAGAGATGCTGGAAACCGTATTTCAGTCAGAGCGAGATCGACCATCTTGCCTGTAAAACTAGTTTTACCGCAGAAAGAATGTGCTTGAAGTGAAGCTTGCAACGAGTCTTCGGATGTTTCATTTTGTGTTGTGTAATTGTAATTGATATCGATTGTAGGAGGGAAAAAAGAAAGAGATAAAGGGCGGAGTTAACCCTTAAGCACGAGGTGTCTTCGCTGTTAGGATACAAAGCTCTTACAGTTTGACTCTCGATCTCAAAAATACGCAAGCATTAGTCAATTTTCCAGATTTTGATTCGCGAAGAAAAAATTGATTTCAATAAAACATTTAAAAGTAATATAGTTAATCAAGAATCCTTTACTTTTAGCACATAATTTCCAGTATAAATTATAAATTATTTGTAAAATTGATGTCAGAATTATAGTTATTAGTACTGGCATCTGCTAAAAGCTAGAGAATGTTTGAAAATACATCCATGTGAAAGAACACCTAGATAGACTGCTCAACGCTGAAAAAGTGCAGCCGTTGCCATCGCTCGATTTAGCAACACATGGTGGTCGATCGAATCTCCAATCGCGTGTTACAGGGATAAAGAAATCTTTAGGCAAAAGCTGACTGTGCAGCCGCACTCCTAGCACGCCAAAAAGACGAATGAGCAAATTTGGCCAGTTTGACCTAAATACATTTGCGGAGTTTCTAAGCAATGCTATATTCTATGCCAAAGCCTCAAATTTTAATTCCGAACGTAGCGTGAAAATTGTCATACAAATTGTCATACAATTGTCATACGTTTTCAGATTTATACTGAATCATCGAAATTTTGAAAGCGTTTTTCTGAAAACTAAGAAAATGTAGATTCACTTTTTTAGCGTGGTGGTAGTGACATTACAGTTTTTGAAATAGATTCCAAAAATGTTCCTTAGGTCGGTGGCACGCAACTGGAGATTCCATCGAGGTGAAAAATATGGAGTATTTTTTCCACTCAGAGACATTTAAAAATAAATATTATTGTTAATAAGCGCTCGATAACAGGAAAACTAAAATGAAATTGAAAAAACATTTACAAAATCTGAAATCCTATCAGATTTCGTCTAATTACCAAAGTGTATAGAAAAAAAAAATTATGTTTATTCAATTTATCCATATCAAAACATATAATATCTATAGAATATCTCTACGCTTCTATTCTGATCACACATTAAAAAAGAATGCATCTCAGCTTATCATTATAATACATAAAATGTCTTTATTATGTAATCTATAACTAATTTTACTGTGATTTCGTGGATATCAGAAACAAATATTTGCGTAAATCGTTTGTTACTTAGAAATTGCCAATGGCTAAATATTTTTTTGTGCGGATATGGGACAAGTTTTAATTTTTAAAATAAATTTACAAACAAATCCCATGATTCTTATTTAGTAGTAGTTAGTTTAAAACAAATAATAGGAGAATAAATAATTATCCCTCTCCAAAAGGTATTCGAATGTAAGAAAAATTTCCTTTTTTTTTGGGGGGGGGTTGCTAATATTTAATTACTTTTTGAAAAACACATAACTCGACAGAAATATGAAAAATTGTAATTATGCATAACCGTACTCATGTTTAATGATAAATAATTTTTAATATAGGAAACCAACTTATGAAGTTTGACTTTTACTCGAATACTTTTTTGAGAGGGGTGTGTACATATATTTTGAACAAATTATAAAGTGTATGGAGAAATATCTGATATTTTTCATTTCGAAACATTTCGTTAATTTAAATTTGCTTTTTTTTTTTTCTCCTGAGATAGGCAGAAAATATCTTTCAATTGAAATTCACAGTTTTAATGAATTTTTTAACCGACGAAAAACGGAGGAGGTTCTCAAGTCGACGCGTATGCATAACTTTTTACAGACTAATCCGATTTGGATAATTCTTTTTTTATTGGAAAAGGTATACACCGAAGTTTTTCTCATATAAATTTGGAAAAAAATTCCAACCCTAAGAGTAGGAAAACAGGGGATTATTGATTTTTCACTCACTGATTGTAATGTATGACCACGCATAACTTTTTGCAGAGTAGTCCGATTTTGATAATTCTTTTTTTATTGGATAGGGTATACCTCGAAGTTGGTTCCATATAAATTTGGAAAAAAATTCCATCCCTAAAAAAATAGGTAGGAAAATAGGGGTGATTTATTGTTCACTCACAGGTTTTAATACTGAGTTGTGTATTAATTACAAAGTAGACATCTCTGCATTTCTGCTAAAGCTCGTTCATCGTGAGCGGCATGCGGAGAGCGCATTTTTTGGAATGTTAATGTTTATGGCTGGAGATTTATAGCTACAAAAAATTATAAAATAAAAACTTCATAAGAAAAAAATTAAACCGCCGAAAAAACTGAAAAGCAAAAAATAATAAATCTTTTTTATTTAACCTTAATAACTAAGTTCTCAGACTAATATTAGTATACCTAAGTACCTATTTTTGTAATTAGTTTGAGTTTTTAATTAACCTAAATAACTAAGTTCTTAAACTAATGTAAGCATACCTAAGTAATTATGAGTCGGTGCCAAAGAATCAATGAACAAAGATCACTAAATTACCTTAAATTTAAAGAAATAACCAAATCAAATAGACAATGCAACGTGAAATCTCCAGCGATAAACATATTCTAAAAAATGCGCTCTCCGCACGTCGCTCACGATGAACGAGCTTTAGCAGAAATGCAGAGATTGAGAGGTCTACTTTGTAATACACAACTCCGCATTAAAATCTGTTTGTAAGCAATAAATCACCCTTATTAACAATGGAGATTTAGGTAATTTAGTGATCTTTGTTGATTGATTGTTTGGCACCGACTCATAATTACTTAGGTATACTTACATTAGTTTAAGAACTTAGTTATCAAGGTTAAATAAAAACTCAAACTAATTACAAAAATATATACTTAGATATACTTATATTAGTCTAAGAACTTAGTTATTAAGGTTAAATAAAAAAAGTTTATTATTTTTTGCTTTCCAGTTTTTTCGGCGGTTTAATTTTTTTGTTAAAAAGTTTATATTTCATAAATTTTCTATTTACTTACACTTGAAATTTATCTGAACAATAAAATTTATTTACTTTAGTTCTAGAATTAAATCTGATTTTTAAAGGTATTATTTTGTGAATAAAAAATTCATAAAGAGCATTCGAATTTACATAATGTAGAATTTATCTGTGATGCAACTTACTGTTAAATTCAATCTGCCAGTTGCAGTTTATGTTGGTAAATTTATCAATGATGCTAACTTTGAACTATTTCTAATAATGTGTATGTAATATTTTTGAAAATTTTTATCCCTTTCAAGTTCCACTGACTAACTATAATGTGTTATAATGTTGCATTAGAATTTAAAGAGATTTATTAGAACTAAACATTAGAATTAGAAAGAATGACTTTGTGGTTGCAGAGTCTAGCTACGCACTTTTACCCGCATTTTAACGTTTCATCTTGCTATCGTGTTACTAACCAGTGCACATTCTTTTTAAAGTAAGCGACATGGTATGAAAAACTAATTAACACTAAGATAATTTTAGACAAAATTAAAATGCTTTCGTAGTTAAACGGTTAGATTTAAAAAATAAATGAAGTTAAAATTCTGCTTTCCATGGAAATTTAACACGTTCACTGCCATACCTAAACGTATTAGAGCACAAGCAAAATTGCTTATTTAACATATAAAAGGAGTTTTAATAATAAAGAATGCATGTCGTGAATATTGAAATTTTCACATATTTCGTTCAAACTTAAGCTTTTCGAAAAATTAATTAGTTATTCACAAAACTGAAATAAGGAACTTAGCTTACGTTCCTATTACACTGTCCACGTGATCGGCAGCGAATATGTTAGTCATATGTTTAAATAATTTATCTAAATTCGAAATAAAATAAATTAAGAAAGTTGAATTATAAGTATGTAATGTTTTAAAATTTAATTTTAAGATTTTGGAGGAATATTTTATTCATTGTAACTCCAAAATCTCAGTAAATAGTTAATGCAATTAAAAATGTTACACCGGAAAAAATAATAATCATTAACGTGAACCTCCGAGAAATTATTTTCTGTTATCATGAGCTAAATTTATGCAATATATAATTCCCTTTCCTTCTGCTATTAGTAAAATAATTCATTTAAAATATTATGTTCAGCGAACAAAGACCCAAAATTTCCAAACGAAAATATTATTTTGAGAGTTTTATTTATTATTAATTTTTATTTTGAGGGTGAGGGGAAAGGGAGATCGAAGGATCTTCTAAAAGGCTCAATCTGGTACTACTGCTATTATTAATCTAACCTTAGTAGCTAAAATCCAACTTTTTTAGAGGAGGATAAAAGTTTTACAAGGAAAGTTTAACCCTTACACTTTGTTATCCACTTGTACACCTGTACAGGGAACTATGTAATATACGCGTAGTAATAATAATAATAGACACACAAAAATTAACATTTTCAATAAAATTTTCAAATTTTTAATTTATTATAATACATATTCATTATACCTAAGGAAACTGCTGTGTTAGAAAATCATTTCACTTGGTTTCAAAACTGTTTCAGGTGACTTTGCTTTGAATTGAAATTGCCATCACTATTTTCTGTTTGATTTTTCCTCCATCACAAAGTAAGGGAAGACGTATTCCCGTAAAGGAAGGTTCTGAATTACTAAAAGGAAACAATCACATGATAGTATGCCAAAGAAATAAAAATAGAATGTTAAAGTATAACTATACAAATACAGATTGGCTTTTTAATTCCATATCTATCGAAACAGTTTTTGAGTCATCTACTTAAAAAAAATTTCATAGTGTTAATAAAATAAAAATTTTACAAAATAATTACTTATTTTGAAACCTAATTACTAAAATAAAATTCAACACACAGAAAATCTCATAGTGTACACAAGTATTTGTGGCTTGTACAGTTTTCATGGGCTTCATATGAAATATAAAATTACGCACAACATCGAAAGTTAAAACTCCAGGGATTGGTCGATCACTCAAAAGTAAGAGAAAAACTTGAAAAATCAATACTTTGCGAAGTGTCTATAGCAACATGAAGTGAGCTAAAAGACATTTGATGGAAGAATGACATTTTATTTAAAAGAAATTATTCTACTATGTATTGTTCTAGTAATAACAGTAAAATGATCACGAGTAATGTCACATGAATTTTTAAAGTACCACATTTTTCCGAATACGAGACCATTCGTGTATAGTCTGAGAGCACATTTTTTATTTACTATAATTTTACTAAATTTCAAAATCACCATATATAAACCAAGAATATAAAAAGTAAACGAACATGGAAACCACATTATTAAACACTTTGAGGGACATACACAAACTTCTCCTAATGTATTTCAATGAAAGATATCTAATTTTGAGCCAGTTTAATGCTATGCGATGCGATAGCGATGCAATGCCATCGCGCCTCAATCTCGGATTGAGTTGGCTGTCCAGCATGCCAGTGTGCATCTTGAAGTGATCATATTATTTCAGCTGGAGTATATTTTTATACATATAATAAAACAAAAATGTGAAAACCAAAAACGAAAATTTTAGAAAATAAAAACCCTGGGAACGGTTAAACATTAATGAGTTAAATTATAGAGAGTAGAAAAGGTTTTAAATTCAAGTTGTTGCGATTGTATGAATTGAATCTGTCAAGCAAACCTTTTGAATTTGATTTTTCAGTAGCATAGTACTGGGGGGGTCGAAGTAAAATAGAAATACAATATCAAAATCTGCGAAAAAATAAAGTTTTAAGCTGTAGAAAGAATATCAACATTTCACGGCTTTTACATAGGGTTTACAGAAAAAGGTGTGGTACGTCACTTTTTTGAAGTGTCATAGATGAGAGGAAAGCAAGAGTGCATCAGCAAAAATTTACGAATTTAACTCAGTTTTTTTTTTGCTTTTAGATTTATTATAAGAATAAAATAAAACTTTTTGGTGAAAAAAAGAAAGTTGTGTGTCTTAAACATATTCTTTGTCTAAACATTCTTTTTTCTCATTACGCTGAGACTCAAAAATATCCACGTTGGGAAACTACTCCTGATAGAAGGATGCTTGAGTTAACCCTGAAAGAAATTCAATAAAAGGGTGTGAATATTTGCTTCGAATTTGTAGAAAAAGTGATTTTATGATACATTAAAAAATAATCTAGATGTTAGTTTGTGTCTATGTTCGCCCAACTGCAGGAAATGTGCTTGGATATCCTTTAAAAAATTTTTTACTTAAGATTTTGCACAGCATTCAGAGTGCTTTTACAGGTACATTAAAAACTATTCCTGTAAGATTGCATGCTGTAAGCGAGACAGCTGTGTGAAATGAAATCTTAATAGCGTTATTCCATATAAAACTAAACGAAATTGATATGCGTCATACATTATGCTGCGTGCGAGGCAGCTGTGTAAAAAGAGTTTTAATAGTGTTATTCTCTTACAAAACGAAAGTGATGTAAGTTTTTGAAATTTCTAACAGCACTAGCTGAAGTACCCGTCGTTGACGGGTTAGTACTGAATGCAAATTTCCAAAAAGCAAGAACTTTCGTCAGCATTGTAGGAGTACACAGAATGGGTGTAGTATACTGCTAAAAGTAAAGAAAACGAAGTTATATTTTTTATGTATTGTTAAAATATTACAGGTTAGAGAGTAACTAAGTAATATCATTTCATTCGCTTTAGTCGTAATTATGTGATGCACGAACGAATATTTCCGAATATTGAAATAATTTTCACAAAATCTAAAAATCTAATCAACAATTTTAAAAATTGGAAGCCTAGAATTTAAGTTGAGTGACAACCTATCATGTCACCAAATCTCACTTCATTCCCTGCAGTCTTTACTTTGTGATGCTGGAACAAAAGCTTTAGCATTTTAAAACGATTTTTACAAAATCTCAAAATATAATCAAAATATTTTAAAAATTCAACACCTATAAATTAAGATTATCAACTACCTATCATATCACCAAATTTCGTATCAATCGTTATTACACCATGCTTGAAAAAATATAACCGCATTTTGAGAGAATTTTCACAAAATCTCAAAATCTAATACAAATGTTTAAAAAATTGGACACCTATACTTTATGTTGAGCAACAACCTATCATGTGACCAAATTTCATATCATTCGGTTTAGTCGTCATTACGTAATGCGAGAATAAAATTCACTCAGTTTGAAACGATTTTCGCAAA
Organism: Cheiracanthium punctorium; assembly: GCA_038373885.1. Taxonomy (NCBI): domain Eukaryota; kingdom Metazoa; phylum Arthropoda; class Arachnida; order Araneae; family Cheiracanthiidae; genus Cheiracanthium; species Cheiracanthium punctorium. The sequence goes on along the minus strand of JAWZYV010005850.1, from coordinate 356,107 downwards.
ATCCTAAAATCTGATCGACTTTTCTTTTAGATGCTTATAGTTTAAGGTGAGTGACCACCTATCATTTCACCAAATACCATTTTTTCACCTTTGCAGTTATTACGTGATGTGCGAACACAAATTTACGCAGTTTGAAACAATTTTCGCAAAATCTCAAAATCTAATCAAGATTTTTTAAAAATACGCTGTAATGTTTAAGTTGAGTGGCCACCAAGCATGATACCAAATTTCATTTCAATCTCTTCAGTCATTTTTACGTGATGCTCGAACACGAATTTACGCATTTTGAAACTTTTCGCAAAATCTCAAAATCTAATCAAGATTTTTTTTTTACATGGACGCCCATGTTTTAAGTTGAGTGACCACCAATCATGATACCAAATTCATTTCAATCGCTTTAGTCGTTTTTACGTGATGCTCGAACACAAATTTACGCAGTTTGAAACGATTTTCGCAAAATCTGATAATCTAATTAAGATTTTTTTAAAATTCGAAGCCTATGTTTTAAGTTGAGTGACTACCTATCATGACACCCAATTTCATATCATTCGCTTCAGTCGTTTTTACGTGATGCTGAAACAAAAAAAGCGTCACGGACAGAATTTCAGAACGACAGAACGACAGACCGACAAACTTTTTTTGAGGGTCGTACCGGATTTTCAGGTGCATGAAACGGATAGAAATCGCAAAATTTTTAAATTCCAAGAAATGTACAAATAAAAGTCTAATTTTATTTAAATAGATTTACATTACAGAATATGATTTTAGCATCTTGTATGGATTTATTACAAGTTCATTGAAAAAAATCAGTAGACAACCATTGTTTGAAGTGATTTTCAATCTTGATTTGTTTCAAAATGATCTACTCTTTACAATAAAGCTGGAAAGTTTTTTCGTACAAATACCATTAAAAACTTCTTCATGGATTTTACAACTGAGCGATCAAAGTCGTTGCAGAAATTTGCAAGAGAACTCTGTTTCTACTTGTCCCATTTAAAAGCATAATTGATCTATGGGAGTAATATAAGACAGGAGTTTTTTAGGATATCAATATCATGATTTTATAGTAGGTATATGGTTATGGGAGTACTTATATTCAAAAAGAAAAAAGAACTGATTTTAAAATTTTTAAAAAATACATACATTCATTAATTAAACAATCTGAAGAATTGTTCTGTAATTTCTAAAAAAAAAAAAAAAACATTTGTGCTTTATACTTATGTAAAGAGGTTTATGTAGAATACTTTAGAATTCTCATAGCTTTTGTAATTTTTTGTATTTTTTAATCAAACAATTAATTTCCGTAATTGTAGAATTCTTGCGAATATACGGGTTACACAGTTATACACAGTTATTTAGTTAAAGTTATCTTTTGATAATAATAAAAACATGATAAATCATCATTCAAACGTACGAAATATAATAGAAAATTCTAGCCTGGTTCGAAGTAGTTATTAAGCGGCCAAAACAAAAATCTGTACATATTTTTTTAGAATTCGCCTGCTTTCCATTTTATTTGCAAATTACGACTTTGCACTGTAAATACAGCATCCCTAAAAATTAGTTGAAGTAATTGAAATTGAATTAGTACATATTTGTAATTGGAATTGTAAAGTGAATTGTGCTTGTCGTTTGTCAAGCGCATACTCAACATTTTATTCTGATGTCTAAAGAAATCTTCTGGAGGATACCCTTTTTTAATGATCCCATTTAGACGTATAGTGAAGGCATATAGACGTTTTTATGAAATATAAAAGTTGTGAAATCAGTACACGATGTTCCAGGTAGATCGGTGATTGACTTGTTCCGTCATTGCCATAAATTTCCTGTGTTAACAGCAGCGAACTTGTTACATGCTATTGACGTTTGCTATTGCACATTCCCCAATTGAAAACCGATTCTGATTTATGAAATTTATAATTTATGAACAAAGCTCTTCTCTATGTATTTTTATTGTTTTTTTTATGTTATATCATTTAAAAAAAATCTGATGTGGACAACACATAACTTCCTTGCACGGCTATTAAATCAAAAATATTTTCGGCGCACTTCATTTAAACTTATTTCGAATGAAAGAGATAAAATAACAGTAATAGTAAGGTTTAGCTATTTCTAGCCAAATATTTCGATATCTCCAAGCTGTTTCAAATTGAACTCAGCTTTCCTTCTGACTCTTTATTTGGCGATATTTCACCAAAAGCCGACAAGCTTGAGAAAGTTTGCGAGATTTTGGGGATAGCCAAAGTAGTAATTCACCACACACTTTCAATGAATTGAATGCATCCATACACCTAAAGGTATTTTAAGTCATTTGGCTGACCCTGTAAATAAGTTACCCAGTCGATTGCAGCCAAAAAAGATATTGAAAATAACATATAGATATTACAATAATTCTAAATACAAAAGTTCAAAATTCTACGGGTTCAAGTTTTAGAGTTATACAAAATACGAAAGAATTTTTGGCACCAAATTTGGTGATATTTCGGCGAAACTCGCTACGGTCGACGACAAATGGCGAAATTTTGGCATGGACCAAACAATGACTGACTAGCGCCAAATTTGGCGATATTTCGCCAAAACTCGCCAAGAACGATGACAAATGGCGATATTTTGGGCATGGAGTAAATGACTGACTATCGCCAAATTTGGCGATATTTCGGCAAAACTTGCCAAGGTCGAGGACAGTCGGCGAGATTCGGGGCATGTACCAAACACTGACTGTCTACAATTGTATTATATTGAAGATGTCCGTAGATATTAAAGTACTGAAATTCTTTTCGGTGGTGCTGTAAATAAACTATCCTGTAGATTGGAACCAGAAATCGAGATGCACAACTAGATATTACAACAATCTTATACATGAAATTTCATAATAGTTTTTGAGATTTGAGAGTTAAATACGCATACATGTACACCAAAAGTCGCCAAGTTTGTCGACTTTGGGCGTAGTTGTTGAGGGACGCACGTGACTGTGGTCGGACCATTACCTAACTTATATGGTAGGAGAGTATTGTGCTTGAAACGGATGAATGCCCCTAAAATTGCCATTGACCGTAATGTATTGGAAATCTTTTGAGCGTTCCTGTAGCAGAACTATAAATGATAAATACACTTCTTTTAATGAAGAAATTCATTTTGTAACTCTTAACAGCATATATCATTTCTGATTCGTTTGAAATTGCCCAATACCTCTAAATTACGCTTTAATGAATTTCGGCCTATAGAGCGTAATGTATTTCCAATCTTTTGGGCGGTTCTTTTTGATAAACTATCCAGTCGAATGGAACCGAAAGTGGAGCTGCACATGTAGATCTTACAAAAATCCTAACTATAAAGTTTCAACATTCTACGCCTAATAGTTTTTGAGATATGCGAGTTTAATGAATTTCGGCCCATAGAGCGTAATGTATTTCGAATCTTTTGGGCGGTCCTGTAGATAAACTATCCTGTCGAATGGAACCAAAAGGGGAGGTGCACAACTAGATGTTACAACTATCAAAAGTATAAAGTTTGGACATTCTACGCCTAATAGTTTTTGAGATATGCGAGTTTAATGAATTTCGTTCCATAGAGCGTAATGTATTTCGAATCTTTTGGGCGGTCCTGTACATAAACTATCCATTAGATTGAGACCAAAAGGGAAGGTGCACAATTAGGTAATAGAACAATCCTAAATATAAAATCTCAACATTCTACGAGCAATAGGTTTTGAGATATGCGAGTTACATACGTACGTACGTACAGACGACATGGAAAAACTGGCCACAATAGACTCGCCGCTGGTCAAAATGAGTTGCAGACGCGTTTATAGGATCATGCATGCTAGCTTACGATGAGATGCATCGAAAACATTTTTAAAATTAAATTTAGAGGTAGTCAAAATCGGTTTTTTCGTCGAAATTTGGGCCCCAAAATTTTTCGGGATCACATTACTTCCTTATACTCCGTACAAGGAAGTAACAAAAGCTAATTATTTGCCGCCTCTAACTCCTTTTTCAGCAATGAGAGTTCATGATAGGTACTTTTACTGAGATTTTACAGTGCAAAATCCTTTCCTCTTTCGGTGGGCAAATCTATATCTGTAATTCGTATTACTGCGACGATAGTGTATGGAATAAAAATTAAGTAAAATACGAAGATTAAAAGTATACATTTTTGAAAGTATAAGCTTTTCATTGTGGGGCATATCTTTATTCTTGCAAATATATGCTATAAATGAATGAATGTTTCAAATCTAAGAAAACTTTTGAAAAAATATCGATATTTCACTTTCGCAGAAGAAAATTTATAAATATTCAGAATATTATTATAACCATTCTAGACTTTTGCAAAACAAATATTAAAATCAATGCCTTAAAAGCAAATGCAGCTCAAGTGAAATGCTAGTCTCGAATGCTTTTGAAATACTTCGAACATTTAAAATTGTTCATCTCTTGCAAAAGTAAAATATCTGTTTTTTTTCTCAAAAGATTCCTTAGTTTTGAAACTTTCATTCATTTATAGCATATCTTTGCAATAACAAAATTTTATTTTATATCTTTTAGGGCTCAACAATAAAAAGCTTCTACTTTTAAAATTTGTACCTTTATTTAACTTTTATTTTTTGCATTTTAGTTACAAATGAAACACATATTCTATTTATAACAGAAGTTTTAAAGTATAAGTAAAGATATATAATTTTTCGTTAGATATCCCTATTTCTAACTAAAGGTGTTTGTTTAGTTTGAAACTAAAAAGCAAATTTTCATTATTAAAAAAAACCGTCTCGTCGCGCTAGCAAATATCCAAAGTGTACTATAATTGCTATAATGGCATAGTTAACGGCACCAAATATTTCTACTGGTGGCAAATAATCCAGCTGCACTGAACCGGGTTTAAAATAATCTGCATTTTAATTATTTTTCATTTTCAAGATATTAGTTATTCTGGTTTGGAAAAACGAATAATCTCTAATTCTAAACTCCTGTTGTCTAAGCGAACTTACTATTTGAAAATTGTCAACTTTGTGTAACACATTTTGAGTTACTTATTTCATATAGTTTTTATTTTGGCGTAAAATTTGGCGTATAATGACGAAATTTAAGTCTAACTCATATTTGTAAATTTCTCGCGCTTCTAGATACTTGGAAACGCTTGCAAAGGAATGAATGATTTTATGCCAAATCTGGCAACCATTATGTTTATTTTTTCAGTTTTTTATTAATATCTTCTAAAATAATTCGATTTTCGAAATTTAAGTCAGCTTAGCAGGTTCCTCGGAATTTTTCGAATATGTGGGCACCTTAGTCGACACTCAAATCCCCACGGTTTAGGAGGAGATAAGTCCACAAGCTTTGACAGCGCCAGCGGCCTTAACTTTTTTTTTAGAATAGAGAGATACCGTTTGAAAGCTACTGAGCGAAATATCAAATTAACTCCCTCAACCAACCGGGGTATCTTTTACGGCAGTTAAACAGTGACGTCATAAATTTTAAAAAATGCGTGAAATTTGTAAACTCTGCAACTCTAACGTCCTGCCACAATTATAGCGGTTCTAAATAGCGATTATTATTATTATTAGCGGCATTTTTATCCGTTGCTTATTTAATAATGTTTATAGGTTTTCTAACATATGGATGTTGCGAGTATAGTTTTATTTTAACGCTGGATTACGTTCTTCCATAGGGGTACTTTATAAAGCAAAAATTTTTTCAACGTCTTTGTAAGTTTTAATAAGATACCGTTTGAAAACCACTGTGCGAAAAATCGAAATGAACCCCCTCAACAAACCGGGGTATCTTTTACGGCAGCTAAACAGTGACGTTATGAATTTAAAAAAATGCGTGAAATTTGCAAACTCTGCAACTGCGTTCTGTCACAATTAAAGCGATTCTAAATAGCTCCTCCATATTCCACAGTTTGATGTTTTTCAGGAGACAGAACCATGAAGGATTTATAAGATATCGCTATATCGGGAACATGGATATTTAAATTGGCACCCCTTGAATATTTTCCACAACGGTCAGATGAATTTTTGCGGTGCTAAATACGCCCATCTTACAAAACTATGCAAGATTAAATATGTATGAGAGCTTCCTTAATAGCAACTATTATGTGAAATGAATAATGTTTATGCTAATGCGTAAATTGCAAAGAATCGCCCTAGAATAAAAAGGTCCCATTTGTGACAAATAATGTAAGCTGTTTCTTTAAATTGAGCATTAAAGAGGGAGGAGCGAAGATAGATAGTATTAATATGCGTAATAGGTAGCATTAGTAGATTTGTAAGGATAATATGAATAAATCACAATATACCACGTTAATAAATATTTCATGAAATCAAAAGTCTCCTGTTTATCCTTTTTCATTGGTTGTCTTACAACCAACTCAACGATAAGTAATTCTAATTTGCGTTTATATATCCCGCAGTAATTTCAACAGAGGAGATTAGTTGAACTTTTTAAAAATTAAATTCTGTTTAGTTACATGCAGATATGATTTTAGAAAAATATTCGCTTCTTCCTGTATGAAGAGCGGGTGTGCAGCTATTTTAAAATAAACGGTTGCCCATTTCATGTAGTGTCTGATGTATTTAATGCTACAACTTAAACCTAAAAAACAGTATATGATGTAGAAATAACACATTTTGAAAGTCGGGAGCTCTCTGCAAACCGTGAGGCTGCAGCTGGCTGTGCCTCACAGCCAGCTGCAGCCGAATTGAGCTGAAGCTGAAATTTTTTTTAAATTTCAGCTTGAACATTTTTTAATGTAAAAAGGCAGCTAGGAAAGATCCTCGCGATTTATTTTCACATGTATTCAGAGATGGAAAACGCTGCTACTATACCACACAATTTTGGAACCGTCAGTAAACATTTTACACATGTTGCTATCCGAGGAGTAATGATCGGAATTCTGAATGAGCAATAAAGGCATAAGCAATGGTAAGAATTTCTATTGTTGTTATCAAAATTTTTTGAAATATCTCTGTTCCGATACTTTTTTTTTCTTTTGTGGCTCCCTGAAGTTACAGACTTTATTTACTATTCTCGGAAAGTTACCTCTTGTAGACTAAATAGAAAGCTTGCCTTTTAAAAAACGTACTGTGTAAAATAAAGTGATTGATTGTTTTCTAGCAGAAAAATAATTTATATCATGAAAATATTCAGTGCTTTATTTTAAAATATACGTGCCCGAGGAAAAGAAAATGATTTAAAAGCTTTGGTCTTTAGAAATCAAATTTAAAGAAAAAAAACATTATTGTTACATTTTATTTACTGAGAAGTTATCTTAAAGTGGCATAATATTAGTAAATCCGTCTTTTCTCCAGAGTTTCTACAGACAGTTACTAATTTGTTTTTAAAATGTTTAAATATTTTTACACCTATATAGTTTAAATGGCCCCTATGATGATGATAAATTTCTTATTAAGCTTCAGTGGTTTATACATGATGCTCGAACAAATACTTGCACATTTTTAATAAATTTTCGTAAAAAATTAAATTCTCTTCAAAATTTTGAAAAATTCAACTCTTATTCTTTAAATTCAGTGACCATCTGTCATAATAGTAAATTTCATTTGATTTATTTCAACGGCTTTTAAGTACCGAACGAACAAAGCTTCACATATTTCGAATACATTTTCGTGAAACGTAATCAAAATTTTAAAAATCTTTGGCTAGTTTAAGTTAGTGACCATCTATCATGTCACGAAATTTGTTATAATTAAGAATCTAAGTTTAACTAAGTTTATATTTTCTTTCTTCGTTTGTATTTAAAGTATTACGCATCGACGATGTGACCTACATGCCGTTCTACTTTAGTTTCATTGAAGTGCTAGTCTCAGGCTATTTGCATACCACCATGTGATATTTAAAAGCTTTACCATCTGCTTGGATTGTAAATGCCAATGCACATAAAATAATGTACAGCTACGGATTTTTACTTTATACTGCTTCAAGTTTTATGTAAGCATATTTAATAGGCTAGGTATATAAGCATATTTTATAGGAACAAGAGTAAGATCTTCATTTCGACTGATACGTCTATTCATATTTTGAAGTAACTGTGAGGGTAAGGTAGAATTATTTTTTGTCAAGTATATTTTTGGAGCATCCTTCACTGTTGAAAGTTTTCTGATTTTTTTAGGTATGTATTATTATAAGTCCCATTCATTTATTTAAACTATCCTAAATTATACTAAAAACTATGCATAAATTAAATATATATAGAGAGCTTCCTTAATGGCAACCATTATGTGAAATGATAATTGTTTATGCTAATGCGTAAATTGCAAAGAATAACCATAGAATAAAAAGATCCCATTGGTACCAAATAATCGAAGCTGTTTCTTTTAATGGAGCCTTGAAGATGGAAAAGTGAAGATAGATAGTATTGATATATGTAATAGGTAGTATTATAGTAGATTTGTAAGGATAATATGAATAAATCGCAATATACCACGTTAATAAATATTTATCCTTTTTCAAGGGTTGTTTTACAGCCAACTGAACGATAAGTAATTCTAATTTGCGTTGATATATCCCGTAGTAGTTTCGAGGGCATTACTTGAACTTTTTTAAAAATTAAATTCTGTTTTGTCACACGCAGATATGATTTTAGTAAAATATTCGCTTCTTCCCGTATGAAGAGCTGGTGCGCAGCTATTTTAAAATTAACGGTTGTCCATTTCATGTAGTGTCTGAGGTATTTAATACTACAACGTGAACCTAAAAAACAGTATGATGTAGAAATAACACTTTTTGAAAGTCAGGAGTTCTCTTCAAACCGCTAAGCTTTTCACTTTTCCGATCGCGAATGACACTGACATAGTTTTTTGAGTCATTATATTGCAATGATGCCAGGTTAGTACTCATGACGCAAACTTTACATCAAGAGTCAAATAATTTTGTTTTTATTTTAGATTTCACTCCACTGGAATTAATTGGGATTACACATGTTTGGAATATTTGCGTTTACTACCGTGCGAAGAACGGGCACTCAGCTAGTAATCATCATAAAACTTTACCATCACACCACGGAGCCCCTCTTCTTCCGCTGGGATTCGAACCTGGGTCTTCTGGGCGAGAGTCACATAGCCTAAACACTAGAGCAAATGGAATTTAGCAACAAACTTCTGACTTCTATAAAGTGGGAGTGTCTTGTTTTTAAGCTTGACACGATGACGAAAAGACAAAATACATTTTCATAAAAGAGCTTCTGAGAAGAAGCTCTGAAGTCAGGAAACTTTCAAATTGTTCACAAAAATATCACCCTATTCTTCAGAATTTACTCAATTTCATAAATAAATAAATGTTGGATCACTCTATTTTAATTTTTGCTTTTATATAATATCTTTAGTTATTCATGCATTTTTTAAAACGAAAACTAATCTTTTAACCCCATTGGTTTATTTTTCAAAAGAGTTCAATTGTATAAACACTTTTACTGAGATTTTACACTGCAAAATCTTTCCCCCCCCCCTTTTTTTTCTGGTGAACATGTCTCAAAATCTGATTACTGCAATAATAGTCTATGAAAAGAGAAGCTCTGAAATCGGGAAATTCTCAAATCGTTCACAAAAGAACATCACGAAATTCTTCAGGATTTATTCTATTTTGACAATAAATAAAGCTCTGATCACTATTTTTATGTTTCCTTTATATTGTATTTTCGTATTTTTAAGCAAAAAGTAACCATTTGCTCACGTTAGTAGTTTTCCAATTTTTTTTTAACAACTATTGTTCATGAATGACACTTTCCTTGATATGTTATCACACAATAGCTTTAATTGTTAGGTGAGAGAAGCAATGCAGTAAAGCGTATTTAACTTTACTTCAACGAAAGTTTATGAAAAGAGAAGTTATGCAGTCAGGAAACTTTGAAATCCATAAATAAATATCACCAACTAACCATTTGCCCCATTAGTTTACTCTTCAACAGTGAGGATTAATGGTAGGGACTTTCACTAAAATTTAAAAATCCTTTCCTTCTTTGGTAAGCAAAATAATGCCTGTAAATCCGTTTTACTGCAACTATAGTCTACGTAAAATGAAGCTGTGATGCCAAGAAAGTTTTAAGTCGTCGATATGTGAATCTCTCTATTCTAAAAAAAAGTAAGTGCCGCTGTCGTCGCCGCTGTCAAAATCTTGTTCGCCTATCTTCACCTAAACCGTGGGGATTTGAATTTCGACTAAGGTGCTCACAGATTCGAAAAATTCGAAAGGAACCTGCTAAGCTGACTTAAATTTCGAAGATCGAATTATTTTAAAAGATATTAATAAAAAACTAAAAAAAACTAAACATAATGGTTGCCGGATTTGGCCAGAACTAAACATAATGGTTGCCAGAAGTAAAGGCCGCTGGCGCTGTCAAAGCTTGTGGACTTATCTCCTCCTAAACCGTGGGGATTTGAGTTTCGACTAAGGTGCCCACAGATTCGAAAAATTCCGAGGAACCTGCTAAGCTGACTTAAATTTCGAAAATCGAATTATTTTAGAAGATATTAATAAAAAACTGAAAAAATAAACATAATGGTTGCCAGATTTGGCATAAAATCATTCATTCCTTTGCAACAAATCGTTTCCAAGTACCTAGAATCGCGTGAAATTTACAAACATGAGTTAGAATTACGCCTATTTTACGCCAAAATAAAAACTATATGAAATAAGTAACTCAAAATGTGTTACACAAAGTTGACAATTTTCAAATAGTAAGTTCGCTTAGACAACAGGAGTTTAGAATTAGCGATTATTCGTTTTTCCAAACCAGAATAACTAATATCTTGAAAATGAAAAATAATTAAAATGCAGATTATTTTAAACCCGGTTCAGTGCAGCTGGATTATTTGCTACCAGTAGAAATATTTGGCGGCGTTAACTATGCCATTATAGCAATTATAGTACACTTTGGATATTTGCTAGCGCGACGAGACGGTATAATTCGTGGTGCTAAGTACGCTAATCTGCAAACGATTATGTAAATGAAAATATGGAAAACGGTTTTCCGGTAACCTTAAATGAACAGTAATTATAGGTTGTGAGCATGTGTAAATCGTCAAATAATGAAAAGTCGCCATGGGTGGCAAGCTATTCTATCTGTTCTGTAGCTTTTACATGTACGCAAGTCGCCAAATAATGAAAAATCGCCATGGGTGGCAGATTCGCAAGGTGTCCAATAGGTTTAACATTATTAAAAATACAGCTGAAACAGATGTTCGGATTTTATTGCGCTTTAGCTCCTAATTAATATAACTTTTGAATGGCAACATTGAATATCATTGTGTTTCTGAGGAGTGCAAATAATTTTTCCAGCGATTATAAGCGAAGTCCGCACTCCAGGTGGAGTATAGCTCAGGACCCGTACAACACGGATTCCCATAACAAAATATCTTATTAGGGGCCGAATACCTCATACGAAAAGCGAGCGTAGCGAGTCTGGGGGCCAAATAATTCACAATTCTAGACAATTTCGTAAGTGAACAGACCACAGGCCAGTCATTTTTTAAATTGTTTTGCTTTATGTAGTATTTTCTTATTTAAAAAGAGTATCCACTTTTTTTTCCTACACAATTAGAATTCAAGAATAACATTTTTAATGATATATTACAGCACAAAATCCTTTCTTCGTTTGGTGAACAAAAAAATGCCTGTAAATCCGTTTTACTGCAACGGAAGTCTACGTAAAGTGAAGCTGTGATGTCAGGAAAAGTTTTAATTTGTTAATAAGTGAATACAGTCGAATCGCGTTTTAGCGAAGCCTGTTACAACGAAAATATCAGTATTGGACTTTGTTAACCCCCCAACTAAAATTACAATATGGTGATACAATATCGGTATAAGGAAATTTTGTGAGAGCGACGTGTTTTCTCTGGTTCCTTGGACTTCGTTAAAACGGGATTCGACTGTATCACTAAAGGGTTTACAGTTTTAGGCAATTTCGCCGATGAACAGACTGCAGGCCAATCATTTATTTTATTGTTTTGCTTTATATAGTATTTTCGTAAATTTAAGAAAAAACAATTAAAAAAAGTTATTTACCCACATCTTTTTTCCACAATTAGAATTCATGATTGACAGTTCACTCAAATATTACAGTGCAAAATCCTTCCCTCCTTTGGTGGGCAAAATAATGCCTGTAAATCCGTTTTACTGCAAAGGAAGTCTACGTAAAGTGAAGCTGTGATGTCAGGAAAAGTTTTAAGTTGTTGATAAGTGAATGCAGTCGAATCGCGTTTTAGCGAAGTCTGTTACAGCGAAGATCTCAGCATTTGACCCCGAAATAAAATTACAATATGGAGACACAGTATCAGTGTAACGAAATTTCGTTAGAGCGACGTGATTTCTCTGGTCCCTTGGACTTCATTAAAACGGGATTCGACTGTACCACTGAATGACTCACAATTTTAGGCAATTTCGCCAATGAACACACCCAAGGCCAATCATTTATTTTATTGTTTTGCTTTATATGGCGTTTTCATAATTTTAAGGAAGAAAAAAATGTCTTGGAAGAAAAAAAATGATTTCCACTTTTACTCATATAGGAGTATTACAGCGCAAAATCCTTTCCTTCTTTGGTGGGCAAAATAATGCCTGTAAATCCGTTTTACTGCAACAGGAGCCTGCGTAAAGTGAAACTGTGATGTCAGGAAAAGCTTTAAGGCATTGGTAGTAAATATTACCAAGTGTTTCGCGATTCAGGCAATTTTGCCAATGAACAAACCTCAGGCCAATCATTTATTTTATTGTTGCTTTATATGGTATTTTCTTATTTTTAAACAAAAATAATCATTTATACATTTTAGGTTTTTTTCTCTCCTTACTATTAGAGTTCATGAATAATACTTTTACTGATATCTTACAGAGCAGAAGCGTTTCCTCCTTTGGTGTTCAAAATAATACCTGTAAATCCAATTTACTGCAATGAGACCATAAAAACTAGAAGCTCAGAAGGAAGGAAACTTTCACGTTTTTGAGAAGTGCATATCACTAAATTCTTCATAATATACGTAAATTTCTTCAATGATCAAACTTCCGATCAATCTATTTTTATAGTTGCTTTCGTAATATCATTCTTTTAACCCTTTAACGCGCAGTGTTCCCACTCTGGGAACACCAAACTTTGACGTTTTGACTGTTGCCAGTCACGAAGAATAGATTTGATTTCGATAAAAATAGTTGCGGGTGACATAGCTCCACGAGAATGCTTTACTTTTTAGCACGTCATTTCCCGTAAAAAAAAAAAAAAATTCACGATTGTTTTTAACAGCACAGACATCTGCTGAAAAATGGAAGAATGCTACGCAGCTGCACAACCAGCTGTCGTCAAAAAAAGGGTCTCTAGATCTGTGGCACGCGATCAACGTTTCGATCGTCCGCCATCTTGCTGGTAGTTAAGTCGAGCGATGGCAACGGCCCTTTGACGAGCGGTGGTTGCTCCGCGAAACCACCTTATCGACGCTTTCACCGCTAGTCGCAAAAAATATGGTTAAATGGTCACAACGCTGAAAAAGTGCCCTTTTTTCAGCATTGGGAAAGGGTTGCGCCTCAAAGGGTTAAAACAAAAATTGATCATTTGCTCCTATCAGTTTATTTTTTAAAAATGATAATTCATGATAGGTACTTTCATTAAAATTTTAGATTTCCCTCTTTTGGTAAGCTAAACAATGCCTGTAAATCCGTTTTACTGCAACAGGAGTGTACTCGAAGTGAAGCTGTGAAATCAGTAAAATTTCAAGTCTGACAAGTGAAAATCACCAGAATGATTTACAGTTTAAGCAATTTCGTTAATGAACAAACCTCCGGCTACTCATCCATTGTTATTGTTGTTTTATCTAGTGTTTTTATATTCTTAAACAAAAACTAATTATTTACCTAAACTAGTTTATTTTTAATTTGTAAGTGCAAAAGCTTTCCTTGGTAGGTGAGCGAAGCAGTCAGTGACTCTCAATCCGTTTTAATGCAACAACAGTCTTGTAAAGTAAAGCTGTGCATGGAAGCTTCAATTAGTGCGAGCTCACGGCTGTCTACATAAGCGTTGATTTTTGAAGTAAAATCATATTTTCTGTTTTAAAGAAAAAATAATAGTGTGATATTTATTTTGAAAATTTTCAAAGCTAAGTTATAATTTATTGATATGAAGGATGAGAATTTTAAGTAATTTTAATGCTTAATATAAAAAGAACTATTTATTTATAAATCAATGGATTTAAATACATTCCTTTTAAATAAAGCTTAGAAAATCATTATTTACACTATCCTGATTTTGTTTTCAGTGTATAGATAAATATACAGTTATTGGTTACTTTTCAATGAAGAGCATAAGGTAATCTTTATTATTTGCATACTTACAAACATAAGGATATAGTATATAGTAGACAAAAATATTCTTCAAAGTCTTTCACACAGAATTTTTGTTAAAACACTCAGTAGAAGGTTATTAAATTGTTACATGATTTTACATGCTATGCACATCATTTTAAAAAGGCACAATTTTTATGTTTTTGTAACCTTATAGCAAAGTAAGATATATAATTAAAAGAGTATTTTGATGTGGATATGCATTTATTTTTAAATATAAATATTTAATTCTTAATGAAAGATGTGCATTGTTAACAGAATTTTTCAATGAATAAAAGTTAATATTTACAATTATAATGTATTCAGTTAAGAAAAGATGCATAATAAAAGAGTTCATAAAAGTGAAATTTAATGCCCATTTACATAAAGAAAAGTTACAACAGAGGAATTTTGTTGAGAAGATTAATTTTATTCAAAAGTTTAGGAAGTAATTCTTAACTTGATTTCATGAATTCTTAACTTGATATTGAGATAAAACCTACTTAAACTTTAAAGATCTTTTGAAGTTTAAATCATTTGTTAATTTTGGCTTCAAGTTTGAGTATTTTTACTTATTCAAACTAGTTTCAACTAAATGCTATAAAATGAATGTCTTTTTTAATGATCGATTATTAGGCAGTCGATTTTTAACTTTCTGATGCACAGTATGTTTCGTAAAAATTTTACCCCTTATTAAACGATATTTATATTAATAATCTCCCATTAGCAATAAGAGGGGATTATTAGTATACATTTTACGATATATGCGTCACATTTTCCGAAATGTTAGACTCATTTAACAAAATAATATATCTAGATGAATTAAGGTGAACTAAATGAATTCGATCATTGTTTGCGCAGAAAAATACTGGAGAATGTTGGTTGGTTCATAAATCAGCACTGATATTAATTTTCATTTTATTGTGACTTATCACTATCAAACTCATAATATCCTAAAACTTACTTTTTTCAAGAGTGATTTTCAAGAAAACAACGAGTTGCTGACTGCCTGGATTTTTCTAACTACCTGTTTAAATTGACTAAGTTTGTAATTAATTTCTCTTAAATTTTGCGATTGATCTTTGCAAAAATTTAAAACATTGCATCCTTTCCTGAAGCATCAAAATTTTATCTGCGGCTATAACACCGTGTACTGCAAGGCTGGTGTGTGCTACAGAGAGAGTCTATAATCGGAGATTCAGTGTAACAGGATGTTCAAATTAATTTTTCCTCTCTAACATCCTCTTGTGACGTTAAAAATTCTAGCACAGCCTTTTTCCACTCTTCCCTCTGTTATGTATCGGAAGATGCGAATTTCAAGGGACTGTTCTCAAGTACCCCTATGAAATTTCTTTTCCAAATAAACTATCCAATTTTTTTTCTTTCTTCGTTTTTTTTTTCCCCTAATGAAATGGAAATCAAGTCTCGGCGTCTCTGGAATGTTTCAGAGGAGGATCGAACAGAGAACGATCCGACGTGAGAGGTGCGGGGGAAGAGGGATAACTGCTGGGAGGCGGTAGTGTTGCGCCCATAAAGCATCTCTCATTTCTGCTGTGCACATGACGGCACATCGATCGGCGAGCGGCACCTGCAGAGCCTACCATTGGCTGGAGCCGGTGCCGCAGGACGAGCTGTCGCCAACTCTTGGCGTGGAACACCCCCCTGGTTCGCCCCCGCAGCCCCTTCCCCCCCTGTATCTATTGTCAATTTTTCGCACCCGAAAAGCCGAGTCGCCGTAAAATGGAAACGATCGTCCAATGGGCGGGATGCAGGGGCTCTGCTGCTCCCCCCTTCTTGCTACCAACTGCATAATGCAATGGGGAGTGAAGAGGGAACGGGAGGACATTCTTAATAATCTGGGGGGAATATATATCTCCAGCAAAATGGTGTTGGAAAAGAGGGGGGGGGGGCGTCAGAGCTCACCCCGAATACATCGCAAGGAAATATGTTCGAGATGGGGGGGGAATGAAATCACAGCAGAGGAGGCACAGAATGGCCTCCGAAGAGGAGCCTCATCCTCAGTCGAGGTTTTATCTGTTGCGTATAGAGGGTCGACGGCTCGCAAAAGTTGATGTTCTAATTAGATCGCGGGGCGCATCTACCCCCGGCTGTTGTCGCTCGCATCTGGCGTTCCACGCCACATTGGCCCCGGCATGTCGGGCGCACTCAACCCGTCAAGCGGCGTCAATCGCTTTCACGCTGCTGGCGCTGGGGCGGCGGCGCCCTTTAGCACACCTGAGTGCGGATCGGCGGCCGCCTTCATCGAGCTCACCAACTCGGCTGCAGTGGCCGCGGACTTCGCCTACGACTTCGGGCTGGGATTCCACCACAGGCACCACCACCACGCGGCGCCCCCGCACTCCTCGGCCGGATTCGGATACTTTTCCACCTCGGAGGCCGAGAGCTACGCCTCGCTCGCCTGGGAAGCCCAGAGCGCCCTCGCTTATCAGGGTCAGGCAGGGGCGCACTTCCCCAGCCCCTGCGACTTCGGACCTTTCGCTCTCGGACCGGGGGCCACCGCCAGGCTCCCGACTGTCATGGGCGTGCAGAGGCTCGGTCCCGCGCCCCGGGGGGCTCCCTGCGGGGGATCCAACTCCTCCTCGGCCCCTAAAACCACGAAGACCCGCCGTCGGGTGGCCACCATAGCCCAGAGGCGGGCGGCCAACATTCGAGAGCGCAGGCGGATGTTCAACCTCAACTCTGCCTTCGACAAGCTGAGGAAGAAAGTGCCCACCTTCGCCTACGAGAAGCGCCTCTCTCGCATAGAGACCCTGCGCCTGGCCATCATGTACATCGCTTTCATGACCGAGGTGATCAGGGGCGGAGGCTCCAGGGACCCGGAAATTCCACCGGCGACCTTCGACAGCCACCTATGGACGCCGCCTCACGGCCCTTCGCCCCTGAGCGAGTCGCAGAGGCCCGACAGACTGGCACACCTGTGCTCCAGGCAGGTGTAGTGCAGTGGCCCCCTGCGAGATGTGCCCCGAAAGTACCTGCTGCAATAAAAAGAAACCTCCTCGGTATGTACTGTGCTGAGCTTACTTTCTGCCGTGTCTTGCCGGCTTCGTGCAGATTCTCATCACGACGTAAAGCTGCATAAAAGACTGCTGCGGACTCAATCCCTCTAAAGGCTGATTCAGATTACCGACTTTGGCAGATGGAGATTGCTACGCTCATCGGTTCCTTCGGCAGAGTGCTTTTTCTGTCCGAAATCGCAGAATGGCGGAGGATCAGAAACTATCATTTGTTGGTAGATATCGAAATCCCGCGACATTTCTTCTCAAGTCTTAACGTTGGATGACTACAAAGATTGAAAATGAGCAGTTACTTGGAACTGCAAAAAGATGAAATACCTCGTCTAATATGCCTGCCTAGCTGATTGACTCATTGGTCAGCGTTGTGCATCGGAGCTCTGTATCAGCCTTGTCGGTTCCATCTGAGCTGAGTCTTCTGAGTCTGGTAACAATGTTAAGACAGTTATTCTCAGAATTTATCTCAGTCTGACTTTTCTTAGACTACAATGGAAAAGGACGATCTGCAAAATGGAACCTACTTTTAAGTAGCATACACTTATCTAACTGAACCTGTGGAGATATATATCAAACTTTTGTTTGTTTCTTTCGCGAGTTAAGTTTTACAATACGATTTATTTTTCAACCAAAGATATTGAAATGTAGCTTTTAAAGTCTTAATGTTATGTTTTCAGAAATAAGTAAGTGCATATTTTTTTTTTCTATACTATCAACAAGAAATAGCTTCATTTAATTTCATTCTTTGATTTTTCTAAACTTTTAAAATCTTGAAGGAACATATTTATTATCAAAATGTTTCATCGATAAGTAATGGATATTGATCAGATTTGGTCTTTTATGTCTTGAAGGTAGTTTGATTCATTGTTTTCGAAATGAGAAGGGTGCAATATGTTTAAAGTCAGTTGTTTTATGTTTTACCATTGTTATTATTTATATTATACAATCTATGATGATTTTGACACTTTAAGTAAAACTATTTTAAAACGTGTGTTTATTTTCTTAATTGTACAGTTTTACAATGAATATGAGTTTAGATAAACGTATTTCTAAATTACTCTCTGAATTTTTCCCTTACACAACTATAATATTAAATTACCATAGAAATAAACAACACTAGAAAAACTCCAAAAATAGTTAAATTCGCAGACCGGTTTTGATAACTATGATTCATCATCATCAGTGCGAGAAATGTATTCTCAGACTGATAATGATCATACTTACCGAAACCGGTCTGCGTATTTAACTACCATTGGTTGTTGTCTAATGTTGTTTCTTTCTATGCTAATTATTTCGAACCAAGCTGCAAATTTTATGTAATATTAAATTGTCACAACATACCGTATTAGCAAAAAGTACTTTTTGTGATTCTTATATAATAATAATAATTACTATTATTACTTTCAGAAGAAGCTTCGTTGCTTTAAAAAAATTAAATTTTAACTTGAGCCAGGAAACACAAGATTTAAAAAAAGTATATTTTAAAAACTAGGTTAATAGGTTTTAATATAAGATTACAAGGTATTTCCTCTACAGCCAATTTGCTTCACTATTCTTTTAAATAAGAAACAAATGAACAAAAATGCTTACAATTTAAAATTTCCTTCTTCATTACTTGTTCATAAAATTAATTCTGTTATTCATTTTATGAATCTAAATAAGTGTAGATATTAAATTTTATGCCAACTATTGCCACGATGTTTTCAAATTCTTGCATTCATGCTGCATTTTAAGGAAAATGACCGAAAATCCGAGACGCTGGCCGCATCAAGTTCGGCGGATCTGGAAGGTTCTCGCTGCGGACAAAATCCGCGTGATCGCTGTTTTTTCCGGCATAGAAGAATTAAACAACTACAATGAAATGCAGTCTCTTTGTAATGAAATTAAAGAGACCCAAGACTGAATACAGTTTAAATAGGCAGTTAAAGTATTAAAACGTTCTTCTATAAATAGATTCTAAGGGTATTTTATTGTACAATAAAAGTTTGGTATGGTAATGAAGCACTTAAAACGATTCATGTTGTTTCTATTTAATTACTGTATTGAATAAAATTTAGCAATCGAACTCGCTCAATATGCCGTCTCCCGTATTCAAAAATGACCTTTTTAAGTAAATATAAATTAAGAAACTTTTTAGTTTATATATTAAATATTAATTTAAAATTTAAAAAATTATTCATAGCTGTTTTTTTCCATAAAGCTGCGAGAAAATGGGTGATAGATAAAAAATATAATAAAATAATACACTTTATCAAACTTTATTTATTCCCTAACATTACTTACATATTATTCAAATTGAAAAATATTATGGCCAGAGCTGTTAGACTTGTTTTCTATAAACATTGTCTTTCGAAATTTTATTGTTGCAGACTTAGATGGGGGTAAAATGAATAGGTATTTCTTTTTGATCAAATATATAAATGGTTTGTTTTAAAATTATTTTTTACCTTATATTTTCAGACATTATTAAGAAACATTTATACTCATTAAAAAGTTTATTAGTAGTATTTGGAAACTTAATAGTGACTAAGCCTAGTGGTGTACCTATTTTACCGCTAACACTAAAAAATACATAATTTTTTTTTTTTTAATTTCCTACTTTTTCCGATAATAAGCTATTAAGACCTTTTCTAAATTTAAAGTAATAACAGAGCTTCTCAAATTTCAGGAGCAGTGGCATATCCAAGGGGGTGGTGTTTGGGGGTTTAACCCCTCCCCCCCCCTCCCTTGACACTAAATATGATGAGGAAAATTAAGTTGTTCATTAGAATTTTTTTCCCACGTCGGGGAAAAATGTGTGCATAAGAAACGGCATCTTTTCTCTACGAAGCTGTTTAAATTACAACTAGCTTTTTTTTTTTCATTACTCGATCATGATAAAAATTCCTGAAAATAACCTTGCCCTTAGGAGACTCATTCATTGCATAAACTGTGTTTCCAGATAAACAAACTCTGGAAGAGTAAAAGTACTTGGTAGGATACTTGGATACTTGGAAGAGTAAAAGTAGTCCTTTTTGGAAGTTCACAAAGACACGTGCCCCTGTGCCCTCCCTCTCTGACTCTGCCAATGAACCAATTGAAAATAGTTTTGTTTAGAAAAGTAATTTGTTATGAAAAGCGTGAACTTGCGTGATTGAACCATGATCACTCATGTGTGCGTGAATATATATATATATGTGTGTGTGTGTGTGTGTGTGTTCAGGACCGTTGCGAAGACTTTTTTTAGGGTGGGGTGAGATGTCGGTAAATTTCCCAAGTCAAATATAAGTTTTTACCAACTATTTATTTTTTAATGAACTATATTATCAACTTTTTACTTTTGTCAACTGGGTTTCAGTAATTTTGCCAAGTTACCAGAAACAGAAAGTAAATTACAGTTTTCGTTATTATTATTTTTTTTTTTTTTTACACAGTTTTCCAACTAGGTATCTCATTTTGCCATGTTTAATGGAATTTTGCGAGTGCTAAATAGGGGTAAGGGCGAGACTCCCTTAACCCTATTTAGCAAGGACCCTGTTTATGTTTATATATAAGTAATTGGAATAAACGACCCCCTTCCCCCTGAATGAATCCTGATTACGCCACTGTTTAAGATTGTATTAGTTTCTTAAAAGTTTTTTGGAGACACAAGACAAGAACAAAAAACATGGATTTAATGAGCAGATAAAATCTAATATTTTGTTTTAAAATGCAATTAATAAACTTTTTAATGAGTATAAATCTTGCCAACTAATGTATGAAAATATAGACTATAAATGAAATATCATTTAAAAATAATTTATTTATGATTTTGATGAAAAAGAAATACTTACCCATCTTACCGTATGTTATCAGTACTGTCCTTCACATTGCATACATTGATCAGCTGTTTTTTTTTTTTTTTTTTTTTTTTTTTTTTAAATATTCTTATAAAACTCATATTGTGAAACAATTGCCACACATTGTTTCACAATAATGCGTGCGCATTATGTGCAACAAATGTGTCTAACAAACGTGATTGTATCTAACAAATGTGTGCGCAAGTTTTTGCGCACACATTTGTTAGAATAAATATATTTAGTAATTATATAATAAATATATTAATAAATATATTTAATAATTTATATTAAATATATTTATTAATATATTTATTATATATTATGGATTCGAAGAATCCATATGGATTTGAGAAAATGGATTCGCTAAAATCCATTTTCTCTGTCACAGTATTTTTACGTCTCTTAAATTTTAACATTAAAACATACAAATATAACTCCCATTCCTATTTAAAGTAATTCCATTACATTAAATTATGATTTAGTGTGAATTGTGCCAGTTATCTTACTTTGGGTATTACAGATAGGCTAAAAAATATATTTATTTAATTAAAGGCAGTGAGAGGTATAAACTTTCTCAGTATCTGTAACTTCAACAAGTCTAGACTATCTTACATCTGGTATTTCAAGATTAAAATCACGGAGTGTTTTCTTCATGTTTGATAACTTTAGAATTTTTAATATATTCTATTTGATGCATTAAATTAGTTTTTAATTTTAAGCATGGTTATTTAAAGAATCGCTCTAAAACATACTACAATTTTTGGTTAGCTCTTTAATTCGTTAAAAGTGCTACTTCAATTTGAAATGAAAATATCTTTTACTACTATATAAAACAGATCGGAAAGAGGTTAATATGCAAGATACTGCAGTAGAATCCCGTCAATCCGAGATCCGCTTAATCCGAGCTAGCGCTAAACCTTCTGCTCAAAAATAAACAACATTAGGTTCATTTTTTAAACATTAAATAAAGTAAATGAGATACTATTTAAAATATTTTTTTATATGTACAAATCTATGCGCTCGTTATTTTTTCGCTATTTGATCTCTCTGCACGTACTGAACATAGAACTAAATTTTTTCTTTTGATTTTATCACGCAGTCTGCATAATTCGAGTTTCCAGTAATCCATGTCAGCCCAATCCCAATCAGCTCGGATTACCAGGACTTGACTGTATTTCTCTCTCTCTCATTACCGTCTTTGCTGAAAGCACGGAAGGTAATTATTCCTTCCAAGAGAATTAATTTTGGAGTGATGTACTACAAAAAACGAAAATACATCAAGAATCACGATAAATTAATATTACCATACATAGCAGATATATACGTAGAAATTTTAGATCACTGAACAGAATGTCTAAACTAAAAAGGATTTCCTTCAACAAACGTCCCCTTTTAATTAAAGACATTTGATTTTGTTGTACTTTCATGCTTATGTGCTCATATTTTTAAGTTGAGTCTCTTTCTGATTAAAACAAGAATTCCATAGAAAGTAATAATTATCTATAGAAATTTAATATTTATCAGGATTTAGTGATTTTGAAAAATGATTTATGGTCATGAGCAGAAGAACATTTCATGTGAAAAACAATGCTTTAATTGAAAAGTTTCCAATTTCTTCTAAGGATCATACAAAATCATCGTAGGTGAAAAAAAGTGTGTATGTTACTGCATTTCAAAAGTCCTGTTTTGTATTTAATTAATAGAATTTTTATATTGTCAGTGTTTTAAATGGAATGGAATAGCAGTTTTGTAAAATGTAAGTATTTTTGTGAATAATAGTTCACATTTTTATTACTGTCCGTTTTTGTTTACGAGAATTTTCCCTGCATTTACGCTTGTGTCAGGTTTGCTTTGATTTTACCAAAATAAGATTGAAAGGAGGATCAGCATTCAGATACACCTTTTTGGGGGTTTTTTTTTGGGGGGGGAGGGAGGGGATGTGCTAATTATTGAGAAAGAAATTTAATTTTGCAAAAATGTGGCATTGTGCAAAAGGAATGTAAAATAACACTTTAATAAATAATAATTTATTTTAACCATATATTTTAACCATTATTTTAACCATAATAATATTTAATAATAATAATTTATAAATAACCCCTTTTCAAAGTTGAATTAGCTTATTTATTTTAGTTCTTTCTTTGTAAAACGGATATAGGACGCAAGTTATGTTTGTTCATAACAATTCGTATAAGTTCGAGCAGGGCTTCAAAGGGAGCTCTACTCTTGTACATTTTTTTTTCTCTCGGTGAATTTTTACACTAAATTTGACATTAACTGTATTACATACAATAGCAGTGGTAAGCAAAGTTTCATCTGATTTTACAAGGTAATTAATGTTATAATTTACAATGCAAAAATTAGAGCTTCTGCACTTCTTTTGTTAGAATTTAACCCTTTATCTGCCGAATTAAGAAATGGCAAGAATATACCTTGAATCTATTTGTTTTCGCTTGTTATAGTTAGGCAATGAATGATAAATGCTGATTAATATAATAAAAAAGAAAATTACGAAAAATTAATAAGCATAAGCTATACGTTTGATGACTGGTTTTATAAACAGTTAACGAGTCTTTTTCAAAAGAGTGTAGGACTAAACAATCTGAAGGAGTCAAAGTAATACTTTGATAAACACACTTTTAGAAAATCTAACCCTTTAATCATAAAACATACGTCTGAAAACTGACTACTGCTCTCTTTTGGGGAGGAGGAGCACGACATGATCAGAAAGTCAGCGGAAAGCTGTCTATTTAAAACAGTCTACTTTAATGGAACATGCAATCGTGATGTAAGATGACTAAATGAAGTATTTGGTAGTGATTTTTCAAAGGAATATTTTCTATCAATAGATATTTTTTTTAACAATTTTAATTTAACTGTACTTTTAAGTACCGTTAGTAGATAAAGTGTTAAGCCCTACTTCTAGGGGAATACCAAATGTATTATTTCAAAAGTAACCCACGTTAATAGTTTTTAATCTAGATGTAGTAGTTTTAATCTAGAGGACAATTGCAAATAGTTAGAAATTAAAAATTCGCTAAGGATTTTTGGAACACTTTTTTATAAAACGAATTGATTTTTCGAAATCAGATTACGAACAAACGGATCCTCACACATGATACTTATGAAATTTTTTTAATCTTTAGCTTTTAAAAGAATATTTTATTATTATTTATATTATTTTAATTTAAATCTGCTTGGATATATATGGAATTTACAATAACGTAAATGTAATGATATATTATAGTTACTATAACCAGTCATTGTAATGTTACTTTTATTGCAAATTATATTATTTTAATAATATAATCAAGTTCTCTCAAAAATGGGTAGAAACCAAAAGACCAAAAGAATGTTTGACTTATTTGAGTGACTTAATGTTTCACGTCTCATTGATTAGAGATAGGCTAGAGTATTACAGTTATTGAAACGCTTAAAAATACAAACTAATTCTAATGTTATCTTTGGAATCAGTACATGGTTTCCAAAAATTAAGTAAAAATCACGGAAGTAGCGATAACTCGCTTGAAAATAAGAAAATCCGTATGAAACTGGAATATGTTATCAAATAAATGCTGCTGAGTAAATCTGATACGCAAATTAGTGGTTTTGCAGCCAGAATAAATAATTTGCCAAGAGCAGAAAATTGTATTTTTTAAATCAAACCTCCAGTTTTTGCTACGATTGAAAGATAAGAATTGGGGATAAAATCAATTCGTAACAATTACCTCCATGCATCATTTTACCGAAGAACTGTGATAGAATGTTATTGGAAGACCACAGGCAGGACAAAAATACAAGCACGAGTGGAAAAAAACTGTTAAATACCAGTCCTTCTGTAGTTCATAAACTTCAGCAACAATTTCTAACTACAGATTGGGCATCCAGGAGGTTCAAAAAAGGACCAGCCAACTGTTACGACCAGGGCCGATGGCAGATACTTGTCGTTATTCTCAAGAAGGAACAGAGTCGCAACTCCGATCCATTTCAGATCCTCCCTTGCTGCAGCCACTGGAAGGTTAATGTCCACATAAACTCTGCGTAGAAGGCTTCATGAAAGGTGATCTGTACGCGAGAAGACCAGCCAATTGCTTGTCACTCAGATCACGTCAGAGAAGAGAACATTTGAGTTGGAGACACAACGGTTAATCAGAGAAAGGATGTTCTCTTCATAAATGAGTCCAGGTTTAGCCTAAAAAGCGGTAGTAGACGGTGTTTGATTTGAAGAAAACCTGGAACCCGTTATCATCCATCAAACATAGGTGAAAATGATGCATACGTAAGAGGCAATATCTGTATTTAGGGTGGAATCTCTTCGTGTAGCGCACAGACCTCAACATCTTTCTGCGTAGAATTGTAAATGCTTACCCCTTATGCCGGGCCAATGGGGGTCGTGCTTCAGGACAATGCTAGAGCGCACAAGGCTCCCATCGTAGATGATTATCTTCATCGGCAAGCAATTCAACGCGTTCTCCGTTACCGGACCAAAATCCTATTTTTTGTGTAACAACCTCATACATCCAATTTTTTTACTCTATACATATGCTAGTAGTTTTATAATTCTATAACACTGTACATGTCAAGTAATTTTTTTCCCATGTTATTTTATAGCTTACTATCTTTAGTATACTAGGGGGCCGTTTCATTAAATTCTACATATAACTTTTTGAGTAATAGTCATTTTTGTGATTTTCCCTTAATTAATGATAACCAGTGTAGTTAAAAGCAAATATATGTGAATGAAACCGCAAGATGAATAACAGTAGCACTCTAGACAGCCACAGGTGTACTGTAAATAGCAAAATATCAAATGGGACACCATTCCTGTATAGCAGCAAAAGATGTCAGAAAGCTAACAGGAAAATTTGTAATGTCTGTGACAACTTGTCAGAGACTATCCACAAAACAATGTTTAAAAACAAACAAACAAACAACAACAAAAAACAGGATTTAAGCAACACTTAGAATTTATTTTATTTTATTTGCTGCATGTTTGTTACATTGTTGTTCCTCGTTTTCGAGTTGTTCTTTGTTGTGTTGTTGTGTCATGGCTTCAATATCCTCCATGCTCAAACTGCACCTCTGGGGGGTACCAATATAGGTGCTAGGTCTCTCATCTGGAATTGGTAAAAAATTAGGAGATCCCGAACTAAATCGAACTAAATAAAAGAAAACAAACTAAACCTAAATAACTTCCTCCCACTGGGCTCATTAAAATGAAAGCCTCCCCCTTTCGCCCTTCGCAGTCCTATATGGAGGATCTGACCCGCCCCGCGGCTGCCAGAAGGCATTAGTAACAACAACACAACAATGCATCAGGTGGGATCATAGTGTGAAGCACACACATGGAATACCACAGTTACTCATCTTCCTAATTAATTTATACACTGTTCTCCAAAATTTATGTTACTAAGTCAACAATTATCTGGAAGAAGACTGTATTCACCATGTGGCGTTGAAAATGATTTCTCCAGAGCACTTGTGGAATGCTCTAGTAAAAGCCATTACATGTCAACGACCCCCTCCAAGGACCCTTCAGACGTTAAAATCGGCATTTTTGAAAGAACGGAAATTACTACCACAATCGTTGATCAATAGCCTCATTAACAGTGTGAGAGAGACAAGCGTCATTGTGACGCTAGTATAGTCGGGTGGGCCTAAAATCCAGTTTCCCACCGAAGTCACTGTATCCCTAGTGTGCAAAGTATGCGCTTAGTGGTTCTTATTAAACAAAAGAAAAACGGGCTCTATCAAAGTCTTCAGTCTGCGCATTTAGACTCAAAGTTTTGAGTTTTACATAAAAATATGAATATGAAAATAAATAAATAAATAAAATAAAATAAAATCTAGAGGCAGTCTCTTAGACATTTATAAAATCTTTCCACTATCGGAAATGCCCAGAAAGGATTGTGTAACAACTAGTATACCAGCGGTTTTATTCCTTAAATATTGATCAAATAGATATACACAATAAATTCAAAACTTATATTATTCAATATTCTAGCGTCACAATATATTATTATATTCAAAACTTCACTTGTTCAATAAAAAATGGTACAGAATTTTATGATATCAATTAAAAGTTTCAGCAGATTAAATCAAAACAAATGCAAAATTTAAGTAGGGAAAATAAATTTCACAGGTATACCGTGAAAGAATTTATAAATTTGTTTCAAATTCCGTTAAAATCCAGTGTAAAATACGCTTGTAGTGCTTGCACTATGTCTGGACCATGTTATTAGTTCGGCGATCCAATTACTACACGATCTGCTAAAAGTACTCCACTAAGCAAATGAAGTAACTTCATCAGTGAGCACTTTGAATAAATCGAAATAATGGGCTTTATTTTAGTATTTGATGAATCTGCGAAAACTGAAACCTTCGGACTGAATTGGAACAAAACAGTCATAGTTTGCAAATATTTTTCTCCCTGAACTGTATTGAAGGAAGCAAGCCTCAAATATGTGCTAAAGTGGATAACAATAACAGCTATATGCACATTATTCCATTTTGTGTGCATATACAAATGTAAATATATGCGAATGAATCTTCATAAGGTAAGTTTCTTAGTATTTTTTCATTACAATTTTATACGTCTCTCGCATGAATGTCTCTATTTAATAAACTTGTTAATAACTTACTGCTGCGATTTACGATTTTTAAAATCAAATACTTTAAAGAAATTAGATCGAAAATCTATCTTTCACGCCTGTTTAATTTGGATTTAATGAATATTTGTAATTTTATATTGCATTAAAAAACTTTCTTATTTTTGTTGTAACAAATCCACTAGAATTGTACCGTAGTTAGTAATTTAAAGACATGGGAGATGATCCTCCCATTTCCCTCCTGCACATTTGACAAAATATTTTTGGGTGGGGTAGTTTCAATCTTTGTAACAAATATACAAATAAATTTTAAAAAATAGGATTTGCTGGATACACCGTTCTCAAACACGTGCATTTACCATTCGCTTAAAAATGTTTTTAAGGTTGTTTTTATTACATTATACACTCATGTCCATAAATTAAGGATAATGAAGTTCAGGCAAAGAAAGAGAAAGAAGCAAAACAAATTTGACTTATTTGTAAAGTCTATTTATTAAACAAAAAGTAAAGAGCAAAAAAGATGCTATATGTTTGACATAATTAATAAAAATTGCAAGTTTTACTCCCTTGACCAAATTTCAAAAAAGAACCTATTTACAAAAAACAGTATAACATGGTTAGTAGGATGGTTAATACGGAGTATGTCTCCCGCACGATGCAATACAGGCCTGACAAGGCCTAGGCATGCTGAGTATCAAATGATCAATCTGATCTTGGGGAATATTACACCACTCATCAAGCAATGCACGCCGAAGTTCCGGTAGACAGGTGGGAGGGGGTTGACGGGCTGCAATTCGTCGGCCAAGCATATCCCACACATGCTCTATTGGATTCAAGTCCGGTGAGTATGCTGGCCACTGCATACGGGTGATATCCTCCGATTGAAGGCATTCGTCTACAATGTTTGCACGGTGAGGACGGGCGTTGTCATCCATAAACACAAATTCAGCACCCATGGCGCCCCGAAACAGACGTACATGTTGTTCCAGAATGACATCCCGATAGATGTGGCCTGTCATCGTTACACTCTGAACATGCAGGTCAGTTCTGGAACCAAGAATAATTCCTCCCCAAACGAGCCATCCTGCACCACCGTAACGGTGTCTTTTAATGATGTTCTCTTGGTGGTAACGGGTACCTGGCGCTCTCCAGATGAATGTCCGGCGAGAATCAGACTCCAAACTAAACCTGGACTCGTCGGAAAACATCACACAAGACCACTATTGCGGTGTCCACAATGCATGCTCTCTACTCCAGGTTAATCGCAGGCGACAGTGAGTTGCGGTAAGTGGAACACATCTGACAGGCCTACGAGCATATAGACCAATGTGCCCTAAGCGTCTGTACACGGTCTGCCTGGAAACTGTCGTACCGGTAGCTGAAGAGAGCTGACGAGACAGGTCTGATGCTGTAGTCCGTCTGTTTCTTTTGGCAGTAACTGCCAAATAGCGGTCCTCATTCGGCGTTGTAACTCGGGGGCGACCTGTGCTGTAACGTCTACTCACATTACCATCATCTTGGAATCGTTGCAAAAGCCTGGAGATGACACTCTGGGTGATTCCAAGTTCCTCGGATACTTCCAGCTGGGTACGTCCACATTCCAGTCGTCCGATAATTCTGCCACGTAAAACATCATCCAAATGCCTCCTTTGTGCCATAACTATGCGGTTTTTGCACTGAAAGGCTTTCACAGCGCTTGTGAACAATTTTACTTCTTTTCCACCATTCCTTATATACCCCTCTGTTACACTCTCGTCATTGTGACGTACCATCCACGCCATCTGGTGGTTTCCTGTAATTTGCATATTCTTCTTCAAGATGTGTGTGATCATTCCACAGGTGAAATTTTTATTTTAGAGATCAATTTCTGTGTGATTCTGAATTATCCTTAATTTATGGACATGAGTGTATGTTAAGAAAATAATTAAAGAAATTGCTATTAACCAACGTTAAACAAGTATTGATGTGAAAAATTTACATATTTTATATTTATTGTGTTTTTAGGTATTCTTCTTCAACTCGCTGGTGATTATGTAGAAATTGTAAATCACTGTAATTTTTGATAAAATTAATAAACAAGCGTCTCTCCTCTGAAGTGTTGAATAATCGTAAGCCCGTTTGGATAGATTCCCTTCAGAGGGTACCCTACATAACATACATTCACCACATTTTGAAAGATATTCAAATTTCCATTGTGGTTATTAAAATCAAAATACATGCAGCGAGAAATTTGACGTTTTCCCCAAATTATACCAACAATTTTATGATATGAATAAAAAACTACACGATGAACTATCTGTAGCCAGGTCGTCGAAAGTGAACATACAGATACCAAAGCTTTTATAGAAGGTTACTGTTAACGCGACGTTCTCCTTTTAAGACGTGATAGGGGAGCCAAAATACAATTTTCACCCCCCATATATTTGTCCGAAAATAAAGAGTTTTCGAGAAAATTGAATTTTAAACGTTTTTCTTGAATAACCCAGAAATTGACATTCAAGTGCAAATTTAAAAAAATCTACTTATTAAATGTGTTTCATTTTAATTTATTTTCATAGCTGATACTCTAATTAAAAGTAACATAATCACAAAAAGTACAAAACTCTTCTAAAATTTCAATTTAAGAGCCATTATTTGCTTTTTTAAAAATTTTAAATTCACGTTTCCTTTCAAAAGATCGCATTTTTTGAAATAAATAACAGCGTAAGCGGGCAAATTACAAATAAAATTTCTCCCATTAATCAGCTATCCAAAAATGTATTAATTTCAATCCAAAGACATGTAATTTGTGAAGAAGGGTGAGTTTTACATAGCGAAGATAAAAACGCCAGATACTTATTTAGGATAGCTGACTAACTAATCAAGTTAACACTATTTTTTTATTTTTCTTTTGTAGATGACACTCTAACTAAGCGAATGTAATCATGATACTTTAATAAAATAGTTCAAAATTTTAATTCACATGTATTCAAATGTATCTTTTTTTATTTATTTACATTTTACTTTCAAAAAATATTATTTATTTCAAAAAATAACATTGCAGTAAGCGTGCAAATTACAAATACAATTTCTCCCCTTAATAAGCTACCCAAAAGAGTATTAATATCCATCTAAAGACATGCAGTTCGTAAAGAATGGTAAGTTTTATTTACCGCAGGTAAAAACGTCAAAGGATGCAGTCCTGTACATTCCTTAGGATCGTTGGTGAACCGTTCAAGTTATCACTATTTTTTAGATTTATTGTAATAACTGACACTAACTAAGCTAACATAATCATGAAAAAGTAGGAAAATGCCTCGACATTTTTATTCACGCACTTAACATTTTTTTCTATTTTTTCTATTTATTTTATTTATTAGTATTATAGTAGTATTAGTAGTATATTATTAGTATTTTTTTCTATTTATTTTATTGGCCTTTTCCTTTCAAAAATGTTGTTTATCTCAAAAAATATTATTGCAGTGAACGTACAAATTAGAACTACAATTTGTCCGATTAAGAAGACAAGGGATGTTCAATATTCAAAATTTTCAATTTTGAATTTTTACTTGTAATCATATGTGAAGTTGTTTAACACAAAATCATAGTTGTCTAGCATAATAGTGTGCATCTATATTGGAACTAAAAATTTAAAAAAAATAATATTTTTTAAATGAAAAATTGATATTTTTTGGAAAAAAGTACGCCTTTTATTTTTTTATTTAAAATATCCCATGCGCATTCCAAATTAATAAAAAGCTATATTTTTTTAATATACACTTGCAATATATAAAGAAACATATCTGCCCATTCATTTTCATATGTGACAAGGGTAAGCTTTATAGAAAAATTAAATTTATGTGAGATGTAACTTTTTTTTTCAAATTTCCATCCTATTGTTACATTTAAATCCCTATATCTCTATTAAATAAAATTTGTTTGAAAATTTAATGCACAATTATGTTTATACTTGCATTAAAAGTGTACTATAAAAAATTACAGCTTTTTATTAATTTGGAATGCGCATGGGATATTTTGAAAAAATATTGAATGCGCATTTTTTTTCTCAAAGATATTAATACATGTTTTAAAAATACTTAATTTTTTATTTTTAGTATTAAAGTAAATGAAAACCTTTGTTTTAAACAACTTTAGGTATACTTTGAGACTAAAAATTAAGAAATGACAGTTTTCAACTTTAAAATCCCTTGCTCCCTTAATCTTCTATCCAAAAACGCATTAATGTCCACCTAAAGACATGTAATTCATAAAAAAAGTTGAGTTTTACATAGCGCAGGTAAAAATGCCAAAGAGGCACCAACGTTCATGGTTTAGGATGGTTGATCAACCAATCAAGGTAAAACAACAGTGCTCTATTTTAACGTGCTTAAAATCTTAGCAACATCAGGTTGGGAATCTCAAATGGCTATATGCTGTGTCGACATGTTAATTAGTTTCGACTCTGTGTTAAGTATGCTTGTTTGGTTGATGAACCAGATAACAACAAAACGTACTTAGCGACGCAGAATCGAAACTAACCATTCGACTAGCCGACCCTAGCCTCCCCTATTACGTCTTAAAAGGAATATGTCACGTTACCAGTAACCTCGTATATAGGCCTTGTGATTTTAAAGTAGAGCACCCTTTGAAAAATCAAGAATTAGCACAGTATTAAAGAGTAAGAAAACAACGCGGTCAGTGTATATACAGGGCCTCATTACAGCATGGACAATTCGGGCATTTACCCAAGACCTCAAATTTCTAGGGCCTTCAAATTTTTCTTTAAAATAATTGCTTTACAAATAGTTTTCTTTTTTCTTTTTTTTTATTCAATTTATCCATAGAGAATTAGGAGGAATTTTAAATAATTTTAAAAAGCAAGAAGTTTTTTTCCATTGTTTACTATAATACTCCTTTTCTCATGTACTTCACTACTTACGCTTAGTATTTATACAAACTTACTAATCATTTGAGTACATTTAACTGTACTTGACTTCATGATTTGAAAATGACATCATGTCAACGCCTGGATACAATGCAGTAGCGCGAGTGGCAGAGAATTTCAGAACTTTTTTTACATCTTAGGTGATTCGATTGAGAAATTAGTTCAGTGATATAATTCATGAATCTACTTGTGTAAAATCAGGGAAAAAAAGCTTTAATGCTATGTATTGAAGGCACCTTACTGAAAAATTAGGTTTGCAACGTTTAGGTTCGATACACATGAACTACGGGAGGTTAGGGAGGGGAAATCATGAAAAACAGTAGTTTTTTTTTTTTCAGACTTGACGGATGTATAGTCTTAATGAGTACAAGAAAAAGTTTGGAGGGCATACGTGGTATATGATTTCAGAAAATTTTCTCAATTTGTTTTTTCTAGAGCCCCCTCCCCCACCCCGAAAGATCTGAAGTCCCGCGGCCCCATGATGTCGTAATTGGGATCTAAAATGTTTATCGCATACTGCAATTACATAACCTCAGTACCAGATGGCGGTAAAAGCAAATGTGGGACATTCCGAGGATTGAAAATGGCACAATCGCAGGGGATAAAGACGTGACTACTATCATTTGACTGCACTGATTCCAGATGGAAGAAGTCACCATTCTTTCAATACCAGGATGCAAAAACGTAAGTGGCAGTATGCCTGACATGGGTTATTCCCTAGTTATCGTTTTCGAATATCAAGAGGGAATCGCGCTTTATTTTTACATTAGAAAATCAATGCAATCATATAATCGTGACATCAAGATAACGCCAACTCCACTTGCTATTTGAAAACAACGTGCTGGGAATAATCTAAAGGCAAACGAATGGAATATTTGAGCATATACAATGGAGTGCTGGATGGATTCCATACACGTGTGACTAGAGGTAGTACCACAGCCGGAAGTCTCACTGTCTCAGACCGGGTAAGCAAGCAGGTCATGCTTGTGAAAAATGCCAGCCTTCTTTCAGTACTTGCTTCATGGAGAGTGAAATTTATTGCACACATTTTCCACTGCTATAAACTAGAGTTTTATCTTTTAATGACAACATGATGACACGATCAGCTTTCCTTTGATTGACCTGAAAATGAAGATTTATACCAACTTTCTCAAACAGTTTTGTTTAGGGAGTTATTTGATACTGAAGTTCAATAGCTACTATGAGTAATGAATTAAAAAAATCATTCTGAATACTCCTACATATCGTTTTCCTATCTTCAGAACTTTGCGAGACTTTTGGATCATCTGAAACTTCATGCATGTAAAGAAGGTTATTTGCTTGGGGTATTTTAAACTATTGAATTGCGTTGTGACATGAAAATCCAGGTTCGAATGCACTTATGTTGCAATAAAATAAAAAGACGTTAAATACTGAAAAATTTATATTACTATTATATTAAACTATTATATTATTATTTAACTATTATTATTTAACTATTATATTATTATTACTACTATTTTATTAAACATATGCTATTGAAATATTATTATAACGGCGGTGGTGGCTCAGCGAAAACAAAATGACGTCCTATATGGACAGTGAAATTAAGGTGGAATCATTTAAAAATTACGCCAGCACAGAATTACACATTGGCGAGAACAATAACTTGGCTGAGATTAATAGCGCCAATTCCAGAGCAACCCTAACAGTTAATCCAATAAAATTACAATGACGTAATCGCGAGCAAATAATTTTAAAGTCGTCACAGGGGAACAACTAAATAACTTACGCCAGCAGGATGCCAAGAGGAAACTCAAAAAGGCCGTTGATTTTGCAAACGGACGCAATAGAGTCTATTTTTAACACAACGACGCTAGAATGAAGAGACGAAAAGAAAAAGAGTAGTGCATACGGGAAAAGCGAAAATACAGATTTAAAGCCGAAATGGCAGAAAAATGAAAACAAAAGTGATTTAGAATTCTTGAATTTTGGATAGATTGCATTAAAGAAAACCAAATTAAATGATAATTAAATTAGATATGTGATCTTCATCACATATATACTCCCCACAACCAGGAAAAAATTTTGAAGAAATTTTTTTTTTATTAGTTACAATTAATGTCTTTAAAATTTTAAATTAAATGCTCTGTTTGGCTGCCTTAAACAATTAAGAAAAATCATAAACATATAAAGACTAAATTATACAACTGAAAAAAAATACTGATGACCACCACCTAAAAAATGTTTACAGAGAAAAAAAATTGTCATGACAAAAATAAAAATAATAAGTGCTAGCAATAAAAAGAAATGTCGACAAAATAAAAAGGGAGCATTTAGCTCACAATACAAAGGGACATTTTAGCTCATCCCTTTTTTTTAAGTAAGGGGCATTTCAGCACACCCTTTTTTTTAAATAAGGGGCATTTCAGCACACCCTTTTCTCTTTAATTGAGCATCTCAAGCTCATGTGCACATCAAAGATATACTGCTTAAACTTGCAGTGAGTACTCATAATTATAATTATAAACCAGCGCTGTTGAATAGTTTGCATATATATATATATATATATATATCAATAAGGCCTTTAAATATCAGAATTGTGCATCAAAAATACTTCACTCAATTGACAAAATAAAACAATATATTTAAATTATAATATGATACTCAAAAAAATTTTTTTTTGTTTGATGGTAATTTTTCACACAGTTCTGTACCATCAGATTTGTAATAATGTTTTAAATAGTACATGACATACTAGTATCTTGACATACATATCTGTATATCAGAAGAAAAATAAACACATTCAATTAAAAAAAATTATACTTGCACAAAATGCCAATGAAAAAACTTTAAGGAAATTGAATATCAATCTGTGCAATACAATCAACGAACATCAATCTAAGTACAATTAAAAAAGATCTCAGTAAAAGGTTTAAGTGTTATTGGATACTCACATATTTATTTATTTTAAATTTTCAAGTTAGAGATAATTCTAAATGAATCATTTTATTTTATTATAAATTATTATTTTATGACTGTGTAATTATTTACTTTAGAAGTCATCATTTAATAAGTGTTAAGTTTTAAGAACATTATTGAAGAAATGATATATTGACAGACACAGCATGAAATCCAAATACACAAGTCAAAACTGCTGGACCAGCCAGACAGTACACAAAAGCAATTATACCTCCAAGCTTGTGGGTACCACACAAACAAGGAAACAAGCATTCAACACATGCACACAGCAATATATCCGTGAATGTCAAATAAACAAGTTATTAATTATGTGGAGGTAATAGAAAAAAATTAAGTTATAAAAGAATGAAATTAGTTAACTTGCAAGTCTTGAAAATGTAGGTTTAAACTTGGTAACAAGTACGTAAAATATTAGTTATAGCTTAAAAAGAAAATTGCAGGCAATTGTGGTCATACGGTAAAAATAACAAAATTAATGATTTTTTTTTTTGTTTGTTTGTTCAAGAAAGGAATGTTGTTGTGTCACTTACTAACACACTAAGATTTTCAAAAGTGACAAAATTGGGAAAGAATAGCACACAAAAGTACAAATAAAAATACACTAAAATGCAATTACTAAACTATACAATATACTGATACTCTGAAATTATATACCATCAAATTTCACTTATTAAAGTCTTGAGTTAATCTGATCACTACATATATATTTTATTATGAGCCTAACTAAACACACAATATTTCACAAAATAATCACTAAGATAAGAATAAACATAATTCAAATAATAAATTAACTATAAGCACTCTGAAAATGTAAATCAATGTAATTTTTTTATAACTCAGTGAGTACTTGATACCTTAAAGTTGTATTAATTTATAGTAAGGTACAGAAGAGATTTAAATATCTCATAGTATAGAAAAAAATTTCAAAATAAAATGTTATGTTTGTGTATGTGAACACAAAAGAGTGACAAAACATATACAATGTGTTTAAAATATTTTTGAAATGCACTACTGTACACCATAGTGAAAATGTGGGAGAAAAAATGTAACAAATATTCAAAAATTTTGTGTGTAGCAAAATGTGGAAGGACAAGCACAATGAACTCAATGAGCAGAACATCAGTGTTAACATGTTTGTGTGTGTGTAACATGTAAGACATAAACACAAGTGTGATGAAAAAAAAATCAAGAGTGTGAAAAGGTTGAGAGTCAGCAAGTGTAACAATGTAAATAAAAAAAAAACAGCATGAAAAATGTAAGTAAATGTGAAAAAGTGTAATTGTGGACAAACACAAACTTCAAAGCTCAGTGACTATTCAAGTATGAATCTTATTTGAAGTACAACAAACAATGTATGATATTGTGTATTTATGGAAAAGAAAAAAAAGGTAATCAAATGAATACCACTATACTCTTCCAAAGAATGCATGTATTAAACAGAGGCATATCAATGGCAGGACAGAAAACAATAAAACAGTGTATCTAAAAAATGTAAAAAATATGTGAACAGTACAACTTATGGTAAACATGTAAAATTGTATTAAAAAAGGCCAAAAATGGAGTGAAACACAAAAACATAAAGTACTCTTTAAAAAGTATTAAAAACAAATAATGTGTAAAAAATCAGTCAACATGAGGACTGTAAATAATAGCATGTTCAAAGAAAAAAATATCTGTAAGAATATATGATGAAAATAGAAACAGTCTATTGTGAGGTACGAAAAAAAACTGAAAGAATATGTATGCTGTGCCATGGACTTTAATATGCAAAATTGTAGTGTGTAATAGTGAGTAAAAAGTGTGTGCATTAGAAAGGCCTTGCCATGGACTTAATTATTGCAAGAGTGTGAAAAGACATGTAATTGAAGACTGTCGTGATTATCACAATAAAGAGTAAATAAAAAACTAATGATGTATGTGTACTTCATAGAAACTGTACAACGAGCATAGTAATGTAAAATATAGTACGAGAAAAAGTTCAAACATTATAAAGATAACTAAGAGGAATATTTAAGCAAATAAAAAATTAAACAAATAAAAAGATATATACACAAAACATATAAATAATAAGTAAAACTTATATTCATCTTAAATCAAAAAAAGTGTAAAAGCTGGTCGAGAAAAATCCGAGAAACTAGAGCACCAGCGGTAGATCCCAAGAGAACATAATTATTATAATCAATATAGATCAAGTTAGAAGTATGTAAACTACGAAAATTATGGCATAATATTTTGCAAAAATGAATAAGTAATTTTAAGTAACACCATGTACTGAAATCTCAAATAACGCTACATTTACTCTATTTAATACTTAAGAAAAATGCAGATTTTATATAAAGCACTAACTTTCATAATTTAATTTTTAATGTATACATAATAGCAATAAAGGAAATAATCATTGTTAGAAAACCCCAAAGTTATGTAGAATTATTCTATACAGTATACATAAATACACCAGTGAAACACTCTTTTTTTTTTTTTTTTTTTTTTTTTTTTTTTTTTACACATATAAAAAATTATCGCCACTAAAATATCGCTATTCTAAAAATATTGGTTGAAAATTAAACTATTCAGTGTTGCTTTTCAATTTTGTGACGGCTCAATAAAAAACTACTTTTACCTTTAAATAAAATGCTGATCTCTATTTAAAAAGGAAAACAAAGCTACATACTTTGTTAATATGATTATCCATTATGTTAAATCAACGCAAACACTTCAATTTTTATGTCACATTTTATGTAGCTGACCAATGTCCAATCAAGATGTCATTCATGCGCACTGAGAAACGTTGAATATTCGCCGAAATAACAGGACAGTAGCACAGCACATGCTGCGACAAGCTAATAGTTTCATATGCACAGAGTTCAGCTTCCGTCCAAAAATCAGCCTCATACCGAATGGCGGGTAGTAAAATATCCAGTGGCATACGTTTTATACACATCTTTAAGAGACGAAGCTCGATGAAGTATCGAAAAAAAATCCGCACAATTCACTAAAGCGATGTACTGTCGGGATTGGGGATCATTCAGGATATGAGTTATACGAAAATCCATGGTCGGCAGAAACACTCCATACCTGCAAGCGCAAATGAAGCAAAACGAGTCGAGCATCAGATTACCAAAATGTTATCCAGCAGTATATCCACGAAAACGGAAGTCATGCCATGCTGAAGGAGTTGAATCGGTAGATAACGGTGAACAACGGTGGCGAGAGACGCGGGCATTTTCTAATCCACCCGACAATGCTGTGGCAGATGTCTTTTCGCCTGAGCTTTAACTTCCGACTGTCCGAAATGATTCCATCCGAGCGCCGTTTGCTAAGCCACCACCGAAAAATGCAACACAAGTGCCTGGGTAGGCACCAATTTATGTAAAGAAGGTTATTTGCTTGGGGTATTTTAAACTATTGAATTGCGTTGTGACATGAAAATCCAGGTTCGAATGCACTTACGTTGCAATAAAATAAAAAGACGTTAAATACTGAAAAACTATTTTATTAAACATATGCTATTGAAATATTATTATAACGGCGGTGGTGGCTCAGCGAAAACAAAATGACGTCCTATATGGACAGTGAAATTAAGGTGGAATCATTTAAAAATTACGCCAGCACAGAATTACACATTGGCGAGAACAATAACTTGGCTGAGATTAATAGCGCCAATTCCAGAGCAACCCTAACAGTTAATCCAATAAAATTACAATGACGTAATCGCGAGCAAATAATTTTAAAGTCGTCGCAGGGGAACAACTAAATAACTTACGCCAGCAGGATGCCAAGAGGAAACTCAAAAAGGCCGTTGATTTTGCAAACGGACGCAATAAAATCTATTTTTAACACAACGACGCTAGAATGAAGAGACAAAAAGAAAAAGAGTAGTGCATACGGGAAAAGCGAAAATACAGATTTAAAGCCGAAATGGCAGAAAAATGAAAACAAAAGTGATTTAGAATTCTTGAATTTTGGATAGATTGCATTAAAGAAAACCAAATTAAATGATAATTAAATTAGATATGTGATCTTCATCACAATGCATATTTGAAGTATGGTTCTGAATTATTCATGTGTTACAAATCCTATCTTCAGGTTGAATTAAACAGCCTATTTACTGAAATATAACGCTACCATTGCTCGAAAATCCGATTTACACAGCTGGAAGCTCGTTAGAATGGAGCGTCTAAGACAAAGATTCCCATGCCTCAGGATACTTCAGTGACATGACATGACATGAAGTTTGGATTTATAGTGTATGATCCCCCGTGTATGAACACGGACTTCATAGGGCAGGTTGCTCAGTAAAACCATGAAATACATGAAATGGAGTACAATGTGAAGAACAAAGATAAAAGCAGTGAGTCAAATAAGGAATGAAAAAATTTTTATATATACAAAATGTACAAAAACACAGGTGAGTATATAGAGAAAAGTGTAAAGAAGTATAAGATGCAACAGTGTGAGAGTATAAATCAAAAATATATTGATGTTCAAATAAAAGTATGTACAGGTATGTACAGGGACAGAGTTGGAATGGTGCAAGGTGAGGAATTAGGTGGTGTCCAAGGACGCCATAGCAGTCCGAGGGCGCTTGCGATGTTGTGGTTCGCGGTAGTCATAGTCAGGTATTTCAGCCAGTATTTCATTTGGCAGTTTGTGTAAGTTGTCAAAGAAGTGCGTCGTGAGGTCCATGAGATGGTTTCTCATGGTAGGTATTTTCAGGTCATTTCTAATGTTGATGTTGGAGAGGAAGTGATGACAGTAGTAGATAAATGTTCGTTCTGCCCAGCCGGTGCCATGTTAATTCGCCGGTGCTGTTAGATGCTTTCCCTAGGTTGAGCGGGGAAGGGGGCGTGGTCGGACGGGATGTGGGGAGCGGATGCTAAGACCGGATGTTCAAAGGGTTGATAAGATTTTTTTTTCCTTTTTTTTCAAATAAGGGGACTTGAAATTTTTTCAGACTTTAAGATATTTTTGAAATAAGGAGACTTGTAATTTTTTTCAGATTGTGACATATTTTTCAAATAAGGATACTTGTAATTTTTTCAGACTTTAACATTTAGCATCAAAATAAGAGACTTTGACATAATTTTAAATAAGCTATATGAATTAAACCTGAAATAAAAAATATTATTATAAAATGAGGACCCACCAGCCGTCCGGGAGAACGTCTACCGCCTCATTTCAAATATAAAATTTACTTTGCTTTTCCACGTCATGCTAGCCTCGCATAAATGGAGACAGCGCGTAGCACAGCAGACGCGTTGTTGTTTTTGTTTCTTTAAATAATAATTAACTATGTGGAGCAAAGAAATGAACAACATCCCCAGGAGGATTTAGTTTTCTTTACCATTTAGTAATAGAACCAATGCAAATTGAATAAATGCTGCTTAACACATACTTCTAATTTTTGTATACCGTTTAAGATTATAGCATATATTTAATAAGTAACAGTTTACTAGAATATTAAAGTAGGGTTTAGGATACCCATACATTTTCTACAAATTTCTTCTACTGTTAGGGAAGTGAGAAAATTATACCATAGAACGATTTTAGTACCTATAGTTTTTACAAATAATGATTTAGATAGTGTATGGACTTTTTTATCTAAACATTTTTTTTTTCTTAAGAGATTTTTACCCAAGTTTTAATTTTAAGTTAAATAAGTAATTTTACAACAAATATTTTTTTAACCAACAGTTTTAATTTTAAGTTAAATAATTTTACAACAAATATTTTTTTAATTAATTTTACAACAAATATTTTTTTTAATCAAGAGTTAATTTATTTTTAACCAAGTTTTAATTTTAAGTTAAATAATTTTACAACAAATACATTTCTAAATTTATTTTTTAACCAAGTTTTAATTTTAAGTAAATAATTAATTTTACAACAAATTTTTTTTAATCAAATGTTTTTAATTTATCAAGAAAAAAAAATTTAATCAAGAGTTTTAATTTTTTGTATATCCTATTTTTGTTAAGTAGTCGTTTAACATTAAAGTAAGGTTTAGGATACCCATACATTTTCTACAAATTTAATCTACTGTTAGGCAAGTGAGAAAATTATACCATAGAAAGATTTTACAAATAATGATTTGGATATAGTCTTATATTCTATTGCGAGAAAACCACTTTAGCCATATATCCCCCAAAACTCAAGTTTTTGTATACGAAATCTATGAATACGCGTTAGATCCCCTTAGAAAGTCCTCCTACCAAGGCACCCCTCATCCTAAGCAGATACCCCCGCGTGCAGGTTTGCCTTAAAACACAAACAAACAAAGTATTTATCTAAACATTTTTTCTTACCCACACATTTTTGATAAATCTTAGGCAGCGATTATACTAGTTTATATTTTCTATAGATCAATTAGAGAAAAAATTACATTTTTAGTAATCCTACAAAATATTCTTACTGTATATCCCAAGTAGAGTAACTTGATTTATAGAATTTCAATACGATACAAGTTAGATTGTTTATGTGCAACACTCATTTTAGTTTGACTATGAAAGCATAATTTTATACATGAATCAACCTTTTTAGAGGTCTTTTATGGATGTACTTAACATATTTTATAGAAAGGCGAGTTTAACTAGCACAAACTTTTAGACTAGATAGTACTATTGTTAGAAAGTTGAACTATTGGAAATAAAAATTGAAGATCCGTTTTAGCACAGTTGTATACTGCATGTACATAAATATCTTTCAACTACTTAGATAAAATGATAGTTTAAATCGCAAATCATTACTTGAACTAAAAAAATACAAGGTTTTTACTTACGTGAAGGGACATCGTTCTAAATCTTCTAGTCTCTGGACAAAGTACCAACATTTATACGGCTAGCAAGACCGGAAAATCGAATAATGATTTAAAATACATTATCCCTAATTCCCGGTCCAACTAGCACATTTTCATTAATTTTTATCCTCATATACTGAAAATAGACATAATATTTTGACACTAAAAACAAAACACATTTGAAGATATTAAACGCTTTAAAAGTACTTTTTTCTTATAACAATTTACCAGATTCACAATACTATTTTATGTAGGATAAAATTAGTTAGCAAGTGAAAATTTAATCTTAGTTAGAATTTACTGAAATACAAATACCATGCATGCCTTATTTTCTATTAGGAGAAAGCCCTCAAAACCCAGTTTTTGTATACAAACTGCATAAAGTACTTCTACCGATAATGCTATTAATATTAATTACACTGGATTACCCACTTAAAATTTTGCAAAACACCAAAATACAGAAAAACATGCATTAACAAAAAAATCACACTTAAAAGTGCAACACATCAAAAGTGCAACTATAAGAACCACATAATTATTTTCAATTAGAATTACGGTATCAACTTATATGTAACTAAAATAATAGAAAATATTACACTTACCCTGTACTTGTACACGCGAGAGGTGAAAATAATAAAAATGCTCACATAATTCACAAAACAATGATTGAAGTAAAATCCACGTGCACGCCATATTGCTGATAACAGAAATTGAGATAAGAAAGTGCCTTGAGGCCCCACAGAGTCGGCTAAATAACAGTAGGCCAGTTTGTCGATAAGATAAAACCAGGGAGGGTGCTAGGGGAATACCGAATTGTGGGGACACGTGTTTCATTCTACGTTCAAAAATGGGGACTTATGGATTAAGATGTTTACTACTTAAAAACATGATCTAATTTTTACAAACGCATTGGAACTTTGTATAGGATATCTATTGAACACGTATTAAATACATTATGATTATTCTTCTGATCGACATTATATCCTAAATTAAAATATCAAAGTTAAGCTACAACGATTAATATATTTTACGTAGTTTAGGAAAATAATGAATCATTAAATTAATTTCTGTGAAACAATTAGCAAAGAGCATTATACTAAAGCAAATTATTTTTGTTAAGTTTTGATAAATAACAGTAATAAATTATAGGCATTGCAGATGAATGAGTATTCACGTATAAAATAGGTATTAAAATTATTGTTTAAAACAATTTTTAGAATAATAAACTAAAATTTTTATTTAATAAAGTCATAAACTAAAATTATTAATTAAAACTTGTTAATAAATTAAACATATCAAAATTTTTACACTCAATTTTTTATATACTTAAATTTTACATAGACATCCTTTTAATAAATTCATAAACTAAACTTATTGTTTAAAACAATTTATACAATAATAAACTAAAATTTTTATTTAATAAAGTCATAAACTAAAATTATTAATGAAAACTTGTTAATAAATTAAACATATCAAAATTTTTACACTCAGTTTTTTTTTATATACTTAAATTTTACAAAGATATCCTTTTAATAAATTCATAAACTAAAACAATTTTTACTATAATAAACTAAAATATTTATTTAATAAAGTCATAAACTAAAATTATTAATGAAAACCTGTTAATAAATTAAACTGATTACTCTAAAAGATAGCTAATCACAACATATATCAGAAAAAATATAAGCAATTATAATACCTGAAAAATACCGGACAACACTCTAGTTGCATGCGGACAAAACATCTGTTTGCTCGGCTAAAGTATTCTTAGGTACCCGTTGCAGGAGAACTTACCTACGCCCAACCTACAAACTCTACAAATTTAACGGCAACTGGTTTTCTCTTATCAGGTATCACAGATCAGATAAGAGATAAGGAAGTGACATGCGCAGAAGACACCTGATAGTGACGTGTGCAAATCTGTGTTGATTTAATATCCGCTAGGTTCGTTGGCAGGATGTATATTGAGTGGCAACTCTCTGTAACAGGCTAAGACAAGTTAGATGATGCAACATCTACTGGGTTGAGAAAGGTAGAGGGCGCTTGGGTAATCACGTGATTTTTTAAAGAACCAGTAAAGACATTTTAGTTAGATAAAACGGCCAGGTGTGTGTTGCGAGACTCCCTTTGCACTGTGTGCGCCTATACTTAAGACGTGTGTTTTAATTGATTTTTCGCCGAGTTTCAAAAATGTGTTTGCTTGAATCGATCGAAAATAACTTTAACATTGAATACACTCCCGAGGTTTATACTCAAAGTGATGCTGATGTGTTGCT
The DNA here is from genome assembly GCA_038373885.1 of Cheiracanthium punctorium. NCBI lineage: Eukaryota > Metazoa > Arthropoda > Arachnida > Araneae > Cheiracanthiidae > Cheiracanthium > Cheiracanthium punctorium. Next base: position 311,383 of record JAWZYV010005850.1, on the reverse strand, counting down.
GCAAGAAATAATACAATTTCCTTTAGATGTAAAGCCTCTGCAAAGTATTGAAAAGAAAATATCCCCCGAGTTTTATACTAAAAGTGATGTTGATGTGCTACAGCAAGAATTGTTTCAATTACCCCTGCGAAGTAGTGAAAAGAAAATTTCCTCGACCCGTAAAGTAATTACTTTTGCTGATGAAGGAATCAATTACAGTTTACCTGGAGCAACAGTCTCTGTTTACTCTTGGATACCCATTTTGCAAAAAATACGTGAAGATCTACAGAAAGTGACAAATTATGAATTTAATATGGTACAAGTGAACTTTGGCTCTGAAGAACAACCTAAAATTGAAGACGGTAACTACGAAGATTTTAATCTGGACCTATCATCAGGTGTATGCATTCTAAGTTTTGGATCTAAACGAACTTTGGATTTTAAACCAGCGAACTGTGAAACCACTACCATTAAATTCGAACATGGTTCAATGTGTAAGATATATCCCCCAACCAACAAACTTTTAACGCATGGTATTCCTTCTGAACCTTATGTGACAGACCCGCACATTAACCTTACATTTGCCAAAATGTACATTTATGAGCCTTCCCCGAAAAGGGCAAAGTTGGACAATTGGACGGACGATCTTTACCATAGCTTATATGCTTCTGTAAATAGTATATGGCACTTGGAAAGACTTATCTACGTTTCATTTCACGATGAAAGAACTGACTTGAATATACATATTAGACAATTTATTCAGAATGTCCAATTAGACTATATACCAACCAGTCAGGGAGTCGTGATGAACCCTTCCACATGGCTCGAATTTATTGTAAAACTATTAGATTTTAATATAGGTCATAGCAATAGCTCTTTTATTTGTAATAATCAATTATCTGTATTTAATGATGATGGAAAATGCATCTTACAACAAATTTACAAAACCGGAGATTCATTCACGTTAAATCCAATTTCCTTAACACTTTTAAATGATCAAGTAAAAAAACTTTGCGAAATGAGAAATGAAATATTGGAATGCATTTTAAAAACGCTATATACGACGACCCTACCCCATTTAATTTTAAAATTAAAGCCGCAAAAATGTAACCGCGAACCCCATTATACTTATGATGAGGCTAAACAACAATTAATGGATATAGTACATCAGGAAATTTTTAAAAACATAGGCCGGGTTCAAGATCATCCTTCGCAAAGGATACATGCTTGCTCGAATGGAACACATGTTGATGAGAGAGAGGGTCTTATAAGTAGTAAAGCATGGTTTATGGTCGACATGTCGTATATTGCAAGAGAGATATGCGAGAACAAATGTACTTGTCATTATGACGGAGAATTTTTTTCAAACATTTTCATTGAAGACTATATGAAGTATCTTCAAAATGTGCTATTTAATACATTTTTTCAACCGTTTTCAGATTTTACGAATTCTAAGGATGGCAAAACATGTGTAATTATGTGATGTTATTGGTGTATAACTAGTATTGCGATTGTAAAAAATATATTAAAACCATTGTGATTATGTAGAAAAGGTATGCTTGCTTCTACAACAGTAAGATTTTACTGACTTATGCATGCTTAGTTATAGAATACTCATTGAAAAGTTATTTTCTTAATTGTGTAAATAGTTTGTGTAATTTAAAATATATTTTTGTAAATAAATAAGTTTACATATGCAAAACTTTTCTGTGTTTTCTTCATGTGTATGTGTGTGTTGATTACTTGCAAAATAAAAATCTATAAAATTTTACTGAAGCAAAAAGTGGTAACGGTAGACATGTTTTAAGATTCTCGTGTTATACTTATCTTTTTTATACACTACAAGGTAAAAAGTTACAAATTTAACAAAATTTATTGAAGCATGTATTATGGATCATGCATCGAACTACACAGAAATAAAATGTTCTTATTAAAATCATAAACTTAAGTGTGATAGGTAAAACTGCGTTACCTGAGAATTCACAAAGTACTAATTTTTTATAAATAGATTGCAAGTTGTAATTTTTTTCTTTTAGAAGTTTTGCACATTGGTATATTTTATGTTCTGATAAGTCGTTGAATATGTTCTTGAAATAAACTAACATATCTATACTTTGAAAATTTTATAGAAGTGACGAACTTTGATATTTTTAGAATGTTACGAACTTGATACATTTTTTCTGAAGTGCTAGATATGTGAAATTGTCCTTTTAGAAACATTGAATTATTCAACTTAGTGCATTTCAGCTACTCTTTCAAAATAACGGACTTAGAATTTTTTACAAATAGCAAGCTAGTAACTTGCTAAAAATATCAAAGATAAAAATATCTAACATTCTAAAAATATCAAAGTTCGTCACTTCTATAAAATTTTCAAAGTATTGATATGTTACTTTATTTCAAGAACATATTCAACGACTTATCAGAACATAAAATATACCAATGTGCAAAACTTCTAAAAGAAAAAAATTACAACTTGCAATCTATTAATGCAGTTTACTAAGTATTTTGTAAAATCGTTTACTTGATAATTCTGAAAAATAGTCTAAGTCCCTCACTTTGTATAGACATAAATTATATTACTTTTAATTAGTTAAGGTTTGCATAAAGATAAGCTTATACATCTATGCTAAAATAACTGATTATTTCTATACCAAATTTAAATCCATTTTATCAAAAACATGTTAAGCATACTACTTCTACAAAATTTACAAAGTTCTAATAGCTAAGTTCCTTTCGAGAAATAATTTCATAACTTATGAGAACTCATAAACGTATGCAAATCAAAAGTATACTTAGTTTGAACAAGTAACATGTATAAAAGTAAGAGCATATTTATTTAAAATTTGTAAGCATAACCATCTCAATCACTAAAATGTGTAACATGTGCACTTAGTTGATATTTCTCATAAAAATATTCAAGCCCATTGCTTAATAAAAATTATAAAAATATGCTAATTTAATACTCTGATGTTTTAAAAAACATAGTGTCTGATTTAAAATATTCTGTTACTTCAAGTAAAATGCGGTAAGATCTTTACATTAAAGAACACCTCAAAAAATCTTTATTTAAAAATACTAAGTTTCTTTATCTCACTTAACTTTATTTTTGAAAAACCTGAAAAATCGATTAAGTTATAAAATTATCCAGACAAACTTTTTTAGCTAAGTTCATTTTATAAAAAATTAGTACTTTGTGAATTCTCAGGTAACGCAGTTTTACCTATCACACTTAAGTTTATGATTTTAATAAGAACATTTTATTTCTGTGTAGTTCGATTCATGATCCATAATACATGCTTCAATAAATTTTGTTAAATTTGTAACTTTTTACCTTGTAGTGTATAAAAAAGATAAGTATAACACGAGAATCTTAAAACATGTCTACCTTTACCACTTTTTGCTTCAGTAAAATTTTATAGATTTTTATTTTGCAAGTAATCAACACACACATACACATGAAGAAAACACAGAAAAGTTTTGCATATGTAAACTTATTTATTTACAAAAATATATTTTAAATTACACAAACTATTTACACAATTAAGAAAATAACTTTTCAATGAGTATTCTATAACTAAGCATGCATAAGTCAGTAAAATCTTACTGTTGTAGAAGCAAGCATACCTTTTCTACATAATCACAATGGTTTTAATATATTTTTTACAATCGCAATACTAGTTATACACCAATAACATCACATAATTACACATGTTTTGCCATCCTTAGAATTAGTAAAATCTGAAAACGGTTGAAAAAATGTATTAAATAGCACATTTTGAAGATACTTCATATAGTCTTCAATGAAAATGTTTGAAAAAAATTCTCCGTCATAATGACAAGTACATTTGTTCTCGCATATCTCTCTTGCAATATACGACATGTCGACCATAAACCATGCTTTACTACTTATAAGACCCTCTCTCTCATCAACATGTGTTCCATTCGAGCAAGCATGTATCCTTTGCGAAGGATGATCTTGAACCCGGCCTATGTTTTTAAAAATTTCCTGATGTACTATATCCATTAATTGTTGTTTAGCCTCATCATAAGTATAATGGGGTTCGCGGTTACATTTTTGCGGCTTTAATTTTAAAATTAAATGGGGTAGGGTCGTCGTATATAGCGTTTTTAAAATGCATTCCAATATTTCATTTCTCATTTCGCAAAGTTTTTTTTACTTGATCATTTAAAAGTGTTAAGGAAATTGGATTTAACGTGAATGAATCTCCGGTTTTGTAAATTTGTTGTAAGATGCATTTTCCATCATCATTAAATACAGATAATTGATTATTACAAATAAAAGAGCTATTGCTATGACCTATATTAAAATCTAATAGTTTTACAATAAATTCGATCCATGTGGAAGGGTTCATCACGACTCCCTGACCGGTTGGTATATAGTCTAATTGGACATTCTGAATAAATTGTCTAATATGTATATTCAAGTCAGTTCTTTCATCGTGAAGTGAAACGTAGATAAGTCTTTCCAAGTGCCATGTACTGTTTACAGAAGCATATAAGCTATGGTAAAGATCGTCCGTCCAATTGTCCAACTTTGCCCTTTTCGGGGAAGGCTCATAAATGTACATTTTGGCAAATGTAAGGTTAATGTGCGGGTCTGTCACATAAGGTTCAGAAGGAATACCATGCGTTAAAAGTTTGTTGGTTGGGGGATATATCTTACACATTGAACCATGTTCGAATTTAATGGTAGTGGTTTCACAGTTCGCTGGTTTAAAATCCAAAGTTCGTTTAGATCCAAAACTTAGAATGCATACACCTGATGATAGGTCCAGATTAAAATCTTCGTAGTTACCGTCTTCAATTTTAGGTTGTTCTTCAGAGCCAAAGTTCACTTGTACCATATTAAATTCATAATTTGTCACTTTCTGTAGATCTTCACGTATTTTTTGCAAAATGGGTATCCAAGAGTAAACAGAGACTGTTGCTCCAGGTAAACTGTAATTGATTCCTTCATCAGCAAAAGTAATTACTTTACGGGTCGAGGAAATTTTCTTTTCACTACTTCGCAGGGGTAATTGAAACAATTCTTGCTGTAGCACATCAACATCACTTTTAGTATAAAACTCGGGGGATATTTTCTTTTCAATACTTTGCAGAGGCTTTACATCTAAAGGAAATTGTATTATTTCTTGCAGCAACACATCAGCATCACTTTGAGTATAAACCTCGGGAGTGTATTCAATGTTAAAGTTATTTTCGATCGATTCAAGCAAACACATTTTTGAAACTCGGCGAAAAATCAATTAAAACACACGTCTTAAGTATAGGCGCACACAGTGCAAAGGGAGTCTCGCAACACACACCTGGCCGTTTTATCTAACTAAAATGTCTTTACTGGTTCTTTAAAAAATCACGTGATTACCCAAGCGCCCTCTACCTTTCTCAACCCAGTAGATATTGCATCATCTAACTTGTCTTAGCCTGTTACAGAGAGTTGCCACTCAATATACATCCTGCCAACGAACCTAGCGGATATTAAATCAACACAGATTTGCACACGTCACTATCAGGTGTCTTCTGCGCATGTCACTTCCTTATCTCTTATCTGATCTGTGATACCTGATAAGAGAAAACCAGTTGCCGTTAAATTTGTAGAGTTTGTAGGTTGGGCGTAGGTAAGTTCTCCTGCAACGGGTACCTAAGAATACTTTAGCCGAGCAAACAGATGTTTTGTCCGCATGCAACTAGAGTGTTGTCCGGTATTTTTCAGGTATTATAATTGCTTATATTTTTTCTGATATATGTTGTGATTAGCTATCTTTTAGAGTAATCAGTTTAATTTATTAACAGGTTTTCATTAATACTTTTAGTTTATGACTTTATTAAATAAATATTTTAGTTTATTATAGTAAAAATTGTTTTAGTTTATGAATTTATTAAAAGGATATCTTTGTAAAATTTAAGTATATAAAAAAAAACTGAGTGTAAAAATTTTGATATGTTTAATTTATTAACAAGTTTTCATTAATAATTTTAGTTTATGACTTTATTAAATAAAAATTTTAGTTTATTATTGTATAAATTGTTTTAAACAATAAGTTTAGTTTATGAATTTATTAAAAGGATGTCTATGTAAAATTTAAGTATATAAAAAATTGAGTGTAAAAATTTTGATATGTTTAATTTATTAACAAGTTTTAATTAATAATTTTAGTTTATGACTTTATTAAATAAAAATTTTAGTTTATTATTCTAAAAATTGTTTTAAACAATAATTTTAATACCTATTTTATACGTGAATACTCATTCATCTGCAATGCCTATAATTTATTACTGTTATTTATCAAAACTTAACAAAAATAATTTGCTTTAGTATAATGCTCTTTGCTAATTGTTTCACAGAAATTAATTTAATGATTCATTAGTTTCCTAAACTATGTAAAATATATTAATCGTTGTAGCTTAACTTTGATATTTTAATTTAGGATATAATGCCCATGTTTACAAAAAGGATAGATTTTTATTGAAATGGCTTTAATCTAACATGATCTTAATCCATAAGTCCCCATTTTTGAACGCAGAATGAAACACGTGTCCCCACAATTCTGTATTCCCCTAGCACCCTCCCTGGTTTTATCTTATCGACAAACTGGCCTACTGTTATTTAGCCGACTCTGTAGGGCCTCAAGGCACTTTCTTATCTCAATTTCTGTTATCAGCAATATGGCGTGCACGTGGATTTTACTTCAATCATTGTTTTGTGAATTATATGAGTATTTTTATTATTTTCACCTCTCGCGTGTACAAGTACAGGGTAAGTGTAATATTTTCTATTATTTTAGTTACATATAAGTTGATACCGTAATTCTAATTGAAAATAATTATGTGGTTCTTATAGTTGCACTTTTGATGTGTTGCACTTTTAAGTGTGATTTTTTTGTTAATGCATGTTTTTCTGTATTTTGGTGTTTTGCAAAATTTTAAGTGGGTAATCCAGTCTAATTAATATTAATAGCATTATCGGTAGAAGTACTTTATGCAGTTTGTATACAAAAACTGGGTTTTGAGGGCTTTCTCCTAATAGAAAATAAGGCATGCATGGTATTTGTATTTCAGTAAATTCTTACTAAGATTAAATTTTCACTTGCTAACTAATTTTATCCTACATAAAATAGTATTGTGAATCTGGTAAATTGTTATAAGAAAAAAGTACTTTTAAAGCGTTTAATATCTTCAAATGTGTTTTGTTTTTAGTGTCAAAATATTATGTCTATTTTCAGCATATGAGGATAAAAATTAATGAAAATGTGCTAGTTGGACCGGGAATTAGGGATAATGTATTTTAAATCATTTCTCTATATTCCGGTCTTGCTAGCCGTATAGATGGTGGTACTTTGTCCAGAGACTAGAAGATTTAGAACGATGTCCCTTCACGTAAGTAAAAACCTTGTATTTTTTAGTTTAAGTAATGATTTGCGATTTAAACTATCTAAGTATTGAAAGATATTTTATGTACATGCAGTATACTAAAACGGATCTTCAATTTTTATTTCCAATAGTTCAACTTTCTAACAATAGTACTATCTAGTCTAAAGTTTGTGCTAGTTAAACTCGCCTTTCTATAAAATATGTTAAGTACATCCATAAAAGACCTCTAAAAAGGTTGATTCATGTATAAAATTATGCTTTCATAGTCAAACTAAAATGAGTGTTGCACATAAACAATCTAACTTGTATCGTATTGAAATTCTATAAATCAAGTTACTCTACTTGGGATATACAGTAAGAATATTTTGTAGGATTACTAAAAATGTAATTTTTTCTCTAATTGATCTATAGAAAATATAAACTAGTATAATCGCTGCCTAAGATTTATCAAAAATGTGTGGGTAAGAAAAAATGTTTAGATAAATACTTTGTTTGTTTGTGTTTTAAGGCAAACCTGCACGCGGGGGTATCTGCTTAGGATGAGGGGTGCCTTGGTAGGAGGACTTTCTAAGGGGATCTAACGCGTATTCATACATTTCGTATACAAAAACTTGAGTTTTGGGGGATATATGGCTAAAGTGGTTTTCTCGCAATAGAATATAAGACTATATCCAAATCATTATTTGTAAAATCTTTCTATGGTATAATTTTCTCACTTGCCTAACAGTAGATTAAATTTGTAGAAAATGTATGGGTATCCTAAACCTTACTTTAATGTTAAACGACTACTTAACAAAAATAGGATATACAAAAAATTAAAACTCTTGATTAAATTTTTTTTTCTTGATAAATTAAAAACATTTGATTAAAAAAATTTGTTGTAAAATTAATTATTTACTTAAAATTAAAACTTGGTTAAAAAATAAATTTAGAAATGTATTTGTTGTAAAATTATTTAACTTAAAATTAAAACTTGGTTAAAAATAAATTAACTCTTGATTTAAAAAAATATTTGGTGTAAAATTTATTAAAAAAATATTTGTTCTAAAATTATTTAACTTAAAAATTAAAACTTGGGTAAAAATCTCTTAAGAAAAAAAAATGTTTAGATAAAAAAGTTCATACACTATCTAAATCATTATTTGTAAAAACTATAGGTACTAAAATCGTTCTATGGTATAATTTTCTCACTTCCCTAACAGTAGAAGAAATTTGTAGAAAATGTATGGGTATCCTAAACCCTACTTTAATATTCTAGTAAACTGTTACTTATTAAATATATGCTATAATCTTAAACGGTATACAAAAATTAGAAGTATGTGTTAAGCAGCATTTATTCAATTTGCATTGGTTCTATTACTAAATGGTAAAGAAAACTAAATCCTCCTGGGGATGTTGTTCATTTCTTTGCTCCACATAGTTAATTATTATTTAAAGAAACAAAAACAACAACGCGTCTGCTGTGCTACGCCCTGTCTCCATTTATGCGAGGCTAGCGTGACGTGGAAAAGCATAGTAAATTTTATATTTGAAATGAGGCGGTAGACGTTCTACCGGGCGGCTGGTGGGTCCTCATTTTATAATAATATTTTTTATTTCAGGTTTAATTCATATAGCTTATTTAAAATTATGTCAAAGTCTCTTATTTTGATGCTAAATGTTAAAGTCTGAAAAAATTACAAGTATCCTTATTTGAAAAATATGTCACAATCTGAAAAAAATTACAAGTCTCCTTATTTCAAAAATATCTTAAAGTCTGAAAAAATTTCAAGTCCTCTTATTTGAAAAAAAAGGAAAAAAATTCTTATCAACCCTTTGAACATCCGGTCTTAGCATCCGCTCCCCACATCCGGTCCGACCACGCCCCCTTCCCCGCTCAACCTAGGGAAAGCATCTAACAGCACCGGCGAATTAACATGGCACCGGCTGGGCAGAACGAACATTTATCTACTACTGATGACCATGTCTGATCTTCCTGAGTATAGAGCTTTGTTTAGAGTCTAAAGCGTTTATGTTAGATTTAGCTGCAGACGCCCATACAGGCGCTGCATATGTAGCTGAGGGTCAGACAAAAGTTTTGTATAGTAGAGTTTTATTATGTACCCCAATCTTAGAGTTAAAGATGAAGGGAGAGAGTTTTGAAAAAGATGCAGTCATCATGTAAGTAGCATTTATGATATGGTGCCGCCAGCACAGCAATTTTTCAATGGTAACACCAAGGTACACTACTTTGGAACTCCACTCAATTGGAGTGCCACAAACAAATAGGCGAGATGGGGGTACTTCAGTGAGCTAGCATCTGTATAATGGATTGTTGATAACTATATTTCTAATGACGGTAGATTAAAGCGATTTGTTTCTGTGACGTGCGAATTTCATCAGTTCATTTTAATAGGTGATACAGAAAAACAACTATACTCGAATATCCCAGGTACAAAACTACAACCAACTGCAACAGTGAAATGCCTGAAAATATCTAGATGGGAAGACCATAGAAGAGGATTTATCAGTTTCATGATTTCCTTTTACAATCATCCATTACGTGATAACCGAGGATTAGCCAAGGCTGAATAATTTTTTCAGCGACCAATTTTTGTTCTGTGGGTGTAACCAAAAATTAACTTCGTAATTACAGGAATTAGCATTAATAGAGACTCAAATTATTATTGTATAATCTTTAATCACGAGGGGGGAGGGGGGGGGACTGCTACTCAGTCGCACGCTTACACAAACATAAAGTACTTATAACAAGCTAACTATTATTGGTGGGATGCGCTGGCCACTATAATCCTATGTTTGTTGACAGTAGTAGTTTTCTGCTTAGAACTGCATTTGAGCGAAAGTATTCCCCATTTTTGAGTGAGAAACGATTTCGGAATTATAAGGAACATTAACTCAATCACTTTGCATTGCTTTCTTCTAGTGGGCGCTGGATCAGCCGGTTCCGTTGTAGCGAGGAGGTTAACAGAGCTATCATGTGTGAATGTATTGCTTTTAGAAGCTGGCAAACCCCCGCCAAGACAGACAGAAGTACCTGCCATTGCCAGACATTTCCTGTTTACCGATCTTGACTGGCAATACAAAACGACACCGCAAAGGTATACTGCAGCTGGTCTTGTAAACAGGGTAAGTCAGTTGTGCTTTACATTACATTTAGCACTACATGATAGAAATATGAGCTTTGTTTCAAAGGAATTTTTAAGTTTTTATTGAAGTAAAATTAAGTTTTGTCATAGAAGTAATTAATCTGGTTGAGCAGAGAAAGGGCTTTCTTGGAAACTTCAGTAAAATCCTGCTGTAAATGAGCCTACACTTCCTGACAGCATCAGCTGTCAGTGTTATGGAGGCTCTAAGCATATTTTTACTTCTTTTGTTGACTACTGCGTTGTCAAGTGGTGTCAAGTCTACTGTGTGTTAAAGTGGGGTAAGATGGGGAACTTAAGCAACTATGATTTTTACTGACCTCTGTGAATGAGTCTAAGAACTGAGCTTTCTCTGAGAACTTCTTCGCCTTACACCACGATTTTTTTCTATTTCCTGTTTCAACACAATGGTTCTCCCCAAAAAGATAATTTTTGTCATCTTTCCCCAGCCATGGGGTAAGATGATGCGATAACCGTACTAATACTAATGCGATGGCGTAAGATGACGGATTAACCCCGGAATCTGAATTAACATTCATGAACACTTTATTAGCAAATAATTTTATTAAGAAACAGATAAAAATTCATTTAAATGCACAGGTCACACATTTGTAATGTCTTTGGCTGTATGATATACGATCGCATCCGGAACACTCAGAGTGAACCCACTTTAAGTACAGATGCCAAAAATCATCCTTGCCTTCTTCCGCACATAATATGCTGAATTTATCAGTTTCAAAATCATTCAAGTCCATATCATCTTCAGTGTCGATTTACTGTATAGAGCTGTCGTCAGAAGATGAAGAAAATTTCAAATGACATCGTGGTTTCTTCTTCGCTCCGTTCTTTTTTGTTAGTGTTTCTAGTCATTTTTTTTTTGTGTGTGTGTGTGCGTGTATTTTAGCTCTTTCTTTTCTTGTACCTTTTTTTATTCTTCCAAAGCTTGTTTTACGGGAGTTCCTGTAATAGAAGAGACGTCAATTTCTTCCTCAGCTTTTTCACACTCTTCGATCAAAATTTCAACTATCTGCGTTTGATTTTTTTTTTTTTTTTTTTTGTTGTTATGTTTTATGTGCCTTTAAGAACGGATAAGAAATGAAAACAGGAAAGAATGTATTAAAAAAGTGTGTGTGTGTGTGGGGGGGGGGGGTGACGAACTGAAAATCATTCGTCATCTTTTCTCTTCAGGTGACACCGCAAAATATTTCTATTCGGTAAAGGGGGCATACACTCAAGCTGAACCTAACCGGCATGACTGTAATCTGCATTTGAATTCTTTTTTACTTTCAAGTTAATGGGTACTTTAGATTCACCCTGCTTGGAAAGATAGCCTTTTACCAGATGGTACCTGATGCCAAAATGACGCTTTTTAAATCAATTACAATTTGTTATTTTGTATTCAAAAAAACGAATAATATTTTTAATTTCAAACTCCTGTTATAAGAGAACTTGCGATTTGAAAATTGTGAACTTTGTGTGACAAATTTTTATTTATTTATTTCTCATACTTTTTAATTTGGTGTAAAAGGAGTGTAATTCATGTTTGTGGATTTCACGCGATTGTACGCGATTGTAACAGCTTTTTTGCTTTGTTGCAAAAGAGTAAATGATTTTATGCTAGCGTAAACTGCCAAATCTGGCAGCCATGATGCTCATTTTTTCAGTTTTTTTATTAATATCTTCTAAAATAAATCGACATTCGAAATTAAAGTCAGCGGAATGACTTCCCTGGAATTTTTTGAATCTATAGACACTCTCATCGAAACTCAACACACCGTGGTTTCGGAGGAGATTGCATGAGAAGATTTAAATGGCGGCAACAGCAACAGCGGGAATTACTTTTTCTAGAATAGAGAGATACCGAATTAAAATAAATAAAGTTAGAAATTTTTATATGCGTCACGAAGTTATATCGTAAATTTATGACTGTAGGGTATGAGTCGAAAGAGTTAGATCCTCTATATATTTATTATTTAGTGACCATAATCGATCACTGAAAAATTTCTAAAGGTAAAAACAGAGTAAAAACTTCTTCATAAGGATGGATACGAGACGAGACAGATATTTATATAGTTACCATATAGGAATTTTGTGAGACGAGACAAAACTTTGCAGCTGTTTGGCGAGACGAGACAGGTTTATTTTTCGTTTCGCGTCCATCCTTACTTCTTCAACCCAAATCCATAGAGTTAGGCACTGGTATGTGAATGCATTTGAAGCAAGCGTAAATATATATATATATATATTTATGCATGCTTAACTGTTATCATTTAAACTAATGGAATGTGGACTCGAATTTCTTTCATTAGCAAGTAATTTGGCCAAGTGGCAAAACTTTGGGTGGTTCGAGCAACTGGAACGCTATGCTTTATGTGCGAGGGAACCGTCGGAACTATGACGAGTGGGCTGCTCTAGGTGCGGAGGGATGGAGCTACCAGGATGTGCTACCTTACTTCAAGAAGCTCGAAGACAACACTGATCCTGAATTTCTACAAAATGGTATATGACTGTTTGAATCTTAAATCAGAAAATTAGAACTCTATCAGGTATGCAAGTTGATAATTCTTAGTATTTCTGGTTAAAGAAAAAAAGTGTAATTTTAGAGAAAGTTACAAAATAATTTATTAACCCTTTAATACGCAGTGTTCCCGCTCTGGGAACACCAAACTCTGACATTTTGACTGTTGCCAGTCACGAAGAATAGATTTGATTTCTATAAAAATAGTTGTGGGTGACATAGCTCCACAAGAATCCTTTACATTTTAGCACGTCATTTCCCGTAAAAAAATGGTCACGATTATTTTTAACAGCACACTGACATCTGCTGAAAAATGGAAGAATGCGAGAACAGCTGAATAGGTGGCCCAATGCTGAAAAAAAGGCGGCCGTTGCCATCGCTCGACTTAACTACCAGCAAGATGGTGGATGATCGAAACGTTTATCGCGGGCCCAGATCTAGAGACCCTTTTTTGACGCAGCTGTGCTAATTCCAATCATGAAACCATTTTTGGAAGCAGTTTTTGTAGTAATTGTTGAAGGTTCATGCAAAGTTCGTGCTCTAACGATGAAAACAAGTGATAGACCGAAGGAGCTAAAAATGGTGAGTACGCTGGATGAGGGCAAGAGCAGAAAAGCTGTCTCTGGGCGCTTTTACTGTGTATGATGGAACGCTGTCGTGTATTGAACTTTTCGCGCATTGAAGTCAGTTCTGTTCACTTTTTGATCAATGATGGTCCAAATGATTATTCATTGACGCTGGTGAACAGTGTCAACTGTTTCACCTAGTTTCATTTATTGACCTAGCCTTTCTTTGTCTTAATCACCGTAAATGAATCATCTTAACCAACGTACATAAGAGTCGTACGCTGGCATATAGACCACTTTTGTTATATTTACCACAGTTACGTTTAGTTTCCTCAAGTGCAAGGCAGCTTTCATAGGCATTTTTATTTTGAAGACAAGAAAAGTAATGCCTTAAATGCTCTTGATTTAGCTCGAAACTCGACAAGTACATTTTTCGCGGGAAAAACCCGTGGCAAAATCATTTAATAAATTAATGGGATTTCGAATAGTGCTGCGAAAGAAAAGGACGCAAGAAACGAGAGTGTTAGCTAATGGTTGTTTGGAGAGTCATTTACACGAAAGATGGCGTGAAAATGTACCAGAAAAAATTAAGAATTATTAATCGCCACACCTGATACAGGGTAAGACACGTAATGCATTATAAATAAAACCTGTTGAGCATGAAAATATGTTCCTTTTTCAGGTTTCCACGCAGTTGGTGGACCTGTAACAGCATCCAGACCCACATTTAACCCTATAAAGAAGTTGGCAACTATACAAGGGATCTTGAATGAAGGCTACAATTTTGTAGATCCTAACGCTTTCGAGCAAATTGGTAAGTAACGATGCAGTCTTCTATTTGCTGTTTTATTTTCTCAGCGAATATATAGCTATTAGTACTATCCGGAAAGTGTAGTACTAATAGCGTTGGCGCCGAATTGTAAAAATATTGAGGGGGCGAGGAGGCTCGAATCCCACTGGAAGTACCGAATGTCCCCTTTTCAGCAGAAACTATACAAAATATTTAGAACTCAAAAATGGGTATTTTTAAGCACTATTTTTAGTTAAAAAATCTGATGTGGGCACCAAATGACTTCCTTGAAATTCCTTTAAATTATACACACTTTTGGTGCACTTCATTTCAACTTATTTAATTTGAAAGTGAGGTACGATAGTTCGGTAACACTGAGATTTGGCGATTTCACGTCGAACATGCAAGATATTGCCAAGCTGAGTTTAATTTTGGAAACTCATTTTTGCATTTAAGCTTGGAGACAGTTGACGCGATTTCAGGCATGACGCATTGAGTGTCTACAGATTTCAATGTATTGAATCTTTTTTGGGTGATCCTTTAAGTAAACTATCCAGTCGATTACTATAAAAAAACAGATGTGCACAACTAGATGCTATAACTGGCCTAAATACAAAATTTCAACATTCTACGGCTAATAAGTTTTGAATTATACGAGATACGTACATCGATACGTACAGACATTATGTTGAAACTAATCGAAATGGATCACACATACATGCGTATTACGTATTAGGGATGGGCGCGAGATGAAAAATAAACGCCTGTCTTTTCTCGCGAAACATCCGAAAAGCTTTGTCTTGTCTCGCTAAATCCTTATATTGTAATGATGAAAATGTAGGCGTTGTCTCGCAAAAATCTAAATCTCTGTCTCTTCACCATCGCCTCGCAACCATCCTTAATACGCATAGACAAACATTCCGCAGAGATATTCCGTCGAAACGAAAAGGATTGTTAAAACAGATTTTTCAGTCAAAATGTGGATACCGAAATGTTTAGGGATGGACGCGAGACGAAAAATAAGCGTCTCGTGTCTCGCAAAACAGCCTAAAATCTTCGCCCCGTCTCGCAAAATCCCTATATCGTAATGTTAAAAATGCGTGTCTCGTCTCGCAAAAAATCGTCTCGCGTCCATCCCTAGAAATGTTTCACGATTACGATACTTTATTCATTTTATAAAGGAAACAAAATAAATTATGAAGGTTGGAGATCCTTAAACAGCTTTTTAAATTTCAATTAAAATTCTTTTTAGGGATTATTAGAACTAAAGGTTAGGCAAGATTAGGTTAGTAAACTCTAGGCAAGATATTTTTTTAATTTTAGAAAGTCATAAGTTTTATAAACACGCTCTATTCTCAGATTTTTTTATTTT
Source organism: Cheiracanthium punctorium (assembly GCA_038373885.1). Lineage (NCBI taxonomy): Eukaryota > Metazoa > Arthropoda > Arachnida > Araneae > Cheiracanthiidae > Cheiracanthium > Cheiracanthium punctorium. The sequence goes on along the minus strand of JAWZYV010005850.1, from coordinate 295,620 downwards.
ACATTTCTTTAAAGGATTCTACGATTATCAGGGCACTATAAGAAAAGGACAGAGGTGCAGCACAGCGAAAGCGTACTTGGTGCCAAGTGAAAACCGCACCAATTTGGATATTTTGCCCAATGCAATGGTTAGAAAAGTAAGTTGAATGTTTTATGTGAAACTAGTACAATTGCGTTGGTATTATGAAAAGAATATGCTTCAAAATGATTGTATAATATGTATTTTAAAAATATGTTTGTTTTACATTGTTCGAGAGAGTTTTTGAAATAACTTGATACGACATCGAAACAATAATTGATGAGTTTGACCTGATTTCTATTTCTTTCTTTCTCTTTTTCTCACAGTAATGTATCTGATTTTTTAAATTAATTTATTTTTAAGACGTAGATTTTATGTGAGTTTAACGGACATGTTTCGTTTCACCAATTTTAGATTTTACTACACAAGAAACGAGCAGTGGGAGTAGAATTCGACTTCAAAGGTACAACTCGTCGCGTACGCGCGAAGAGAGAAGTGATTCTCTCAGCAGGTACCACCAACTCAGCCCAGTTGCTAATGTTATCAGGGATAGGTCCCATGAGCGAGCTGAAAAAGTTTAACGTAAGTAATGAAGAAAGGTCAAGCAGATTAATGTTTCATACAATGCTAATGTAGAAACTGTGATTAAAAATACTGAATTTTTCTAACGCGTTTTGCTTTTATTGAAAAATTTCATTTCCTGATTTATATTTTTGTTTCGATAACTATGCTTCTCTGGTCACCATTTTATGAAGGAAATACTAATCGTACCGGAAATCAATGGCCTTCTTTTACTTAAATTCATACAAATAGATATTTAATGCTGTATAAATTGTGCCTAAATAATGAATTTAGATTTCTTACGTTTTAAAGCAAGACCTTTTTCATAAGTAACTGTTTTTTACCTTAAAAAAAGATAACGGTAAATTTTTTGAGTATCAATTTTCGGTAAATGATTGTACAGAAAATAAAATTAATTTCTGAAAAAAAAAAGGCCGAATTAAGTGATGCAAGCAGACAGCGTTTGAACCTTACATTGCTTATGTTTTCGAATGCTCTTAGTATGCTTTACAGTTCCTATCGTTTGTAAGGAGCCTTTAAGGGGATGGTGGACATTAAAAAGTTTTTTTTTTACTTAATAAGATAGGATTATGAAATTTTGCATTTTAATATATTAAACTAAAAGCATTATAAACAACTGAAATTTTTTTAATAAATTTTAAAAATATTAGTAATTAATTAAAAATTAATTAATTTTTTAGTTTCGAAAAAAATGCTCCATGCGTTTTAATTTTAACCTTTTTTTTAGCAATTTTGTTTTATAATATCATAAAAATATATTTAAAAAAAGTCTGTGTATCGGTTTTTGATTCGACCGAGTAGTTAATTTTTTAGAAATATTTTCATGGATATATACCAAACTTTCCCGAAATTTTTCAGTTTTCGTAAATAAAAGTGAAATTTCATAATCGAAATTTTGACCATATTTAAAAAGGATACACAGATTTATTGTAATATATGAGTAGAATGTTTGTAGTAAATTTTGTACAATTCCGACCAAAATTAAGTCACATGGAGCATTTTGAAGGCAAGAAAATCACAAAAAACTTGATTTGGAGAAAATACAGTTTAAAGTGTAATTTTCCATTTACCTTTAATACCGTCTCTTCTGAATAATTTTATTTATGATTTTACCTTAACAAAACATATTTTTTAAATAATTTCATTCGAATATTAGCTTATTTTGTAAAACGTTCAATAAAAATTGCGACGTGTTTATTTACGCGTTTGTTTGCATTTTTGTGGACATTTAACTGTCCCTTTTAATTTTTTCAAACCCTAATATCTTTTTTAAAAATTGCCGTAGACATACGCATTTTTTACTCCATGGTTCAGCTTTAACTGTAGAATATTAGTATGTAAAAAAGAAAAAACACATTTTTTGGTCCAATTTTGATGATTTGGTTGTCCACCATCCCCTTAACAGGCCCTTTATTTGTTTAACATAATTGGGAAAATTTGATAGTTTAGTTTAGGGGAGGGGGACTTGTTTCAAGTTATATTCAAGATGAATTGTTTTAATTTAATGTTGCTTTCAAATTTGTTTCATTTCCTGAAATTTAAATAAATTTCCTGATGCAGAATAAGTTATATATTATAAACTACTAACCAAATAAATTATTTGTAAAATATTACCTTTACTTTTCACTTTCAATTTAGATACCTCTTATAGCGGATTTACCAGTAGGCTTAAATTTTCAAGATCATCCTGCCACTTTTCTGATGTACCAAGTAAACAGCAGTCTCCCACTATTCGATGACGAAATCAGAAAAGAAAAGAATATCAGAGATTACATAGCTAATCGGTTTGGTAAGCTAGTTGCCTTTCAGGTCATGTTAATTTAATATCAGCGATAGTTTAATCTTAAAATCCCATTATACCTGATATGTTAAATGATAATTTTATATTTTAATTTATTAAAGTTGACCGGATAAGGAAGTGACACACCACTCTATTGGTAATTTTATGTGTTGCTATCTCAACAGGTCCACTTACGTCTGCAGAGGGTTTTCAGCTAATGTCTTTTTTGAGCAACTATGACATCCAAGACAATATTCCCGATCACAGTGTGTATTTTATAGACTTTCCTCGAATCCTACCTTTACAAATCGGGGCAAAACCTGAAGTGAGTAAACTTAATGTGATATTTATAACAATGTTTTTTGGTGAAACAACTTTTAATGAATGCGAGAATTACTTGAAACATTCCCGAGATTTTTAGAAACATTTTTTCAGTATACACTAAAGCACTTCATGGTTTTTTTCACTTAAACTCTAAGTATTGGCTTGAAGAAGTTGCATTACATTTCTGCGCAAGTTTAAAAAATAGAATTGAAAATTTTTAAACTCTTTCACTATTTTATCACACCTCTAATATTTTACTTGCAACATCATCCCATATTTCGCAACAAAATATGTTTATTTCGTTTCTTTTACCATTCTTTACAACTTAGCGGGACATTTTCCAAACACTCTGTATTTTCTTGTATTAAAACTTTTTAAAATTGTAGTTCATAACACAACAGCATCTTAAAAAATTAATTATCCCAATTTAAAATATTTAATAAAAGACAATTAAATTTAAAATAGCTTTTCTACTTCATGTTTTAATTATTATTTTGCAGATCTTAACAAAAGTTTTTCTGCCGCTAGCGAATACTTCTTTAATAAATTGCGCTTCTCAGCTGGTACGTCCAAGGAGTACTGGAACAGTGTCCTTACAATCAGCTAATCCGTATGACCAACCTCTTATCGACCCGAATTACTTTGCTAACTTTCAAGACATAGAAGATATGCTTCAAGGTAAAGAAAATATCATGAAAGATATTTTGACCTCCTAGAGGTTTATCAATTATTCATTTAGTGTCTTCTGTCTTAAGTGTGTTTAGTGTCTTTATGGACAATCTATTTAATTAGCCATCAAAAAACTAATTAATTAAAACATATTGAATGCGTAAGGTTGAACTTTGAATCAAGCTAATGGTAAGAATAAAAATATTGTTAATCAAAAAACCATGTAATGACCATGTACGACGCTTGATTCTTTAAACGACTGAATAAATTACACTAGGCAACACTAAACATTTTCCAGATCAAACATAGTTGTTTCCGAAGTTGTCTCACTAAACACAAAACTCGCCATAAAAAGTTGAGATTAGCTCTTGTTTTCAAGATAAAGTACCAGTTTGGATAATAAAATGCCGCTATCGCTGGTTTGTATGGCTGCTATGGATCGTACATTATCTGTGTGTTCCATCAGCCATTCGAACCATTTCTCACTCGGCTAATCTGCCAATTTATAAACCACCTCCAAATTATGCGACTGAAAAAGATAATGCTGAAGAAATAACTAGAACTGGGACTGCCTAATGATCTAGATTTTGGGGCACACGATTTGAATGATTAAATCAGACACAATTCACCGATCTCGTATTTTTAACGAAATATGATCTTTTGCATTATATTTATTAAACAGAATATTTTTTCTTCCGTATACCTTTGAGTTGATGGGTAGGGTGTTGTGTATCTTTCTCCAATGGTCTTTTGTATATCTTGAAAACAAGCGCCAATAAATGAATTTCATTTACATATTCTTTTTTTCGACCCAAAATTGGTAAGAATTGGCTACTTAGAACCAGAAAACAAACAAAAACGTTCTTTTAGTTGCCTAGTGTTTATGGTGCTATAGCTTGACTGATTAGTTCAGGTTTCACAAAGGCTTTGTAAATATACAATTTGTAAGAGGTACTTAAGGAACATTATAAAATTCCATAAACTAGTCGTTTGGAATAGTTGTGAGACTAGAAAAGACAGAGATTTGCAATTGCAGTTTCTATAAGATATAGCTCTATTTCGTCTCGTAACTATCCTTATAATTGCTTGATTAGTTTTAGTTACTGTAATTTATTTTAATGAATAAGTGATCCACATCTCAAATGAGTCATCACAAGAATTATTATACATATTTTGGTCTGTTTTGTACACTGCAGCGACAAGTAACTAACTTCATATCTACAAAAAAAAAAAAAAAAAAAAAGGGAGGACGAATATCCCCCCCCTCCTCCACCCTTCAGAAACTTTAAACTTTTAGAGAGACAGAGGAATTTTTGTCTTGTACTAAAATAGTAAAAGATCTCATGAAGAAGAGGTTTATCTTCTAATATCTCTGGACTTTGGTTAACCAAGATCCAGACATATTAGAAGATATCTTAAGAGATACGTCTTTTAATCTAATACGTCTCTTAAGATTATTTTTCTCAAAATATTCGCCCAGACGGTGTAGTGGTTAAAGCACCATTCTATCACACCTTGGATCGGGGTTCGACTCCCGGCTTGGGCGTTAACTCGCCGGTCCCTTCATAGGGGGTATCGTTGGTCGCCCAGTATATGCAAGCAAAATAAAATGGCCAATATTTCGGGCCGCAGTAGTGGCGAATGCCTCATCGGCAAGAGCCTGTTCTTAAAAAGAAAAATATTTTTCTCAAAAATTCATCCCCCCACCCGAAGATACTGTTAGAAATTTAAACGGTGTATGAATAAATAGGGTAAGACACCAAACAGATGAATAATAACAGTTAATGAATGAGTTACAAAATAAGCAAACATTCTAGCGGCTTTGATAAGAGGATTTATGATAGAATTTTTCTGTTAATTTATGTTTTCTGCTTTTGCCAGCGAATATTGAGGAAAATCGTGTTTTATTTAGTCAATAATAATTAAATATCGCTTACAAATAAACTTTCAACCATATAACTTTCTTTTCCGAAGGTATGAAAGTGTGCCAGAGGATAATGAAAAATCCAGCGTTGAAACAAATCAATGCCAAGCCCATAGACATTTTAATACCAGGCTGTGAAGAGTTCGCACACGATGAAGATCTGTATTTCAGGTGCATTATACGGACAATTACAATTACTACAAATCACCAAGTTGGAACAGCTAAAATGGGAGACCCAAAAGATCCTACTACTGTGGTCGATCCACAGTTAAGGCAAGTATTAAAAATGAATGTGTCTGAATTTTTGTATTGGCGAAATTTTATTTTATGTTTCATCTAATTAATATTTATAAGTATTAATATTTATAAGTATTAACATTTTACAACTGTGTAATGTAGTCAAAGTGAAACATGTTACATATCCTACAGTTTTCATAAACCAACACCACACGTACAATATAACCTTGATAATTTGAGTACGGAAAAAAAGTTTTAAAGTTTAAAGTGTTCTGAAAGAATTCTCAAAACTCAATCCCACAAACTATGAGAATGAAAATGTGTTTCTCAACAGACGAATAAGAAATTCGAAAACAAATCGTTATTCTCGTTATTCGCCAATCCATTATATCCGAGTGGACATGGTAGAAGGCTGAAGTTCGAAGGTTTCGGGTTCGGGCCCGTTGCGTGGCTGTCCATCTAATGGTCTGAAATTTTGGTCGTTTTTCTCAAGATATAACGTGAATTTGCTTTAGAATCCCTTAGAAAATCCTTCGACTAAGGCAACCCTCATCTTAGGCAGATAGCCCTTTCGTAGATTTGCCAGAACAACACAAACAAAGCCATAATAACTTCAAAGTTATGTTACACGCATTATGGTTTGATTCAATATCATGCAGTTTTCATTTAAAATTTCACAATTTCAGATAAAAAAAGTCCTTAATTGAAGTCTTATGTCACACAGAATATTTAAAAACTCAGTTTTTTCCAAAGACAACGAGCCAAATGTTTCAGTACGATTTTATCCCTATGATTGAAGAAACTTTGCTGCCTTCTCATATTTCTTTCACAGCAAAATTTTAGCATATTTATAGAATTAAATTAAGAAAGAAAGAGCGCTTAAATATTGAACAAAGATAATAATAAAAGTGGTTTATTACAAACTCTGACCTGAAATTTATATCCGTGGAAAAATTTTCGGAATTTCAATGAGAAAAATTTGTAAATTTTGACAGTCCATTAATTAAGCATTAAAAGCAAATAAAAGCATCTAATCGTAAATCTATATAAATAAAATTAGACTTTTGTCTGTACATTTCTTGGAATTCAAAAATTGTGCGATTTCTATCCGTTTCAAGCACCCGGGAATCCGATGCGACCCTCAAAAAAAGTTTGTCTGTCTGTCATTCTGTCATTCTGTCCGTAACGACTGAAGCGAATGGCATGAAATTGGGTGTCATGATAGGTGGTCACTCTACTTAAAACATAGGCGTCGAATTTTTTAAAAATCTTGATTAGATTTTCAGATTTTGCGAAAATCGTTTCAAACTGCGTGAATTTGTGTTCAAGCATCACGCAAAAACGACTGCAGCGAATGATATGAAATTGGGTGTCATGATAGGTGGTCACTCAACTTAAAACATAGGCGTCCAATTTTTTAAAAATCTTGATTGGTGTTTGAGATTTTGCGAAAATCCTTTCAAACTGCGTAAATTTGTGTTCAAGCATCACGTAAAAACGACTGAAGCGAATGATATGAAATTGGTAGTCATGATAGGTAGTCACTCAAATTAAAACATAGGCGTCCAATTTTTAAAAAATCCTGATTGGATTTTGAGATTTTGCGAAAATCCTTTCAAACTGCGTAAATTTGTGTTCAAGCATCACGTAAAAACGACTGAAGCGAATGATATGAAATTGGGTGTCATGATAGGTGGTCACTCAACTTAAAACATTGTAGTCGAATTTTTAAAAAATCTTGATTAGATTTTGAAATTTTGCGAAAATTATTTCAAACTGCGAAAATTTGCGTTCGCACATCACGTAATAAATGCAAAGGTGAAAAAATAATATTTGGTGAAATGATAAGTGGTCACTCACCTTAAACTATAAGCATCTAATTAAAAAAAGTCGATCAGATTTCGAGATTTTGTGAAAATCGTTTAAAACTGAGTGAATCTTTGTTCCAGCATTACGTAATAGCGACTAAAGCGAATGATATGAAATTGGGTCACAGGATAGTTAGTTGCTCAACATAAACTATAGGAGTCCAATTTTTTTAACATTTTTATTAGATTTTGAGATTTTGTGAAAATTCTCTCAAAATACGTTTATATTTCTTCAATCATCACGTAATAACGACTAATACGAATGATACGAAATTTAGGGATATGATAGGTAGTTGCTAATCTTAATTTATAGACGTTGAATTTTAAAATTATTTTGATTACATTTTGAGATTTTGCGAAAATCGTTTTAAAATGCTGAAAATTTGTTCCAGCATCACGAAATAAAGACTGCAGGGAATGAAACGAATTTGGGTGACATGATAGTTTGTCACTCAACTTAAATTCTAGGCTTCCAATATTTCCAAAATTTTGATTAGATTTTGAGATTTTGCGAAAATTATTTCAATATGCGTAAATATTCGTTCGCGCATCACATAATTACGACTCAAGCGAATGAAATGATATTACTTAGTTACTCTCTAACCTGTAATATTTTAACAATACATAAAAATTATAGCTTCGCTTTCTTTACTTTGGCAACATCCTACATCCATTCTGTGTACTCCTACAATGCTGACGAAAGTTCTTGCTTTTTGGAAATTTGCATTCACTAACCCGTCGAGGACGGGTACTTCAGCTAGTTCTAAATATAAATAAATGTAAAGAAAATTGAATCCCAAAAGAACATCATCAGTCATGAAATATACATCTAAAAAATTTCGAACGATCCTTTCAAAAATTAAAGGATCGGGTCTGTACCCAGCTGCCTAAAACTCCAAGCTGTTACAGAAAGACTGGATATCTGATACTTACAGAAAACCAACTCTAGCGTTGCAGGACACATTTTCTAGGTCGTTGTGAATTTTATTTTAAAGATTTAACCCTTTAACGCGCAGTGTTCCCGCTCTGGGAACACCAACTCTGACGTTTTGACTGTTGCCAGTCACGAAGAATAGATTTGAATCTATAAAAAGTAATTGCGGGTGACATAGCTCCACGAGAATCCTCTACTTTTTAGCACGTCATTTCCCGTACAAAAATTGTCACGATCATTTTTAACAGCACTGGCATCAGCTGAAAAATGGAAGAATGCGAGAACAGCTGGATAGATTGCCCAATGCTGAAAAAAGGGCAGCCGTTGCCATCGCTCGACCTAACTACCAGAAAAATGGCGGCCGATCGAAACGTTCATCGCGTGCCACAGATCTAGAGATTTGACGACAGCTGGCTGTGCCGGCACAGCCAGCTGTCGTCAAAAAAGGGTCTCTAGATCTGTGGCACGTGATGAACGTTTCGATCGTCCGCCATCTTGCTGGTAGTTAAGTCGAGCGATGGCAACGGCTGTCCTTTTTTGCAGCATTGGGAAAGGGTTGCGCCTCAAAGGGTTAAAGAAGGTTTCTTTCTTTCTTTTTTTCTGCTTTCTTTCTTTCTGCGCTTACTTTAAAAACGAAATCTGCGAACGTGTTAACGATCTTCAGTAAACGTTATCTCTTTTTGTTTCAGGGTGAAAGGAATAAGTGGACTGAGAGTTGTAGATGCATCAGTCATGCCGACAATACCTTGGAGCAACACAAATGTAGTTACTATCATGATTGCAGAAAAGGCATCTGACATTATCAAAAGCACAATTCAATGCAGAGGAAATTCATATGGAAGCTATTAATTATAAAAGCCTTGCTAAAAAATAGTTTTCTCATCAGCAACTTTTTGTTTGAACTTAATTTTTTTAATTTCTTTCAGCAGTCACTAAAAAATATTCGAATAAATAGTCTATTTTTCTGTCTTGGTTTTGTAAACTGTTCAATAATCTTTTTTTCCCACGATACTTAAAAGGGAATTCGAAGGACTGTTTGTCTTTTATGTTTATTATTTTAATAAAACAATCGATTTTTTAAATGGAAATAAACAAATCTTAATTGGACTTGACAGCTTTATTGAAAGGATGTGTATAGTTAAGACTAAAAACTAAATTTGTTTGATTTAAAATGAATAAAACAATTAATTCTTCAAATTATTTTTTAAGTATTCTTTATTTAGTTAGAAACTTTTCATTTTTTGCATTTAGAAGAAAGACTCTTTAGGAAAACTATGCACACTTTTTAAACGTAATGTTGATTTCCATACTTTATTGCATTTTAACTTATTCTGATAAATTTTCCTAAAACTGAAAATAACTCTCATTAAACGAAAAAAAGATTAACAATTCTGTTGATGCTATTTGATGTCTATTCATCCAAACCAGTTGCACAAAAATTAAAGGTGTTCTAAATTTGAAAAAAGATATGATAGCTAAAAATAATGTGTGTTTGTTCTGCATTAAAACAAATTTTGTCGCTGTGTAGCTTACCATTGAAAACACTTTCATACGAATAAATAATGATAATGAATTTAATACATAATCAACACTAACTACTAGAGGACACGGGAAAAGATAGTTGCGTTTAATTGAAAAAACAAAGGATCTTGCAGCGCTCTCTGGTGGTGAGTGTACTTTTAACAAAGAATATACATAACCAATCTGCTGAATACATGTAATGTTGAAATTCCTTTAAATGGTAGACAGCGTTTCAAAATCAGATCTCTGTATTTGAGAATTGCTTTCCAACCATAGTTTATCGGATGACTACATGAGTCTAAAAATAGTTAAAAACTATAAAATAATGCACATAAAAAATACATGTAAAAAAAAAAACTTATAAGTAAATTCTTAGATTTTTTTACAAAGTTTTCAGTTAATATTTTTTACTTTTTTACTTTTTTTTTTTTTTTTACTGTTCTGCGGTAGTATACCTGTGCTATGATATTGATACTATGATAATCTTTTCTTCTTCTGTGTACTTTTGAAATATAAATTAGTAGCCGAGTTGTCCGTTCTTCGTACGGAAGAAAGATACCTTTTTTCTAACGCACGTAACAGGAGTTAATATTCCTATCAGAACAAGATTTTTGAAAAAAAGAAATTAATTTGTTTCACACATAATTTAAAATTTCTATCAAAATATCCAATCTAAAGTTTAAAAAAGAGCAAATTTAACTTTATTTGCAGAACTATATTGTTCTACAAACTTCACTATTTCATTTTATAACATATGTGGAAAATTTCAAGTCGATCTGCCGAGTGGTGTGACTTAGTACACCGAACAAATTAAAAACCTTTCTTATTAATAAACGTCGTAAAATATCTATAGTAATGGCATAAAGCATCAAATAAAAAATTTTCTAATACGAATTTCGAAAAAAAATTTTTTTTTAATGAAAAAATGTCCACTAGGAGATGTTTTGCATGAAAACAGAGCAAATTTCCCTATGGAAATGACTAATTCCATACTTATTCAGACAATTTCAATACTTATTCAATAGTTTTTGAACATTTATATACTAATTTAAGTCCTTGAGCTGAATTCCATGTAAAGAGCAACCTAGGGGCACCTTGTATATATGTGATACCCATTCATACTGACGGTGGCTTTACGGCTTTGCATTGATGTGGAAGTGGTTGAAATATTTCCTTATTATTCTTCAACACATGTGTATATTATCGTCGTAGAGTGATATTATACATATCTAGCCTAAAGTCTTCCTCAATAAACGGACTATCTACCGCAATAAATGGACTATCTGCCGCTATCTAATTTTTTACAGTGCACAGGTAGATCCTGAAGATAATTAAAATCTAAGGGGATTCGCAGCATGATTGCTCGAAAGAATACTTCGATACACGTGCATATTATCCCCGTAGCCGTAAGCCTGATGTTATATAGCCTTTTTCAATAAACGGCCTACCTAACGCAAAAGAGTATTTTTCAGTCAGAAAAATTAAATATGAATTTCATAAATCTAATAAACTGCATCTCATGCTGCAAATCGCCAAGGAGTAGCAAATACTAAGTGATTAATATGCAAATTAGACTTGTTTACCGAGTTGTCACTAAACACCTTCATATGTAGATCGCGTGCCATGAGACTAATCAAATTACAAAGATTTCATCATTTGATTGAGTAAAATGAAACAGCTTACTAGAATTATTTCAAATGCGCGTTCTTTTCGCTGAAAACATTACTTTGAAGACGTAAATATTGCCTTATTTTTCTATATACGTGCATATTATTGCTGTACCGTGAGTTACACAGCCTGAAGCCTGCCACATTTAACGGGCTATCTAACGCTAAAGGAATTTTTCAAATCGAACTGGTAGATCTTGTACCGTGTTCAAATTATGTCTCTTTATTATATATAGATTATAAGAGTTGGCTCGAACAATCGCAGTGTAAACAGAAGCAGGTATGCCTTTAAAAGACTTCCGAAAAAAGCTTCTCTAAAGCATATACACAGTATTAAAAAACGAATTCAGAATTTCAGGCGTAATATTTAAAAGTACAATTCCATATAGATAAATAAAAGATGGTCCTTACCGAAGACACATTTTTTATCATTTCAACAGTTGCATTTCTCACATAGGAGCATTTGCTCAAAGCATAAGCGTTCCATACAGAATTCCACTGTCGCATTGTTTGAACTTTGTTCTTTAACTTTTAAATTTGTTCTGCTGAAGTACTGACTTTCGCATCTGTTTTTCAATATTTTGTAAACAATATCACAACATTTTTTCCAACATGATAAATGAGTTTACCAATAATGAGCTGTGTTTCTATAATGTGCCAATTACTTTTACAAATAAAAATCATGGGAATCATGAATCTAACCTGGGAACAACAAGAGTAAAGAATTTTTTTTTTTTTTTGTCTAGACATCTTTCACTTCAGTTACTCGCAGGGGTGACTTATTGTTTTCTTTTTTTTTCTACAGACTTTTCTGGTTACAGACTTTATTTACTATTGTCGGAAAGTTACCTCTAGTAGACTAAATAAAAAGCTTGCCTTTTAAAAAACGTATAGTGATTGATTGATTTCTAGCAGGAAAATAATTTATATCATGAAAATATTCAGTGCTTTATTTTAAAATATACGTGCCAGAGGAAAAGAAAATGATTTAAAAGCTGTGGCCTTTAGAAATCAAATTTAAAGAAAAAAAAACATTATTATTACATTTTATTTCCTGAGAAGTTATCTTAAAAGACATAATATTAGTAAATCAGTCTTTTCTCCAGAGTTTCTACAGACAGTTACTATTTTTTTAAATGTTTAAATATTTTTACACCTACATAGTTTAAATGGCCACCTATGATGATGATACATTTCTTATTATTAGCTTCAGTGGTTTATACATGATGCTCAAACAAATACTTGCACATTTTAAATAAATTTTCGTAAAAAATTAAATTCTCTTCAAAATTTTGAGAAATTCAACTCTTATTCTTTAAATTCAGTGACCATCTGTCATAATAGTAAATTTCATTTGATTCATTTCAACAGCTTTTAAGTACCGAACGAACAAAGCTTCACATATTTCGAATACATTTTCGTGAAACGTAATCAAAATTTTAAAAATCTTTGGCTAGTTTAAGTTAGTGACCATCTATCATGTCACGAAATTTGTTTTAACTAAGAATCTAACTAAGTTTAACTAAGTTTATATTTTCTTTCTTCGTCTGTATTTAAAATATTACGCATCGACGATGTGACCTACATACCGTTCTAATTTAGTTTCATCTCAGGCTATTTACATACCACCATGTGATACTTAAAAGCTTTACCATCTGCTTGGATTGTAAATGCCAATGCACATAAAATAATGTACAGCTACAAATTTTTACTTTATACTGCTTCAAGGTTTATGTAAGCATATTTAATAGGCTAGGTTTATAAGCATATTTTATAGGAACAAGAGTAAGATCTTCATGTCGACTGATACGTCTATTCATATTTTGAAGTAACTGTGAGGGTAAGGTAGAATTATTTTTTGTCAAGTATATTTTTGGAGCATACTTCACTGTTGAAAGTTTTTCTGATTTTTTTAGGTATGTATAAGTCCCATTCATTTATTTAAACTATCCTAAATTATACTAAAAAATTTTCCAAATTTTAGTACAACTACATATAATTAAAAATGTTTGTCTAAGTGCATCCAGTTACGTTTTATGTTATAAATTCTATAAAATATCGTTTATTTAAAAAAATAGAGTAAAAAAGATTTATGATGATCCTATAGGCAAAAAATTACAGAGAAATAAATGAGCCCGACCTCTGAAAAGTGATGCAACAGGAAACTGCAGTTATGTAAATAGATAAATTGATTGATTCACCTTTTTTCGAGTATTTACAGCTTTTAACAAGTGTCGCCATTGACTAAGGATGATTAAGGGTACAAATTAAAAATATTTCGATGACTCAGAACGGAGAAATCAGTGAAGATCAGTACCTGGCTTTTAAAATTTGAACGTCAATATTATACATTGTTCGTAAAAAAAAAAAAAAAAAAATTCTGCAGTTGGACGTAACATCCACCATCTTTCTACCTATATAAATAAACTTTTACTTTATATTACTTGAAATTCAAAATTTTTGCAATTTTTATTCATTTCAAGCACCTTCAAACCCAAAACAACCAAACAACCGTAAAAAAGTAACAAAAGTAAGAAAATTTAAAATCTGAAACACTTTCAGTTTTTAAATACACACTAAAGTGCTATATATTAAAAGCGTATCGTAATTTATGAGCGTCATCCCTATTTTTCTTCCTTATTCCATTAAGTTTGAAAGTGTATCATTATTCATGAGTGTGCCGTATTTTTCTTCCTTGCTCAATGAAATCCATCTTTGGAATCGAAATCTATCTAAAAATAGCCTACTAAAACTATTTTACAATATTCACCAAGTATATTCCAACTATACTTCACCGTTTTAAATATTGTGTCGAATGTGCATCATATTTCATGAGTGAGCCGTCTTTAATCTAGGGTTGATTTCTACTTTAACGCCCCGACTCTCGCCAAGGTGACGATAATTAAACATTTGCAGTTACCACGACGATTTTACTAATTACATGTCGATCTTAATTCTGAATTAAAATGGCGATTTGGAACAACATGCAAGTACAGCATCTCATTACTTATTTATTTATTTTGGGTTGCCAATTTTTATCAATGTAGTTTTATCAATTAAGCGCCTTCGAATTCCTTAACTGGCCCGTTTATCGCTAATTTCTTCACTTTAGTTTTCATCTAGTTCTTTTGGGAGCGTTGGAACTTTTGCATAACTACCAGAGACCCATGACTGGAAAGCTTGCCAAAGTGCGATGGAATCGAAATCTATATTAAAATCGCCTACTAAAAGTGTTTTACAATCTTCGCCAAGCATATTAACTATACTTCACCATTTTAAATACTGCTTGGAATAGGCATCATAATCCGTGAGTGTGCCATGCTGGCCTTTCTTTTTAAATAAAACGCATATTTGGAGACAAAATCCAGGGCCCGATTATGACCAACAGGGGCCCAGGGGATTGATGAATTTGGAGGCGTTTGGAGGCCCCCATCTCTGAAAATTGTTTTATTTTTCAGACAATTTTGATATAGTAAAGAAAATTTGAAATTGAGGGCCCTTTCAAGCCGGGGGCCCTGGGCAAAGTTCTGAATTGCCCATGCAATAATAAGGCTGTGACAAAATCTATGCTAAATCGTCTACCAAAACTGTTTAACAATTTTCGCCAGGCATAGTCAAACTATACTTTATAAATACCATTTGGAAAGTGTATCATAATCTATGAGTGTAACGTATTTGTCTTCTCTGTTCCATAAAACACTTCTTCAGAATTGAAATTTATATTAAAATCGCCTACTAAAACTATTTTAGAATCTTCACCAGGCATTTTCTAACTATACTCCCCTCTTATAATGAATTGTCGTGTTTTGGCACCGAACTTAGCGATCCATTATCAAAAATTGCAAACCTTCTGCGACTGTCTACAAGATTGCGTAGACAAAAATCTGGGATTGATTTTTTTTTTTTTTTTTTTTTTTTGTTCGCGCATCACATAAAATTGCCTGAAGAAATGGAATGAAGTTTGGTGATATGATAGGTGTTCCCTCAACTTAAACTATGCACGTCGAACTTTTTCAAAATTTTGATGAGATTTTACGAGAAATTATTCGAAATTTGCAAATTTTTGTTCTCGCATCAGGTAATAACGACTTAAGTGAATTAAATTAAATTTGATGATATAATAGGTGGCCACTCAACTTAAACTGTAGGCTTCGAATGCTTTGACAATTTTGATTAGATTTTGAGAATTTGCAAAAATTCATTCGATATACATAAATTTTTACTCGTACATCAAGTAATAACGACTAAAGCGAATGAAATTAAATTTGGTGATATGTAGTTATTCAACTTTAAGTACACGCGTCGAATTTTTTTTTAAAGTTTGTTTAAATTTTGAGAAACTTTATTCAAAATGCGTAAATTTTAGTTCGAGAATTATGTAAAATCTGCTGAAACAAATGAAAACAAATTTAGTGACATGATAGATGGTCACTTAACTTAAACTAACCAAATTTTTTTTAAATTTGATTACATTTTACGAAATGTTTTCGAAATATTTGAAGTTTTGTTCATTCAGTACTTAAAAGCCGTTAAAATGATTCAAATGAAACTTATTATTACGAAAGATGGTCACTGAATTTAAAGAATAAGCGTTGATTTTTTCAAAACTTTGAATAGAATTTAATTTTTTCCGAAAATTTATTAAAAATGTGCAAGTATTTGTTCGAACATCATGTATAAACAACTGAAGTTGAAATTTAGCATCATCATAGGTGGTCGCTTAAACTATTTAAACATTAAAAAAATTGAGTCTTCGCGAAAATTGTGTAAATGTTTCTAGTGTATTGCTGAAAAATTATTCAAAGGAATACAATAAAATTTGGTATTTTTTAAATGGTAATTTAATTTAACCACTGATGCCAAAATTGCTTTAAATATATATATGATTTTGAGTTTTTCTAAAAATCGTTTAAATGTTTTTTTCGCATCCCTCAAAACCGGGTCTAGAAATAGAATGAAATTTATATATACAATAGGTTCAATGGAATATAATGAAATTTGGATTCATAATATGGTAAGTTCAAGATAATAGAATGAAATTTGGATGCATGATACAGTAGGTTCAAGAGTACAGAATGAAATTTAGATACATGATACAATAGGTGGCCAATTTTTGGGGAGACTCAAAAAAGATGGTATTTCTTCATTTTAGTTACGAAAAAAAAAAAAAAAAAAAAATTGGAGAAACACAGATTGAATAGGATAAATGAGTTTAATTTACTGTTCATTCATACCTTAATTTCATCTAAAAATGGCCTTTAATTAATGAACATAATATGAAAAACAAGGGGTATTGAATGTCAGTCAGCATTTAGTGACATTCTTTTTTGCATCTATAACGGCTTCTATAATCCGAAGTTCCATGACTTTCCTTTATTGTTTGATTGTTATACCAAAATTTATTAATTTTTCACTTAAGTTGGCATCTATCTGGGAACATTTCCTCTGTCAGTTTTTCTCTTTCTTATCTCCTACAAATTTTCAATAGGACTCATGTCCGTAGAGTTTCCAGTCCAGGTAACTCTATATCATATGATTTGCCAAATGTTGCAACTCTTCAGGTGTTATGTAAAATGGCTGAGTCATGCATAGACGTATACTTCTCATTTTTAAGAAACCATTTTTGCTCCTGCAGTTGGGGTATCAGGCAAGTTTGTTAGACTTGCCTCTATTGGTGTTATTTCATGGTTCTTTCTGCAATGTATGCTCCACTATGGCTGAGTGAATAAGACACTTAAAATGGTAGACGGCTGAAAGGTGAATGCTTTCTGGCCGGCCTATCGAGAGGCTGCCGATTTAACGGTCGAGAGTCTTAGTCGGTTTTCTCCAAATGTAACGTGAATGCGCGTTGGAACCCGTTAGAAAGTCCTTCAACCAAGGCATGCCTCCTCCCATGCTCGCAGATAGCCCATCCGTAGCTTTTTCATATCAACACAAACAAACTTCTATAATGTAAAGACGCCCAACCCCATTTTAGCACTTATGACAGAACGAACATACTATAATTTTAACAGTGTGTTTTAATCCCTTTACGATGTAGTCACAGTGATACATTTTACCTGGGCGAAGCTGCTTTTCTGAGATAAAATATCTTCTGTTGAAATTACCACGGATATATATGTGTAGTAAGGCATATATTCAAATAGGGCGAATACAACATTTTTTGATTTAATATACACGAAATGCTTATTAACACGATATATTGTGCTTCAATCCATATTATCTTAACAAATATACTAATACAATGGACTCCGCTTAATGTGATCAGTTTGGGACACCGTGATTTTGATAACAATAACCGATTGATAACAATATGCAAAATTAGATAAATTTACCCCCCCCCCACTCTAATTTACACGTACTAAATTTGAAAATAAAATGGAAAAACTCACCTTATATTTATGTACTGTATATTATCCTTTAAAACACAAGAATTGTATAGATAATTAAAAAAATTATCAATGGCTGTTTGTCTACAATTTTTTCTTAGAAGGTTATTACTAAATTGTTCGTATTCATAATGCTTTTTAAAGTCATCGGAGCGGTGTTGAACTCCACGTTTCAACACTTTTAATGCATGTCTCATTTCAATCGCATACCAATTTTCTGCTGCTGGCTTATCGGCATCTTTTTGTTCGCCGTGAATTCTCTTGTAAACAATATTTTCGCGTGTCTTCCATCGCTGAAACCAACCATTTGTTGCAACAAAATCTTTTTTTTTCCCATTTGAGCAGCTAAACTTTCTGCTTTTTGTTGCATAAAGGGTCCCTTGACTGGAGCATCACGTTCTCGAACATTTTCAAACCAAAGTCTTAGAGCCTTTTCAACTTGCTCATCTTTACCAGCTCTATTACGTTTGCACTCCGTATTTTCATTTTGTTTATCTCTTCTAGTAAGTTCATCACGATTTTTTAAAATTTTACACAATAAAGGCTGAGAAATGTTTATCTGACAACCACTGACCACCAGCAGGATGTGCGTGGAGGGGGGGAGGGAATTCCCGGAAAGTGTAATTCCTCACTCCTTTGTTCATTCCCCATTTCCCTAGGCGGAAGCATAGGTGGAAGAGGGAGAATTCTGGGAAATTCAAACAACAGCGAAGGGAAAGAAAAGAATGGGTTCCTTCGGAATACATTGTGAATATTCCTTTGCCAGTTAAAATGAGGTTCGAAAACTGATAACATTAACTGATGTAATGATCACATAAAGCGATAATTTTAACATAAAAGTGAATAGAGAAAATCGGGACCAAGTGATTTCGATAAC
The DNA here is from genome assembly GCA_038373885.1 of Cheiracanthium punctorium. Classification (NCBI taxonomy): domain Eukaryota; kingdom Metazoa; phylum Arthropoda; class Arachnida; order Araneae; family Cheiracanthiidae; genus Cheiracanthium; species Cheiracanthium punctorium. Next base: position 276,830 of record JAWZYV010005850.1, on the reverse strand, counting down.
AATAAGCGATTGATAACATTAACCGCGATCACATTAAGCGGAGTCCACTGTACAACCTATTTCGTATGCCCAGGCCCTGATTATCGCAGGGGGAAGAGGGGCATATGCCCCAGGCCTAAATTATTACGGTATGTGAATTTAGTTTAAGGTTTTTTCAAATGTAGTAAATGCCTAAATTTTTCAGTTATGAATTTACAAGTTAAAAGCAGAAAAAAATCATTTTTTTTTTTCTTAACTCTACCTCCCCATAGAAAAAATATCACAGCAGATTAACGATTTCTGCAAAAAGAAGTCGTAACTAGGATGGCTGTTAGATTTTAAGTGATTATGCGGTAAGTTAAAATGAAGTTTTTAAGTGGCTACCTAACGATAATGGGGAACCAGTAAATAGAAATTTGCCGATTATGATTATTAATATTATGAAAACGTCAGTCTTTTAGTTGTATTTTTTAAATCTTCACTTTTAATAAACCTTATTTCATAGTTTCATATGCTCAATATGTTTATAAACATTCTTATTTATCCAATATTAGCACATTTCATGTTGGATACATTTAATCATGACAAAGATTTATATGCGGACACACAAAAAATACATAAAGTAGTTGTCAGACACAGTAACAACATGCAGGGGGGCCCCCATCCAGACTTCTGCCACAGGCCCGGTTTGTCATGATCGGGCCCTGCGACCACTACTATTTATCTTCGTCTCTTGCCTTGAAATGCTCAGTTTAAAAATTTAAAAATTCCATGATTGAGCAGAAGACAATATTTTAATCTCGTAAAACATATCAAACTGCTTAATTTCAAGGAGCTATTTAGAACCGCACAAAACTGCGAACATGACCTGAATTTTGAGGTTGAGTTTACCAGCTTCACACAAATTTTAATTTATGAATAAATTTTTCATTTTTGAATGCCGTATAAGAAATCCCAGTTAGTTCACCTAGTTAGTTTTCTATCGGTTTAAAATTACAACTTAGGGTAATTCCGGGGCTTATGGCCAATATTTTTTTGTATTTGTGTAAAAAATCCCAGGATGCACTTACAATACTGCTGTGGTATTCAGTGTAGAATATAAAACATGTATACTGCGACCAAAAAGCATTAAAAAAATAATTAATATTTTAAATAATTTTTTCCAAAACATTGCAATGCGGGTGGGACGCCGCTCTTGTGTGGGAATTAGCTGCACCTGTGATAAGAACAGAATGAAATAATAAATAAAAAAATACTCGAAAAAATATTCATATCTAGACTATAATTACCTATTTAATAACCAAAATAAGCTAAATGAGTACAAAGAGGCGTATTAGTACGTTTAAATCAATATGAGTTTGCCGACTTAGTTCAATGCTAAATTTAAATACCTATTTTTTTTATATTGAATTTAAATTGTTATTCCATCAATAACGTAAAATGGGTGTATCTGAGAGGGGGGGAAAGTAAAATAGTGTTTACATTGTTTTATTTCTTTTAACATTATTTTATTCTATTACAAAATGTAAGCGTTTCTAATAAAATCTGTTGACAAATTAAAAATTTATCCGGTTTTTAGAAACAATATTTAATTTAAACCAGAAAGTTAAAATGCAAATTTATTAGTTACACTTAACGACTAATAACATGCTCAACTTGGTAAGTCTGTACAAAATGAAAGGAAAAAAGTTACTAACACTTAAGGGTGTATGTCGAAGAAAAGAAACTCTGTTTTTAGTCTTGGTACACAAATTGAAATAAACTAAATAGCACCATGGTCTCCAAAAATTCCAGATGATTCTTCATAAGCTGCTTTACATACTGCCATAAGCGGAAAAGCTGTGGCTTTTGTGAAATTTTCAGAAAAAATTCTTAAACATGGATCTGAGCTGCAAGATTTTTCGAAGAGTGACACGTATTGCGAAAATTTCCGATTTTTAAGAATTTTTTCTAAAAGTGTTGAAACTGATCAGATTCGCTAGCTGTGCGGCACACAGCCAGCTGTATTTAAAGTAGGCGGTAGTTAAATAGAGCGATGGCAACGGCTGCCCTTTTTTCAGCACTGCGAAATGGTTGCGCTTCAAAGTGTTAAAATACAATCTATTTTTTTCAGGGTCAGCAGCGATGGACCTTGCGAACGAGCTGAGGTATCTGACTCCATACACAGTTTCTCCCCTACTGCCTCTGCTTTTGCTGTCTTTATCCAAGCAGAAACACTCCCCTGATACAAAATCGACATTCAGAGAGGAATATGACTATATTGTGGGTAAGCTTCCTCGTGTTAGAAAGGTGTTTTGATAAATACACTTCATAATATGTGGAAAATATTTCATTCTTCATTTTTTCTCTCCCCCTCCCTCTCTTATCATTTTTATTTTTTTGTATGAAGTAAAAGGAAGTAATGAGATCGCGAAAATTTTCGAGATGCAGATTTTGACGAAAAAATCGATTTTATTGAAATTTACTTTTAAGAGTTTTTGCGAGACATCTCATCGTTACGTATGTATGTGTGTTCATGTAAATGCATGTACAACCCATTTTAACCGACCACAAGTCCGTTTTAACCAGTTTTTCTCTGACGTACGTACGTATGTATGTAACTCGCGTATCTCAAGAACTATTAGTCGTAGAATGTTGAAGTTTCACATTTAGGACTGTTTTAATATCTAGTAGTGCACTTCACTTTTTGGTTTCAATCATCAGGATAGATTATTTACAGGGCCACTCAAAAGATTTTCCATACATTACGCTCTATGGACAGAAATTCATGTGTGAAGCGTATTGTAGAGATAAGTTATTTCAAACGAACCAAAAGTGATATATGTTGTTAAGGATTACAAAATGAATCTCTCCTGATGAAACTTGAAATGAATGAAAATAGTGTCTTTATCATTTATAGTTTTTTACAGGAACAATCAAAATAATTCCAACACATTACGGTCAATGGCAGTTTTAGAGACATTCATCGATTTCAAGCATAATACTATCCTACCATATTGTTAGATAATTTTCAGGCGACGGTCACTTGTCTCCATCAAAAATTGCACAACTTGCCGAGTTTTAGTGTACGTATGTATGTATTTAACACGGATATCTAAAAAACTATTTGTCGTAGATCGCTGAAATTTTATATATGAGATTGTTGGTAACATCTAGTTGTGCACCTCGATTTTTGGTTTCAATGTATAGAGAATTTATTTACAGGACCATCCAAAAGAATTTCAATACATTAATGTATATAGACATCTTCAATGTATTATTGATTTTTGTAAGCAAAGATGGTCTGGGGCTACACATGAATTTGAATGTAAATGTTTATTGCTACAGTTCAAAAGATTATTTTCTTTCGTAATTTCTGTACGCCCCCTCAAACGCGATCATCCTTTTTTTATTTTTTTTTATTTATTTATTTATTTTTGAGAGTAATTAAAAGTGGCTTGGGTCGGTAAATATTTATCGTAATATTTCTGACATTTTTGGAATATAATTCTCAAATTTATACACCACCAGTGTCTGGGGCGCGCTTTACAAATTAGGGATTTTTTCTACTGGGGTCGTACATAAAATTAAAAAGTATCACTTTTTATAAATTAACGAGAGAAATTTCTCATTGAAGTCTTTTTCCTACTTTATTTTCAACTTTTTTTCAATGTACAATGCCAAATTATACACTGTCTACCAATAAGTATTTGGACACCTTGGAAGTATTTGGACACACCGCAAATTACCCTTACATCAAGTTGGAGCATTTTAACTTTTTCATAAAATTGAATTTTGCTCATTTGATGAATGAAAAGACACAATTTTGAAATTGGTGGCGTATAACTAATACACTGTCTACCAATAAGTATTTGGACACCTGTGATAGAAAAGAAAAACTAACTTTATTCAAAATCAATAGTTGGTAGAGCCTCCACGAGAGGCAATTACAGCGTGAACCCTCCGAGGCATACTTTTCACAAGTCTTTGTATTACAGCTAGTGGTATTGTCTTCCACTCGGCTTGGAATAGACATAGAAGTTCCTTCCCCGATTTTGGACGGGTAGTGCAACCCTTAATTTGGCGATCCAACTCGTCCGAGAGGTTCTCGATGGGGTTCAGGTCTGGGCTCTGGGCAGGCCAGTCCATTCGATGAACTCCATTGGCACCATACCAAGCCTTGGTTAACCTCGAAACATGACAACTGGCATTGTCGTCCTGAAAGTAACAGGGGTCCAACCCGTAAAACTGCCACAACGTAGGAAGCACATTGTCATCCAAAATAGTGCAGTAGGCATCGGCGTTGAGCTTACCATGAATGGGGACCAAGGGTCCCAGTCCATACCAGGAGAAACACCCCAGACCATAATTCCACCTCCGCCGAACTTGACTGTTGGCACAATGCATTCTGGCAGGAGACGTTCTCCAGGCAGACGCCAGACCCAGACCCTGCCATCCGAACGGTAAAGGGTGAACCTTGATTCGTCGCTCCAAAGAACCCGTTTCCACTGATCTACGGTCCAATTTCGATGTGCTTTGCACCACATTAACCGAGCAGCGCGGTTGGACTTTGTGATCAAAGGCTTATGGGCAGCAGCACGACCATGAAAACCAAGCAGATGTGCTTCCTTACGGATGGTATTCATTGAAACAATACTCCCGGATGCCTGTTGAAACTCCTCGCGGATGAGGGCCATCGGTTGGGTGCGGTTCTTCCGAATTTCTCTGGACAGCACTCGTCGGTCTCTATCTCCCAGTTTCGTTGGTCTGCCGACTCGGGGCACATTCCGACAATCACCGCTCACCTTCCACTTCTTAATCACATAGACCACTGTCGATTTTGGGTACTACAGATCGCTAGATATGTCCCTTAAGGATCGGCCACATTTGTGATACCCGATAATTATACCTTTCTCGAAATAAGAGAACTCCGAACTGCGCGGCAACTTGCATGCGACTAATGCCGATGCTGTTTCCTACACGATATATACCGGCGGAGGCCGTGACGTACCTCAGGACCGCAGATATCGTCATTTGCATAGGTGTCCAAATACTTATTGGTAGACAGTGTATGTAAGGGATAAGAACTAAATCGTAAGCGTGTTACCAATGTTTTGGGACACCCTGTATATACACACATGGATTTTCCTAATAATTTTTTTTCACAATTTCACCTTACTTATGAAAAGTAATCTCATGCGTTTATACATCGCATGTTAGTTTTCCGTTCGAATCTCATGCTCTACCAAGGAAAGCAACTTTTTTTCGCCTATATTAGCGCAATTTGTGTAATGTTTGCGTTTTACGAATTGAGTTGCAGGAACTTCGTTATAGTCTATTTATAAATAATGCGTTTTCGCTCTAATTGAAAATACTATCCAATTTATTTATTTAGTTGGTGCCGGCTCTGCAGGTTCAGTTGTTGCCAGTCGATTGTCAGAGATGCCATGTGTGAGTGTACTACTTCTAGAAGCAGGGATATCTCCACCAAAATTAACAGAGATACCTGCTATTTCTCAGAGCTTTTACAACACAGACATAGATTGGAACTATAAAACAGTACCTCAACGACATACAGCCGCTGGATTTATAGGCAGAGTAAGTCAACTGAAAAATTACAAATTTATTTTCAATTAAATACTTTTCGACAAGAAATTTTCGTTTGATATCGGTGATTTTCTTGTAACTCTAGTACAAGCGTCAATTCAACATTAAACTATGAATTGATGTCCTTTAGAATACAGATTTCTTGAAGCATGTTATGTTCTTTCATTACTTTTTTTTACTAAATTCAGAATAAGAAAGAACATAACAAATTAAGGTATTTTCAGTTCAATATTAAATGTTTCATCAAAAACGTCACATACCTAAAGCAATGATTGGGTTAGATTTTTATGGCTTTCAAAATATTTTTAATGTTTTCCTTATTTAAATACAAATTTATGCTGGCTGACCAATATATAAATCAGGTTGTGTCTTGCACTATTTAGGACGGTGTTGAAGATTGGTAATATATTCTGCACTCTGTTTTAAGATTCAAAATGGAATTTTCGATAACTTCATTTGAATGATGTTATGATCTTTTCAGATGAGAGCTTCTGCTCTTTTTTTACCGCTTCCTTCTTATGAAATTTTTTTATTACTATGAGCCTGCTGAACATTTTATTAGTATCATTTTCCTTACACACATCTTGTTACTGTTGTGGTATAAATCAATGGAACTGAAACTCCGTTTCATTTTAACTAGAGAATACCTTGGCCAAGTGGTAAAACTTTAGGGGGTTCTAGCACAATAAACGCTATGCTTTACCTGCGTGGCAATCGTCGGAATTACGACAACTGGTCTGCCTCGGGCGCTACTGGATGGAGTTATAAAGAGGTACTTCCGTACTTTAAAAAGCTAGAAAACAACACTGAAGCGGTATTTATTCAAAATGGTAAATATTTGTATTTGAATTTTAGTGCACAATATACAAAACTCTAGAAAGATTTTGATTTCTTGGGAAAAGTAAAAAATAGTTTACGTGCTCTTTAATAATTTTTAGGCTACCACGCTGTAGGAGGACCAGTTACGGCCTCAAGACCTGCATTCGATTCCATAAAAAAACAGGCCACTGTAGAAGCAGCCATCAGTGAAGGCTACAGTTTCGTAGATTCTAATGCTTATGAACAAGTTGGCAAGTATTGGTTTCTGATCCTTCCTTCCTCCCGCATCCACTGTTTATGCCTCATTTACACCCAGCCGTTCCCACTTCTTCTCTCGCTGCAGCTTTTTTTTTTCAGGAAGTACTTCTGCGTCAACTCCAAAAGCAGTGAGCGTTTACATTCAGCTGTACTCGCCTTCTCCTGTATGTAGTTTTCTACTGTACTTCCCTCCGCCTCCCTTAAAAATACCTTAAAGGGGGATAGCGCTGGGCAGAGAGGTCAGCAAGAAAGGTCATGGCATGAGCAGGAGGAGAGAGGTGTTTTAGACTCCTGTTACTGCCATTTCTCCCGCTCACTGCCGTGAAAGTGGGCTGAGTGTAAACGAGGGGTTATATATCTAGAGAGAGATTAACAGATTCCAGAGAAAGGCTATGTCATTTTACAAAGTTTCCCTCTCTTACTTTTACTGTAAATAAATTAACTTTTATAGACAAGACCAAAAACTTTCTTTATTGGAAATTTTATCCTACTCCTCACAGCTTCTCAGTTACATTAAGACCGTTATTGCAAATGATTTAGGTGTATTGACATCAATTAATGCTATGATAACAAAAACTACACTGAATGAGAAATTCCAAATATTTTTCACCGATCAATCAATGAGCTAACAAGCAGACCCTTAGCAAAAAATAAATAAATAAATAAATTGACTCTAAATGTAATATTATCTTGTTCTGGTGCTTTTATAACAGGATTCTAAAGCTTTTTTTATACACACAACATATTTTAAAGCGGGAAGTTAATAATGAACACAGAACTTCATCCTTAATACACTAAATTAATATTAGGTGAACCGGAAAGTTCTGCTCGTTTTTGAATTAAAGGAAAAGTTAGATTTTTCATACAATATAATACCCTCTTTTTGCTTACAGCCACTTGTGAATTGAAAGAAAAGTTAGCATTTTCATACAATTTCCGCCGTTAGCTAATAACCATTGGCCACTGAGATGATAATTTGTAAATACCAGTCTTGAGAAAGGAGTTGTCTTTAGAAGCGAAGATTTCAATTCAAATAATGCTTGTTTGGATGACATCTGCTTCAGTTTTGAATTTTTTTTTTTCGAAAATATTTTGCAAGGGATAATTAGAGGTGCTAGGTTTGTGATGTATAGTGGATACGATAGCGTTATCCAGCCTACACTTCTGCAATTTTCGGTAGAATTGTTAAAGCAGCATGTGGTCTGGTCTTATCAAAATGATGAATGATATGCTTCCAATTGAACATTGAGTGCTTTATTTATATCAGTCATTTTCTGACAGTATTCTCCGAATTGATTTTAATAAAGCATGCGAAGGAAGAAGATATTTTCATCTAAATATTTGGATGAAAATGTTCTATTTTGGGAAATGACCTCAGAGTATCCAAAGTATTGTCTTGGCCAGTGGTCCCAACCCCTGGTCCACGGGACGATACCGGGCCGTGAATCCAATGGTACCGGGCCACCCAAGGAACATTAAATTATTTCCATTTTATTTACTGTTACTTTCTCTCGGGTTTGTAAAGGGGTTCTTTGTTGCACAAGAATTCTTGTTATTGTTTTAAATTAGTTCAAAAAACAGTAGAAACTAATTAAAATAGTTACAAGTTGTAGTTTATTAACTATTTCAAGATTATGAATTAAAATTGCAGTCACTTAAATCATCCCTACTACCGTTTCCGACAACCAGTCTGTGTGTGTGTGAAGCTGGGTTTTCTGCCGTGGCAGCAACCAAAACAAAACCGCGGAATAAACTGGACATAAGCAACACACTTCGGGTGTCATTGTGTCCTATGACCCCCTCCCTAGGTGGAACCGACGCGTCGCAAAGAAACAAGCTCAGGGTTCTCATTGATGTAGAGTTCTAGTGAGTTAAAATGTTAAATCACTTTATATTCATTTTTTGTGTAACTGTATTTTATTTTGAAGGCAAATTTAAATACAATAAAATTAAATTATTAAATCAAAACAATCTAAAATATAAACAATCAACCCCCCCCCCCACGCACACACACACCTCCCTCAGCAAGCCGTGGTAAAATTATGAAACGTTGACCTGTCCACGGAGATAAATGGAGAGCACTGGTCTTGGTGTCTGAAAAACAGCTTAAAAATTTTAAGCTAACGTTGTAAAAGTTTGACTAATGGAAACGAGATAAATCACGACAGTTTGAGTAGGAAAAAAGACGAACATAATAATCTTTGTCATTACCTAAAATAAGCAACATAATAATAAAAACCACTAAATATTCAATAATATTTTTATGAGCTTTAACTTAATTCGAGTCTTTTACATGTCTATGTTTTTATCATTTAGCTCTTAGATATCAATCGAGGAATAAAAAGATCATTCATTATTTAATCATAGTACGCTAATAAACTACTTATTACAATTATTTTTCAGATTGCAGCCGTATGTAGGGACGGACGCGAGACCATGCGAGACAAGAAATGGCTCAGCTCTCGTCTTGCTCTTTCACATCGAAGTATCATCTCCCGGTCTTGTCTCGCATCTGTAGGTATCGTTTCGCGGTCTCGCCTCGTGCGAGACCGCGAGACCAGTCTCGCATTTTGTCTGACGCCTAAAGTACCTTAATTTTTACTTTCTTGAAGTAAATAATGTACAGTCGTTTCACATTTATCGCGGTTTCACGTACTGTCTTTATATCAATCGCGGATCTAGAATTTTTTTATGGGGGGGGGGAGCAAAACTTGAATAAAATCAGAATTGCATGAAATATTCCATTCTCAGGTAAAAGAGCCATTTTATCTAGTGTAAATATATCTCTTGGAGGGGAAGAGCGACCCCTGCGCCCTCCCCTTGGATGAGCCCTTGCTTCATATTTACTTCCGGGTACGAAGTATCAAAATGTAATTGCATGTAATGCAAAATCTCCTTGCACATTATTTTTAACACGAACTAGGGATGGTTGCGAGACGTACTTGAGAACAGGGCCGGAATGGGGCATCGGGCGGTCGGGTGAACGACCGAATGGTCGGTGGTTTGGTGCGCCGCAAGGGCTGTCCTCGCGAAGCTCTAGATTCGACAGCAACCAGCAAGGTCGCGACTCAAAATGTGTAAGGGGGCATATCTTTGAACAATGGTTCCCACATCTAAACTACCTTTATTCCAATATATAAATAGTTAATGTAATATATAATTATTCTTATATAAATTATAATACATTAAGTTTGTTTGTTTTTCCGGTGTACAATTCTACATTCTTAGAGCGATGGGCTTGAAATTTTGCACAGGTATATATATACATACCGTAATTTCCGGAAGAAACGCCGCGGCGTTTACGTGTTTAAAAAGTAAAATTTTAACAGGTGCGGCGTTTCTAACGATGCGGCGCTTACGTGCCAAAAAAAATATCCATTCACATGAACAAATATTAGCTTATCACTTTGGTTCTGTACGTAGAAGATCGTCAGATTTCGAGGAACTCTGTCCTTAAATGAATTTTTCAGAACCCATCCTCTCCCCTTCCCCTTATTTTGTAAATCCACAGTGATTCTTTCGGAAAACTGTCACGCCTCCACGTATCTTGCAAATGGATACAATAGCCAAGTCGTCAACTACATTCTTTATTTCCACGGACTAAGAGTTTATAGAACGATCATCGGCAAGCTGCAGAGCGGCGAAACAATGTCAGCATCTCAAAGGAAAATACTGCACCCCGTTATAATAATTAGCGCTCTCGCGCCCTCTGACGACGCAAGCGTAAGCAGCTCCCTCGCCACGTGCGCACGCATGCGAAAAATAAAAAATTAATGATTATGATTCACAGCGCTATCTTACGGGCAAATTTCATTTTGCTCTTGTACAATGCATCGATAATCGTCCTATATGATTGTCCCAGTTTCTTTTCTTTCAGTTTCAACATCGGTGTTGCCAGATCGAGAAAATTTTCAGCTATATATGAGGAATAGGGGAAAAGGGTAGGAAAAGCCTTCACAGTGCCGTTTGTGAGGTAAAAGGCAACCAATCGGCCGGTTCAGCGTAATGTTACAGTGCGTTTGTGAACCAAAACTGACAAATAGGTTTACTAGCTCAGTTCATGGAAGAAGTAAATTTGGTCGAAACTGCATTAGGCATTTGGAAATGGGGGAAATTTTATTTCTTGGGAGGAAATTTTTAGGGAATTCATTTATAATTCTTCTGCCATGGCAGCTGACAACACTGTAGATCTCGTGGTTATCATCTCGTGGTACACGTCGAATTATATAGTGTTAAACAAGCTTAACATAATTTTTCTGGATGGCTCCTAAAAGGCATAAAAGTTACACAGCTAGTTTTAAACTTAACGTAATTTCTCGTGCTGAGGAAATTGGAAATAGAGCAGCAGCTCGAGAATTTGAAGTGGATGAACGCTGCATACGACCACGGAGGACCGAAAAGTCAGAACTCCAAAATATGCCACAGCATAAACGTGCTAAACGGAGTGGTACTGTAAAATGGCCAATTCTTGAAGACGACCTTGAAAAGTGGATAAAGGAGTAAAGAGTAAAAGGAATGGCAATTTCGACTGTAAAAATTCGCTTACAAGCGAAGCTTATGGCACAACAATTGGATATAAAGGACTTCAAAGGAGGACCCTGCTGGTGCAGCAGATTCATGAAAAGAAAGAAAATTTCTGTGCGTACCAGAACAACGGCTGGACAACAACTACCAACGGACTGGCAAGAAAAAAAATCATCCTTTTTGGAATACGTAAGAAATAATATTCAATAGAAAAAACTTCTTCTATCACAAATAATAAATATGGATGAAACCCCGTTAGCTTTTGACTCTCCTGCCAACAGAACTTTTGATAAAACTGGTGCGAAAACTGTATCCGTGCTTACAACGGGACATGAGAAAACATCTTTCACATGCGTGCTAGCTTGTGCCGCAAATGTTGACAAGCTAAAACCAATGATAATATTTAAAAGGAAAACAATTCCTAAGGGGGATTTTTCTAATAACATAGTTATTTGTGCAAATGAGAAGGGATGGATGAACGAAACAATCATGCATGAGTGGCTGCAAAAAATTTGGCATTGTCGTAAAGGATCCTTTTTTCAACCAAAAGGATTGCTGATTATGGATTCCATGCGTTCTCATTTGTTAGAATCAGTGAAAAATAGGTGTCAGAAATTGTCTACAACCGTAGCAATAATTCCCGGCAGATTGACGAAGATATTACAGCCGTCAGATTTGTCTGTAAATAAAGCGTTCAAAGCTGAAGTCCGAAAGCTGTGGGAATCTTGGATGAGTGAAGGATTACACACTTACACCAAAAGCGGCAAAATACGACGAGCATCTTACGAAGAGGTTGCGAAATGGGTTGAAAGTGCATGGAGGTCTGTAAAAATATCGTCGATAGTTTCAGGATTCAGAGAAGCTGAAATCATAACTCAAGATAATAAATCTATGATACCCCCAGATAATGATTTTGACGATGTCGCAGACTTGGATCTTGATTTAGATCAGGATATGCTAAATTTATTTAATTCTGATACGGAAGATTCAGACTTTGGCGGCTTCACATAATGTAAATTTTGATTTCTCTTAGCAAAAGTAAAATTTGAAATTCTCATCTTTCATTCATTTTGTTTTTTCTTTGCTGGATCCTTTTTCGCAGTAACATAGTATCAGTGTTACGTATATATGGACTTCTTTAACGGATAATTATCAAAATTCATGAACGTAAGTACATTTTCATATTTCTTACTTAATAATTTATTTTTATATTATGATTTTATTTCATTTTTTTCTCTTAAATGAAATGCCATACATCATGACACAGAGCAAAATTTTCCAACTGTGAGGTTCAAGGTCATGTGCATGCAATTTAATTTAGTGCGGCGTTTACGCCAATGCGGCGTTTCTGTACAGTTTTAATTTTTCTTGGCCTGTTTTCTTCGAGTGCGGCGTTTATGCTGATGCGGCGTTTCTTCCGGAAATTACGGTATATATATATATATATATATCTATATATATGAATGTTTGTGGGCGGGTGTGTATGTATGTGTATGTGTATGACGTTGAAAAACTCCAAAATCGTTTGACCGATCACCATGAAATTTGGTACACTTAACGGTGTAGTTCGAAAAAACCATGTGATTTTGGTACATAAATACAAATAAACTAATTATGTAATGCACTTCAAAATTTTTAGAATGTCGCTTTACAAGCTGTATTATACACTGCAATAAACGATAAACCTGTATCAATAGCGGAACTATCAGAAAAAATTCTTAAAATTCGAAAATTTTTAGCAGGATATGCCACTTTTCAAAGCTTTTTTGCCGTGCAATTCCATGTTGAAGAATTTTTTCCGAAAGTTGAATTTTTTCGAGCCTCTGTTGCAATTAGCTTATTCTGATTTGTGTACTTAGAGCGTGAGGGAGATTTTATTTTTTCGAACTACATTCTTTTGTTACACGTCTTTTGTCAGGCAGAAGGTTTTTATGTTATCCATTTTCCTCTAGATCGCCGTTAGGAGGCGCTGCAGAACGTCGAATTCTATTTAGCCGCTTGCTATGAAATTACCGTTTAACTTATTTTGACGAAAATTGGTACGTATGGATGTTTGAACACGGAGAATATTTTTACACTATCTGTTTTGCCATCACTTGCTGCTAGATGGCGCTGCAGTACATCGAATTCTATTCCGTTCAACCACTTGGTATGCAAGTATCGTTCAATCAATTTTGACGAAAATTGATAGGCACGGATATTTGAAAACGTAGAATATTTTTACTTAATCCATTTTGCTGTAACTTGACGCTAGATGGTGCTGCTGAACGCCGAATTCCATTTCGTTTAAGCGCTTGCTGTGAAAATACCGATCAATCGATTTTCCTGACAATTGGTATACATGGATATATGAACATGGAGAATATATTTACGCTATCCGTTTGTCTATAACTTGCCGCAAGATGGCGTTGCAGCGCATCAACTTCTATACCGTTCGACTAATCGCCATAAAAATGTTTATGCTTACACATTCGAGCACTGAATATATTCTAACTATTCATTTAGCTGTTACTTACTACTAGATGGCACTGCAGCACATTATTACTTTAACTCGCCATTAGATGGCAATGCAGCGCACCAACTTCATGACCATAAATTGACCTCTATGAAAATTGATATAGCTAGATGCTTGAACACGGAGAATATTTTCGTGATATCCATTTTGCTATAAGTAGCTACTTCCTTGTGCTGTAGCACATCATTACTTTAACTCGCCAATAGATAGCGGTGCAACATATCAACTTCTTACTTTAATTCGTCGCTTGATGGCGCTGCAGGATATAAAGGCTGTTCAACTGATCGCTATGAAAACTGGCGTAGATAGATATTCGAATACGAGAATATTTTAGCGTTATCCGTTTTGCTATAACTTGCCACTAGATGTCAATTCAAACCAATAACTTGGCAAGTGCTCGTGGCAAGTCCCCTAATGAAGCTTTTGCCCAGGGCCCCCCCCACTCGGCAAACCTGCCCTCAGTGGCGGACGCAAGGGGGGGGGGGTCAACCCTCCCTTTGTCAAAAATTTTTTAACAAAATGTCCATAAATTTTCAATTTTTAGCTTAAATATTACGCATACAAAGTTATCTCTATAACCCCCCTTGAAGGAAGTCTGCATACGCCACTGTCTGCCTTTGACTGCAGCCTTGCAGTTTATTATTTTAACTCGCCACTAGATAGCACTTCAGCAATCAACTTCTTGATCGTTCAACTAACCGCTCTGAAAATTGGTATACATACACATTTGAACACGGAGAATAGTTTCGCGTTATCCATTTTGCTTAACACGCTCTTTGATGGCGCTGTAACGTATTATTATTTTAATTCGCCATTAGATAGCGCTGCAGCGTATCTTGACCGTTAAAGAGTTTGCTATGAAAATTCATACACATAGATATTTGAACATGAAAATATTTTGATGCTATCCATTTTGCAAAAACTTCGACAGTTGATGGCGCTGCGCCGAATCATCTTCTTCACCGCGCACGTTCAAGCGATCGCCACGAAATTCTTTATGCATAATTATTCAACGCAGATAATATTTATGAGATATGTATTCATTATGATAAATAGTAATTACAACAAACCGTAATATAAAAAAGAATCAATTCATTCCCGTGCGAAGAACGGTAGTACATCCAGCTAGTATAAAATAAATGATACAGAGAATCCCTGCCCTAGGTTATTTTAAAATTCTGTAAATTCACCAGTTTTCCGTAATTTTCAGCTATGGAAAGCTTCCTACTAAATTAATGAGAAGTGATGCATTGAAAACTCCATTATTTTGTTCGGTTCTCGTCATACACAAAGGAAGATGGGGGTCGGTCTGATCGAATCGCGCGGACCGTTTCAGTGGTTCAGTTCGGCCCTGCTTGATAACCAAATTTTACGTCTGCATGCTAAAATTATAAGTATTTTTTGTAATGTTATTACAAAAAGGACTCAGAAAATTCAGCATAGGACACCAATTGTTAAACACTGGTCTTTGAATGCTCCGGCTGCAGGGGTAAACTTCCTTAATAAATATATTTTACCTACACTTGACACAATACTCGTGGGAAAAAGTTTCAATAATTCATTTAAATACTTCGAAGAAAAATTACAGACTAATTTGCAAAATGCAATTTTCAATATAAGGATAGTAATTAAATATGCCCATTTGAAAGTTAATTCTACAATTTCCGTTTCCTTGGAGTACCGACTTGTAAGCAATGTCTTATATACCTGAAGTACTGACTATAACCCTATTTGCCTGTTATAGCGCGAGACTGGTCACGCGCTATAACAGACAAGTCGTCGGGTCAGCCTCGCACGTGGTCTTGTGCGAGAGCTGACCCGACGCATCGTCTCGCACCCGAAGGTATCGTCTCGCACTTAGAGGTATCGTCTCACAAAATTGGGAGACCGCGAGAAGTCTCTTCTCGTCTCGCGGTCTCGGGTCCATCCCTAGCCGTATGAATTGAACTTAAGATCTTCGTTTTCGAAACAGGGATAAAATTTTAAATTAAGTTTTGACAAATTTGTGTGCTGTTATGAGTACATCTCAGACGATCTACTATACTTTTAGGATTTTACGATCACCAGGCAACTATCAGAAGTGGACAACGGTGTAGTACCGCCAAGGCTTATTTAGTGCCAAGTGAAAATCGAACCAATTTGGATGTTTTGACGAAGGCCAGAGTTACAAAAGTGAGTACTTGTTACATTATTTATTTTCAAATTTATCTTCTTTGCAGGTAATATATTCAAAAATTTAAAAAAATTTTCAAATGAAAACAAATATTTTATTAAAAGCTCCCTTAGTCATGTCTTACAACAGACTTATTAAAATGAAGTGCGTCTCCCCCTCCCCCACCTCCGCAAAAAAAGAATAAATAAATAAAATACAATAACGTGTTTTTTTTTTTTTTTTTTTTTTTTTGTTGTTGTTGCTGTATAAACGCTGTAGGGGAGACGGATCAATTGTAACATTTAATGCATGATATAGTTCTTACAACAGTTAAGATATGGCAGTATGGTGATGCATCCTGTAATCATTCAAGGATAGAAATTAGTTTGTTTGTTTTTTTAAGTTGAGATAACATGCTTTTTCCTCCCTCCGCTGTAGTTTCGTTAAGTTTTTGCTTCTAGTATCTAACAGGTAAAGTCCTGCGGTGACCAGTCACTATAAACTCCGTTCCCGTAAGAACACGGAGAGTGAAGCAGCATCCAGCTTGGCCAGTGCTTTGGAGGGTAAGCTCCTCTCGCGGCTGGGCTGCTGTGGGACCATGTACGCTAATGGAAGCTGGTGAAGGCAAAATACGTCGTGGCTCCAATGTCCTTCATGTTTTGAACGATACCTCTGGGAGTGCCAATTTCAGATGGTTGGTCCCTCATCTGGAATCGGTTGAAAATTAAGCAACCCCGAGCTAAGTCGGACTTCCTCCCAGTAGGGCTCCTTAAAATGGAAGCCACCCCTTCCGCCCATCGCCTTTCTATATGGGGGATCTGGCACCGCTCCGCGGTTGCCACAGGGCATTAGCAACAACAATAACAAGTAAAAATAGTTCCTTAAATGTTTTATCAACGTTGAGTGGCGTAGCGTCATCTTAAGCAGTGGGTAATCTCTCACACTTTTGATGAGTTCAGTGATACCGTATAGTGATTTCTTACCTTCATACATGCGCATTAATTATTTTTACTGAATGTATATATAGGGTGTTTCATGAAGAATTCCTTGCTTTTAAGTGAATAACTCAAAAACGGTGGTAGACAGAAGGTGATACAGTGATAGATAGCATGAAGCAAGTGGTATATTAATTTTAAAAACCCTCAGGAATTTGATACAAAAGCCACTAAATTTTAGTTACAAATTGCACCATTAGATGGCGCTATAAGTGGCAATACGGATGCTAAAAACAGATCTCAGACACCGAAAACAATCATATCAAAATCCATTTAATATGCGCATTTTCCACACTACATTCCAGAGCCGTAGCCAGGAAAATTTTCGAGGATTGGGGAAGGTGGTGAGGTCGAGGGAATACTGAAGTCATGCCTTTTCTCATAACTGTCGAATAGTTCAAAGCAATAACTCTATCATCGAATTATTTGTCCAGAAAGTCAAAAACGTCTTGTGTGTGGTGTAGGCGAACCCCATCTTGCATAAACCATGCCGTGCCCGGTCGATCATCCGACGATTGATGAGTGGCGTCAAATGTTTCAAAAGCGCAATGCACCGTCCGTCATCGTCATTTCTCGAAAGAAAAAAAAAGCCCAATCACGCTTTTTCAAGAGACTGCAGCTCAAACGGTAGTTTTGGGCTATGGAGAGGTCATGTCTGCAACAAAAGAGGCTTTTCTTAGAATCGTCTTACGGCAGCACCATCTATCGGCAAAATTTGTAAATAAAACATTGCGGTTCCCCTATCAAATCTAACTAAGATTATTTTGATAAATATACCACTGGTTTCATGTTTCTATCAATTACCGTTTTTGAGTTATTTATTTTCAAAGTTTGAGGTCCTTCGTGAAAGACTCTGCATCTATATATCTATCTATATATGTATATATCTAGCTCAGTGCTCTCACTTTGAGCCCCGAGCTGGAGAGATGGCCGCCAGATTTCAATTCCAAAGGAGTGTTTTATGGAACAAGGAAGACAAATACGATACATTCATGGATTATGATACATTTTCTAAACAGTATTTATAAAGGTGAAGTATAGTTAGAATATGCCTGACAAAAATTGTTAAGCAGTTTCATTAAGCGATCTTAATATAGATCTCAGTTCTGAATAGTGCTTTATGGAACAAGAAAGACAAACGCGGCACACTCATGGATTATGATGCACATTCCAAACAGCATTTATAAAGGTGAAGTATAGTTAGAATATGCTTGGTGATGATTGTAAAACAGTTTTAGTAGTCGATTTTAATTTAGATCTCGATTGCGAGGAAGTGTTTATGGAATAAGGGAGAAAAGCATAACACACTCATGAATAAATATACACTTTCCAACTTAATGGGATAAGGAAGAAAGATAAGGACGACGAACTTAGAAGTCATACAGTTCGGCAACCTGTTTTTTAGAAGTTATTATACCAGTAGGTAGTTGCTGTATTTGCTGTTCAAGAAGAGAAATTTTAAATCATGCACAACAGTTTGGTCAACCAACATGCTTTATGGAGTGCTCCTGGTCGATTTCATTTTACTTCTGGTGTATAGTATTGGAAAAGTCTAAGCATAAGCTTTGTGAGCTTCGTATAATCATCTCTGTATTTCACAAAATCAATGACACATTTTGCTGATTGGATTGCGTTGGTCCCAAGACCATTGACTATTCTTTTATTCTATACATTCATTGATTTTGAATCATATAGTTTCAATCCGCCATCATCAACTCAAGATGACTTAAGTCAGGGGTGACGAACCAATGGCACGCGACACAATATTTTGGACACGCCTCTGATCAAAACGGTTTGCATTTTAATTAAAAATAACAAAGTTCACGATGAAATATCACGATCGAACGGTCACTAAGTCAAAATCCCTAAATCAAAATTATTTGACGGCACGTCTATGTCCTCATTCAACATTTCTTTAGAAAAAATGGCACGTTGATCCATAAAGGTTCGCCACCCCTGACTTAAGTTGTCCTAAAACCATTTAAGCATGGTTATATCTGATGACTTGGAAAGCTTCAATCTTTAAGTCATCAGAAACATGAAGCAAATTGACTTCTCCAGTATGTTGATGGCAAGCCGACAAAGAAGTGCACAACCCAATTTCTTGCATTATCATCAAGAAGTTTTATAATTTTTTCACAATCATTTTGTTCACTGATTATTAGACAATTTCTTAAAAAAAAAGAAAAAAAGGTTTATATGTGAAATGATTAGTTTCAACTTTACTTGCACATTAGTTGGAAGTTTGAGGCAATTCATTTTCGAATTATCACAAGTTATATTGTTGCTAACAACACCAACTGCTTTTAACGGCTGTCTAGTTTCCATTGTGTACTCTAAACAAAACATTCTATTTAAGCTGTAGTATATCCAAATCAAAATCAAAAACAGAAATAAATAAAATGTATAAACAGAAAAATTCATCTCAAAATTCAAACCCTAAATTGAACTAAACAGTAAATGATAAAATAGATAAAAACTTTGTGAAAAAAACACACATCAAAGGTTACTTCAAGGTGTAACGATCGTTTCGACCGAAAATTCGTTCGGTCTTCGTCAGACAAACCCTTCCGTCATACAGAGCAGACTGAACTGAAAAGCTCTCTTTAAACGAAGCTGTAGTCATAGTGGGTCTTCCTACATGTTTAAAAGCGAAATAGAAACAAACGGGAAATACATTGCATTGGAAACAAAGTGTTAGTACTGCCACTTGGTAATTATTAAGATTAAACAATTTTAGGGTCTACATTTTATTTTATTAAATCATTATTATTCCCAGATTGTTGCAAAAAATATATACAGGGTGTCCAGTGCTAACGCTGTCCAATGGCTAGTTCCTAAACCGTTGCTTTAAAATGCATAATCTATTAAGTGTAATAGATTATGCATTTTAAAGCAACGGTTTAGGGTGTCCAGTGCTAACATCATCATCATCTTCTAGTGAGAAGCAGTCGAAGTCAATAATTTAATTTTTATAAAAATTACGAAATTTAAATTTTTATACGGTCCCCCGGTCCTATCAGTTATATTTAGAAAAAGTTTCTTTATACAATTTCATGCACAATAAAAAATAATTCGTCCTTCTGTGACCAAAATTCATCGAAGCAGCAAATATCTGGACAGTCACTTTTAGTCACTTTTAGTCTTTAAGTCACTTTTCCACGTTTAAAAATGTCCCGTTATGGTAAACCGTTAAGGGACCATATAAATACTGAAATTTTAAATTATAGGTTTTGATTTCATTTTCTGGCATAATGCGGTAAAAGAAGCAAAACTAATTTTAGAGTACTGATCTTCGAGCAGGCAGGGCCTTATTATCGAATGGGCAAATCGGGACTTTGCCCAGGGCCCCAGGCTCGAAAGGGCCACCAATTTCAAATGTTCTTCTGAAACATTCTTTTTTATATCAAAATTGCATTAAAAATAAAATTAATTTGATAGATCGGGGGCCCCCAAATCCATCAATGCCCAGGGCCCCTGTTGGTCATAATCGAGCCCTGCAAGCAGAGGGCTATAGTCAAGCTCTATTAAAATCTGAGTCCAGACTAACTACATCGTATATATGTAGCATGCAGGTGTGTAACATAAGAGTGTGCTACGCAAAGTACAGGAATAGTTTTCTACACTTCCATTGGTGCATATTGTGGCAGAATAATCTGCTAGTTTCTGGGTTCGTCGCTGTAAAATCCAGTTGGTGTAGAAAGTCCTAGTAAAAAGTCCACTTGTCAGGATGGAACACAAGCTTTATTGCTTCTAGAACTTCGCCGAACAATCAGCTGTACAAAATTCACAAGCACAATCAGACAGTAATGTGCTTTTAACAGACAACTTAGATCAGAAGCTTTCACAAATGCTGTATTTCTCACACAAAATAAAACACTTCCACGGGTAAAATTCAGTGGAAATATACGAGGGATATCTCTCAAAACTCAGCAATGAAAGATTTACATAGAGCACATCAATGTAAATACAAATTAGCTTTGAAAAGCAAGCTAAAATATCGTTTCTATGGCGTCAATACAAATCGTAACGCAGCAAACTCACTAAGAGCTCGATGAACATTGACTGGGTTTGTCTGTCATACCTGTATTTATAGATGTCGCAGAAGCTACAAGGAGCTTCTAGAAGAATGTATCTCTCGAACATTCCTCATAAAGCGGGAATTTTGATAACGTCATAGAAGAGAAATATTAGGTTTTTATATATGTTAATGCAGAAAAGATAACTTTACAAGCCCCATAGGGAAAATCGCTCCAAATGACCAAAATGTCGCCAAGCTTGGCGACTTTTAGAGAGATATCGCCAAATTTGGCGCCAAAAATAAGTCCCCAAAAGTTAAGTTACCAAAGGACTAGGACCAATATTTCTCGAGATTTCTAGAAACTGCAGTAAAAGTGAATGGGGAAACCGAAACCTCCGTATCTCCGGTTTGATGCAACAAAAGGCAAAATTTAACTATTTGACGCGTAGAATACCAATTTTGAACTATTTTAAATCCCAGAACAGGGGGTTGCCTCGAAAATTCGTAACAATATTTAGATTGCAGTCAAAGGAAGTTATTTAACGCCAGTTCATTTAAAAAACTGTTTAAAAAATTCTATTTCAGCATAAGCTATATTTTTATTTTACTTTATTGGATACACATAGTTAAACGTTAATCTTCTTTATTGCAATCTATATTCATAAAATAGCTAATGAAATTGCTAATAAATATTACAAAGCTCAAAACCATGTACATTAACTTTTCTCAAATTCATTTTGTATACAACCCCTATTTTGCAGCTGGAAAAGTGCTCTAACTTTAGCAGCTGTAGCTCGGTGAATTTTGGTCGTAGAAAGTCGGTTTTTTTTTTTTTTTTTTTTATTGTGAATGAAATTACACAAAGGAAATTTTTCTAAATATAACTGATAGGACCGGGGGACCATGTAAAAATTTAAATTTCGTAATTTTTATAGGATTTGATTTATTGACTTCGATTGTTTCATATATAATAGATTATACAATTTAAAGCATTTTTACAATTGGAACTATGTGTCTCTGACTAACGGTTTAGGAAATAGCCATCGGACAGCGTTAGCACTGGACACCCTGTATATATATTGTACATAAAGCGATTACTAATAAACTATATTAGAAAATACTAAATATACTAAAGTATGTAGTGAATTTCTGCAGAAAATTTGAAAGTTCAAAGTTGCTGTGGACCCCCTAAAATTGTTTGTTTCTAGAAGGGATTCTGATGTACCCTAATTTCTAGCCATATTAATAGCATGCTGGAGGGTGCAATCTTATGGCTGGATGTTAATTGGGATAAAATATTTAATAATCTTTTTAACTATCTAGGACTTTTCAAAAAAAATCTGTGCATTTTTGCAATAGCTTATAACTTTGCAGAGAGATGGGAGGAAAAAAAGAGTTTCAACTAAATACGTTGCTATTCTTTTTACGTTCGTATCACCATCTCTATGTAGCATAAAATTTTAGAGAAAATCCGAACAAAATTGCGTCTAAATTAACAGTTTGATTTTGCAATTTTAGGTTTTGATCAGAAACAAACAAGCTTATGGAGTTGAGTTTGACTTTCAGGGTTTACGACGAAATGTACTTGCGAGAAAAGAAGTAATCCTATCAGCTGGCACAGTGAACTCAGCTCAGTTGCTTATGTTGTCCGGAATAGGTCCCATGAGTGAGCTGAAGAAGTTCTACGTAAGTCGTGAACTTATAACTCAAAGAGGAGAAAAGTTCATTTCATCATAAAGTTTAACTTTTTTATTTATTTATTATTATTACTATTCACATTAATATAGATAACCAACTAAAATGATAAGCTGCGGTTGTGTACGTTTAAATAGAACATTTCAATGAACATAGCAAGCAACAGAGCCAGTGGCGAGCGAATACACAATGCACTGAATGTGGCTTATATCTGGATCAGAAAATCTGGAAAGAAAAATATATGAGTGACCAACAGTTCTTTAATTGTATATATATATATATATAAAGTTGTTAGAAGAAAGACATAGAAAAAATTCTGGAAGTGGTCAACTTACAAATATTTTGAGCTATGCTTAGGGACAAATTCTACCTAATTAACAGGTCAATATACAAGTTAGACTGGTGGTCAACTTATAAAGGGTTCACTCAATGTTAAAGTACTTAAGCCGTTCCGCTCTTGGTCAATTAGGTCAACTTAGACAAGTAGTCAACTTAAGGCCTTATTACACGAAGGAATTTTCGTGCGACTTGGTTGAACACAGCAAAGCTTGTTTACTATGACAACCCTCCGTTTTCATCTGTGCTCACTGACTTGAGGGAATGAATTGTAGCAACTGGTTGCTGCAACCAAAATTGCTCTAAATTTTGTCCGTGTAATAAGGCCTTTACAAAGGGGGTCAACTTCAGAGCTTTCAGTGTATATTGATTTAATTTTCACCACTGAAATTACTAAAATGTGATATATATTCGCCAGGCCCAAATAGACTTTATAATTTTTACATAGTACAATTACACGCTTAAATCTATTGAGTAAAATAATAATCAAACGGAGTATATTTTTACTCAATCATTGACTTCAAACAGCCATTCTCCCGATTGAGTAAAATTTGCTCCATTAATCGACAAATATCAATGGAGCGAAAAATTCTCAATTTTTGAGCATTCTACAACAGCTCCATTTAGGCTAAATAATAATCAAAAATGAGGACTGTCTGTCCGTTTTTGATTAATATAACTGTACTCAATTATGATTATTATTTAAGCTATAGAATGAGCGTTTTTACAAAATCAGTGATTTTTTAATTAATATATCTGTACTTAATTAATATTATTATTTTAAGCTAGAAAAAGGGTGTCTTATGAAAATTTGCTGTTTTTGATTTATATATTGAATGATTTGTTTTCTTCATTTTTTATTATCAGAGCAGTAATCTATGATTATAAGCCCGAGAAAATAAATTTTAAATCAAGGCAAATACATTACATATATCTTAATACACCATAAAAAAGTATTTTTTTAATAAATAGAATATAATTTCACTATAGTCTCTAGTTATAAAACGAATTCACAGTACAGTCAGAATACACAAATGCAATCATGGTTAAACCAGCTGTAAGATTTAATTAAAGCAGCAACCCAATTTATTTACATGAAAAAGGTAAAATAGTACTTACTCACTTGACTGAAGATATTATAACTTCATTTGTTTTACAAGACCGACAAGATTTTTATAATCCAGTCGTAAGAAACTATGTCCATTAAAACAAATTTTTACCGAAAGCATCCTCTCCACATTTAGGTTGAATTTATTTCACGACTCTGAATATGAAAAAGATGTATTTGGTATTCGGATACAAAATAAAATTATCACCATTCTAAAGTATCATCGGGTATCCTCTTCAGAAACTCTTTTAATTCATATTTTGATAACGACATGTTTGCTCTTTGATGCTCGCCGCAACAAAGAATATAAATAACCACTGCGTAAGCCATACGATTCCCGCGTTGTGTTGTCTGTGGTGACTGTACCGTTTTCCGTTAGAGCCAGAGCGTTGGTCACGTGAAAGTAATAGGATACCTTACTACGCATCTTTCGTGGGGGAGAGACAGAATTCTCAAATAGACAAGATTTTAGTGAAAAATGGAGTATAATAAAAACTAGCGAATCCTGAGCATTGAGGGGAATTGAGGAGATAACAAATTATTGTCTTTAATGAGTATTTTTTAGCGTAAAAGGATTTAAATCAGCCGATAAGAAATTTAATCAATAAAGGAGTGTTAGTTTTAATCAATAGATTTAAGCGTGTAAAAACGCATATTTTAAAGACACAAGTTTAAGACAACATATACATAAAAAGGAAAATCTCAATATTGTTTGCATAGTCAGTTAAGATTTGGCATTTAATTCCTTTCACTTTACATTTGTTTTGTAATTTTAACGTACACTTTCATATATGGATAGCTCCTATCGCAAATTTCGATTCATATCACAAGTCAAAAGAATCTGGAATGACTCCACTCGACTTTCCGAACACTTGATATTTACCACAAGCGTCTAAATAAATTTCATTCAACTGAATCCGATCTAGTGTTGAGGCACTAGTGCACTTAAAATGAATTGAGTGTATAGGCCGCAATGTATAAGAATACATTTTTGTAACCCTGTAAACAAACTGCTGCCGCACACTCGCTAAAATTTATCCAGTATGTAAGACAGTGAGCTATAATATGCATACCTAATTTGATGCCAATCGAATGCAACATTTAGAAAATAGCTCATTTTAAATGACTTGCGTTTTTAGGCAAATCATTTAAAATGATTAGCCTAAGGACGCAAGGTGTGTGTGTAGGGGGTGATAGCTTTTTCATGGGATTGCAAAAAATAATTCTTCACTTTTTGCATTCCAGTGAAAAAACTATCAACTCTACACACACCAAAATATGTGCAGATCATGTGACCATGATCTATTATACCTATTATATACATACCTAATTTGCGCTCAATAGAATGTACCGTTTAGACGCTAGCGCACTTTCAAGAATTTGAGTCCATTGGCCATAATGTAAAAGAAATCTCTTTCGTAGCCCTGTAAAGAAACTATAAGTCCTATACCTACCAAAATCAACACCGGTCTTACGACGGTGGTCTATAACATATGTACCAAATTTGGGAGCAATCGAATGCACCGTTTAAGCGCTAGCGCACTTTCAAGAATTTCCGTCCACAGGTCAAAATGTAAAAGTCATCTTTTTCGTAGCATTGTTAAAAAAAAAAAAAAAAAAAAAAAAAAAAAAAAAACTATAAGCCCTATTCACACCAAAACTAATACCGGTCTTACGACGGTGGTTTGTAACATATACACCAAATTTAAACTCAATCGAATGCACCATTGAGGAGCGGTCGTGTTCATCCAGACACGCGCACGCGCACACACACACACACACACACACACACATCTCGTATAAATAGCAGAAATGAATTCAGAAGACCTCAAAACTTGTAAATGCACCAAAATCTCAAAGTCAAGCTTTTTCATGATTATAATACTTACATAGTACATGTTCGGAAGTAAGAATTGACCAAATGGTGGCTACCCTGTTATAGCCTAGTCACTAAACTCGGTTCCCATACGAACACTTGAATAGACAAAGTGAAGCAGCTTCGACCTTAATCAGAGATTTGGAGGGTGACCACCTCTCTTGACTGGACTGCTGTGGGACCGTGCACACTAAAGTAAGTTACACTGTTATAAAAAATCTGAATTTCACAGACAATATCACGGGAGAATCTCCCTTATTGGTGAATAAAGGATTTTTGCTGTTTTTCAACGGAAGTTCTGTTAGAAACGAAAATTATCTGTGATTCTTCTGAAAGTCTGGTTCTAAAAGGAGATTTTCCGGTCTCTTTCTGGCACCTGCGACCTTGGACTAATGGAATGTCTCCGAGTCACATCCGCTCGTAATCAAAACAATACCCACAAAGCTGATTTTAGTAATTTTGAATGCAAGATGTTGGTTGCTCATTCTGCCTGCAGTTCAATTTGGTGTTGAGATCCCTTAAACGTTAAAAGATATCGTCGCATTATGCATGTAACAGACGACTGCAGATAATTAAAGTATTTTACTTAATGCTAAGTCCTTTTGCTGTGGGTACTTACTTCTCGGTGTATTCGCTTGTGATAATTTTATTTTATATCCGAATACCAAATGCATCTTTTTCACATTCAGAGTTGTCAAATAAATTCAACCTAAATATGGAGAGGATGCTTTCGGTAAAAATTTTGTTTTAATGGACATAGTTTCTTACGATTGGATTATAAAAATCTTGTCGGTCTTGTAAAACAAATGAAGTTATGATATCTTCAGTCAAGTGAGTAAGTACTATTTTACCTTTTCCATGTAAATAAATTTGGTTGCTGCTTTAATTAAATCTCACAGCTGCTTTAACCATGATTGCATTTCTGTATTCTGACTGTACTGTGAATTCGTTTTATAACTAGAGATTCTAGTGAAATTATATTCTATTTATTAAAAAAATATTTTTTGTATAGTGTATTAAGATATATGTAATGTATTTGCCTTGATTTAAATTTTTTTCTCGGGCTAATAGTCATAGATTACAGCTCTTGATAATAAAAAATGAAGAAAACGAATACTTCAAACATATTTTTATCTGTGCACTATTTATAACATTACATGTAGTACATGTATTTACACTTTTTTAAAACAACTCTGGTGTTTTACCACCAGATACACTGGATTCTTTTACACACGGTTTCAAAATAACACGGTGTAAAAATATTGACGAAAAACATTTTTCGATCGTCATTTTACTATTTCGTAGCATTAAAACTTTATTTTTGAGAAGTTTTACGCCTCTTGTGTAGATATTTACTACTCAGCAATCACTGAGTGGTATATGGAAGGGTTTATAGAACAAAATCTATCCATTATTGTTCTTCATTTCAGCATACTTTTTTACATGGTTTTCTTTTATACGGTGCTGCGCAAAACCTATCCACCAACGCATATAAAAAGGAAATCCGGTGTATATAAATAACATTACATTTTATGTTTATAATACTTCTGTGTCTAATTACACTGTTAATCAAATTTATAAATGTCTCGCTGTTTCGATTTGATGTGAGTTTTTATGTATTTATTTATTTATTTTTTAATATAACATTTTGCATTTCTCTTCATAGATTCCAGTTGTAGCAGATTTACCGGTTGGTCTAAACTTTCAAGACCATCCTATAACGAATATTCCATACACTGTTGATAAAAATGTTCCTGCATTTGCTACTGAAATACGAGAAGAACAGCATATCAAAGAATACATTGATTATCGAATTGGTAAGGAGTTTGTTACTGTCTTAAAGCGATTGGTATGATTGGAAATTTCTGTGGGGAGATAAGGAGAGAACTAGTTCATTCCCTCTCCCCCCCCCCCTCCCCTAAAAGATAAAAAATGGCAAAGTTTTCTTTTTCTTTTTTGCCTGTCGGTTTCTGCGGGATGGTTCTTCTTAAGTCTCCAAAAAGCAATTTTTTTAATATATTTATATACATAAGTAGTATATATATAGTAGTATATATATAGTAGCATATATATAGTATATATATATATATATATATATATATATATATATATATATATATACTCTTATTCTATGCCACTATGTACAATGATAATGTGTGTAAAAATTTGAAAATTTGGTAAAATATATTTATATTTAGAGGTCGCGCAGCCGTATTCAAATGTCTTAATATTTACAAAAAGTGAGCACTGATGCATAATTAATAATAGAGTTATTTTATACCTTTTTTATATCAATGAAAATAGAAAATATTTAATTACAAAAATATGAAAAACAAATTTAATAAAGGAAAACATAAAAAACAAATCAAATACAGAAAAATATGAAAAACAAATTAAATACGAAAAATACATAATAACTCACTCATTATGTCTGAAATTAATTTTTAAGGGTACTTTTTCTGCAACCACGGTACTTCTTTCGGTGTTCCTGAACCACCTGAAGAAGACACTGTTTCTGCTCCTCGTCCTTAGTAATAGTGTTAGCAAATGCTTGCATACAGTTAGCAAATGCTTTCCTTTCTCCAGGCCACTTTTCTTCTCCACACCACGCTCCGCATTGTCGTTCACTATACTCTCAGTTTCTTTGCTATTTCGAAGCCTCGCTGGTAACTATCTTGAAGTTCCCAATGCTCAGGATCAATTTGCAAGAACTCCTTGTCGATGCATAGTAGGCTAAAAAACATGCCTGTGTTTTTCGTAACAAAACTGGACAATGTCTTAGTAACCAATTCGTCCATTTGTTTCTTCTGCAGTCTTGCTCGTTTCAGTAGTTCATCTTCAGCATTTCGTTCATGAAGGGCTTTTACCATTTTTCGCTTTTCCTCCACTGATTCGAATCAAAGAAAGCTAATATTACGAGATGCTCGCTGAGGTACCAAAGATGTCGTGAGAGTTTGTCAACAGCCACAGCTGATATTTCTGGGTTTTCCTCTTTGTATTTTACAAGACGCTGAAGAAGTTTCAAATCATTTCTGGGTGCTTGCACAGGAAGAGGGGCTGTAAACCAAGCTATCAGATATTCTTTTACAATGAAGATACATACATCACGAATACCTTTGCTTTCTCGTGCTGTAAGTTTAAACTGGTTGCGAAACATCCACAGCTTGAAGCTATAAAGAGTCTTCGACATCCATCTGGCATGATGAAAAGCTCCTGGAGCACAAAAGCGTATACCACGAGAAGGTGTTCCTCCTAGAAAAATTATTACAAGCTCCAACATCTCCCTCTGGTCTTCTCTTGCATGTGGTATCAGTAGTGGGCTTTCCGCAAATTCCATTACTGATTGCCTATCGTTCTGAATGGCTGCCAAAACATCAGCATCTCTCACTCCAGGCTCAAAATTTGAGTGGTCTATCGTTGACCATGACCGCTGAAATCGTTTAAAAAGCAGGTCAAACTAGGTCCACTAGACATGGATGGTCCCATGCATTGCATAAATACTGCAGAAAGCACAATTTCCAGAATGTGGTGTAGGCATGCAAAATACAAAAGTTGTTTTCCTAGCTTTCGTTCCAGTGTCAAGCATGCTCCAGTATTGCTCGATGTCGGATCAAAGCACATACCTCGTACGAGCTTAGTAAGTACCCATCTAACAGTTCTGAAACCGCATTTGCTATAACAATTCCTGTCCCTGACGACAGTTTGGGAACACCCAACAGTTGATCATCAATGTTTCGTCCTGATACTAATACTGGTAGACGATCCTCTTTTGCTTTTCCAGATAGAGCTTGCATGAGTTTTCCGTCCCAGTGCACTATCAAGGGGGCTATAGCCGTAGACTGAAAGTTTTTTTGTGCGTTAATGGCAAGTTCGGAACGTATAGTTTGTCTTTGCCGTCTTATGGACGAGTGGCTAAGAATATAACCGTCTACATTTTTACCCATACTTTCCACGGTAGCCGCTACAATCAAAGTGGCTTTTCTGTCACTTATATTGGCCCTATCGAGAGTGGAAGCTAGTTTTGGAGTGATAATTAACGGCATACTTTTACTGGTGGTCCTTTTTCTCCTTTGAGAAAATCGTTGACAATTAACATAATCTTCACTATCGGCACTTTCTTCGTCTGATATGTCGCTAATTGTGGTTAAATTGTCTGCGAAATTAGATTCAAACATGGTACATGTACTCCCACTCGTGCTCACCCGATGCTTTTCCCGTTCGATTCTGGACATCTCTGCCTTCTTTCTTTTTTCAGCTCTGAGTTCTTTTTTAGCAAGAGTTGTATCGAGTTCCATCATGCAGCCTTGCCGATTTTTTTCTCGTTGTTTAAGAAGAAATTCTCTGTCCTCAGTAACTGTAATCATGCTCATAGCATCAGCATGTGCGATATCGAATGCGCACATGGTATTCGTAGATAAATTAAAGTCATTTAATTTATCTACGAATGCCATTTCATTAGAACGCTGAGTTTCAGTCTTTCGTTTGCAACTTTTTTTTAGTCCGCTCCACTTATAGAAAATATTCTCAATCTTGATAATTGAGTGTTGTTCACCACAAGTGGGAATGCGAGCCTTTCACCAAAATAATGTAACTTCTCTTATCACAGCTCGTGCACTCTCGCGGATAGTATTTTTCAGTGTTTTATGGTGATGAAAAAATGTACTTAAAACTTGTCGATTAGATGGAAGCTTACTACCTTTAATTTCGCTTACTGCTAATGTTCCTAGCAAGTATATCATGGTTCTGTTTCTTGTCTCTACACGGGCTGGGGTTGACGGAGATGTCATCTTTAAGCACAGTTTCAAAACAACGGAACACGTAACATATAACGATTTTAACAAATAATGAGAGCTGATTAACTCCTACGTCGCAAACAAAAGAAAAGAGAGCATATAACCCGACTTCGCAGCTGTTTTTTACCCGAAAATGACTGGAGTGGGTGATGAACTACACGGCAGGGGGGGATGGGCGCCACCTGGCTGCGACTGAGAATGCGCTGGACACACGGTTGCAAACAAAGCCAGGACAAGCGGGAAAATTGCATTCCTTTAACTGATCGGACATTACTTACCCTGGAGAGTCGTTGACCATTTGAAATTATGCTATTTTGAATGTACTATTATTTCGGGTAATGGTATTACACGGTTGTGTTCGTCTGTCTATTTTGACAATTTTCAACAGAATTGAATTGCGTTGCGCGACCTCTAAATATTATTTGATTGAACTGAAATTTTGCATACATCATATTTATGAATAGTGTAAAAAAATGGCAGGGTGAGAACAGAGAAATTAAAAAAAAAGTTTTTTTGAAGCACCCTAATATATATATATATATATATACACATATACATAAGTAGTTTATGCTTTCCGAGAACGATATAGCGTCGAGTAGGTTAATTAAGACCACGTCAATAATTTCAACCAGAAGAATTTTTTAAAATTCTATAAATGATAAACTTTCGCAAAAATGCTTGGCATAAACTTTATAAATGTATTTTTCACAAAAGGTATCTTTTATCATTAATATTAAGTATTTTAAAGTAGTAACAATTGAAAAGCAAAAACCACGTCAAAATTATCATTAAAGGGATTTTACGTTTCGAAAGAAAATTTTTCATGAAAGATAATTAATATTAAAAAGTATGTCGGTAATATATTTAAAAATTTGTGCATATACTAAGGTAACTTTTAACTGTATTTTTACATTTTTCTTTTTTGAAAATATTTATTTTGAAAGATGCTGTAACTGATCTCCCTGAACATTTCTAAAAAAGGCGACTTGCGGTGAACACGATATACCTGGATTGGAT
The DNA here is from genome assembly GCA_038373885.1 of Cheiracanthium punctorium. Classification (NCBI taxonomy): domain Eukaryota; kingdom Metazoa; phylum Arthropoda; class Arachnida; order Araneae; family Cheiracanthiidae; genus Cheiracanthium; species Cheiracanthium punctorium. The sequence goes on along the minus strand of JAWZYV010005850.1, from coordinate 245,156 downwards.
AATTTGAAATAAAAAAAAAAACAAATATTTCATTAGTATAATGTATTACCTTGTAGATGATCTAAGGAATAAGCAAAATAATATTTTTTTTTTAAATGGCGGCTTCTCGAAAGAAAAAAGTTGATTTTTGATAAAAATGTAGGACTTAAATTGTTTATAAAATGGAAAATATTTATGAGTTTAAAAAAAATACTTCTTTTAATTACTAAAAAATATACTTAAAAGCTTGCGTTAAAAATTGAGACTAATCGGGGTTTAGTCGTTTCCGAGAAATCTTGCTCACCTACTGTAAAAATACAGTTTTGAGAAAAGCGCGTTCAAAGTTTAAAAAAAAAAGCACTTTACATGTAGTATTTCTTTTCCAAATTATATCAAGTCGTCTATTTCAGGGCCATGTAATAAACCTTCGCCCCTTCGAAAGCTTCTAAATAATTCCAGCTATAGTGTTGTCTGCGTACGATTCATCCTTTCCGGACCAATGCGCGGCACTCTTCGGAAATCGCGCCCCATGCGCGGTCGGAAATCGACTAAAGTGCTTTGCTTTCTCTCTTTCGGAATATCAATTCGCATTGAAATCCCTATTGCAATCATATAATATAATAGTGATGCTATTCTTTCATTGAATATACCGGCAGCTGTGTATGCGGCCATTTCTACAATTTTCGAAGCAGACTTTAATGGAATTTTTCAATATCAGTTGATTGTAGCTCTTGTTGTTTTGGATGAAACCACCCACACTTCTTTGTAATATGGTTTCATTTCTGAGATTTGTATAAACCGAATACACAGCCTCAGCAACATCCTATGTTAAGGGGGCACAATAGACAGCTGACGCTTCGGCATCCTAGTTTCAAGCGCTCTGCCACGTCATTACAAATATGCAGGTAACTTCGAATATTCACAGGACTGACAAGAAATTTTCTATGTGTGTACTTAAATATATGTACATGTACAGCTGCGGAAAAAAAAGTCCCACTTGTAATAGAATTTTTCAATATCAGTTGATTGTAGCTCTTGTTGTTTTGGGTGAAACCACCCACACTTCTTTGTAATATGGTTTCATTTCTGAGATTTGTATAAACCGAATACACAGCCTCAGCAACATCCTATGTTAAGGGGGCACAATAGACAGCTGACGCTTCGGCATCCTAGTTTCAAGCGCTCTGCCACGTCATTACAAATATGCAGGTAACTTCGAATATTCACAGGACTGACAAGAAATTTTCTATGTGTGTACTTAAATATATGTACATGTACAGCTGCGGAAAAAAAAGTCCCACTTGTAATAGAATTTTTCAATATCAGTTGATTGTAGCTCTTGTTGTTTTGGGTGAAACCACCCACACTTCTTTGTAATATGGTTTCATTTCTGAGATTTGTATAAACCGAATACACAGCCTCAGCAACATCCTATGTTAAGGGGGCACAATAGACAGCTGACACTTCGGCATCCTAGTTTCAAGCGCTCTGCCACGTCATTACAAATATGCAGGTAACTTCGAATATTCACAGGACTGACAAGAAATTTTCTATGTGTGTACTTAAATATATGTACATGTTCAGCTGCGGAAAAAAAAATCCCACTTGTAATAGAATTTTTCAATATCAGTTGATTGTAGCTCTTGTTGTTTTGGGTGAAACCACCCACACTTCTTTGTAATATGGTTTCATTTCTGAGATTTGTATAAATCGAATACACAGCCTCAGCAACATCCTATGTTAAGGGGGCACAATAGACAGCTGATGCTTCGGCATCCTAGTTTTAAGCGCTCTGCCACGTCATTACAAATATGCAGGTAACTTCGAATATTCACAGGACTGACAAGAAATTTTCTATGTGTGTACTTAAATATATGTACATGTACAGCTGCGGAAAAAAAAGTCCCACTTGTAATAGAATTTTTCAATATCAGTTGATTGTAGCTCTTGTTGTTTTGGGTGAAACCACCCACACTTCTTTGTAATATGGTTTCATTTCTGAGATTTGTATAAACCGAATACACAGCCACAGCAACATCCTATGTTAAGGGAGCAAAATAGACAGCTGACGCTTCGGCATCCTAGTTTCAAGCGCTCTGCCACGTCATTACAAATATGCAGGTAACTTCGAATATTCACAGGACTGACAAGAAATTTTCTATGTGTGTACTTAAATATATGTACATGTACAGCTGCGGAAAAAAAAGTCCCACTTGTAATCGAATTTTTCAATATCAGTTGATTGTAGCTCCTCTTGTTTTGGGTTAAACCACCCACACTTCTTTGTAATATGGTTTCATTTCTGAGATTTGTATAAACCGAATACACAGCCTCAGCAACATCCTATGTTAAGGGGGCACAATAGACAGCTGATGCTTCGGCATCCTAGTTTTAAGCGCTCTGCCACGTCATTACAAATATGCAGGTAACTTCGAATATTCACAGGACTGACAAGAAATTTTCTATGTGTGTACTTAAATATATGTACATGTACAGCTGCGGAAAAAAAAGTCCCACTTGTACTTTTTTCGGCCGTCGTACAGCAAAGTTACAGATACCAATCGTTTACGATTGACGTACACTTTAATTTGCTATACATAAAAATTGCATAAGGGGCCATCTACATATTAAAGTTCGCACCAACTTTTTTTTTCTCAATAGCAACCCCTAGATTTCACTTCATATTTCAAAAATTCAGCTCATTTTAACCCCGGAAACCAATTTTCAATAAATTTGGACAGAAAATGAGGGAGTTATGAGCACCCAAAATCCCCCTCCCCTATGTTAAAATATTTTTTCATACTTCAATTCATATCTCATATAATATTGGTAGTAAGAAGCTGATTTTATTCGTACTATTAGAACTAAACGACCCAAACATAATTTAATGTTATTATGATTTTTAATAAATTATTAATATGAATTATTAATTATTAAATTAATATTCAAAAAAATTATGAATAGAGACCTAGCCAAATTTCGATGGAAATAGATGCAGAAATTAATATTACATTGCTGTGCAAAAGTTTCAAATTTTTACGTTCAGTAGTTTAATTTATATTAAATAAAATGTGTTATTTTCCTGGGTTAAGGGACCATATATAAATTTATTAAGTGAAAGTTTTTTGAAAATTGCATAAAATAATCGTAAATTAGATTTATTTTGTGCAAAAACACAGTAAAAGGTACCAGTAATAAAAATATCAAATTTTAAAGGAAATAAATTAGAGGTTTTCACAGTTTAATAGGGATTCTATAAAGCGTGTATTGTTGCGTCTGCTACCATATTCCCCCAAATAAAATACTTTCCAGCTATAGAATTGGATGCAGTAGATGTATGTCTTCTAATACAACGTCCTATTTCTGAAAAACTAACATCCTCAACTTTCCAGGCGTGAATGTGACCTATTTTAATATCGGAAACATTAGGTCTTTGGACTTCCCCAAACTTTATCCAACATTCAAAATCACGTTTTTCTGTCTAAATTTTCATCTAATTATAAATTAAAATACCGCCAAAGAATATTGCACATTGCAGACGATATAGTATTAAATGAAGAAAGTGAAATAACAAACACAGTGATAATATTTGGTCGTCAAAAAAGTAATTGCGTTTTTTACATGAAATTCAAACAAATAAATTTTCTATCAGGAAATCATTCTTCAAGTTCGACCATAGCTGAGTAATATTCAAGCTTGAAGTCAGAAGAGCAGAGAGGAGCCTCTAACTCCTGCCAACATTTCACCTGTCTAAGAGAACCATCAACGGAAATACTCAATAACAGTTTCAAAATTACAAAGATTTTAGAAATCCTGAGCAATCATTTTGCATTTTCCCCTTAAATCATGTGTACGAACCAAGGAAGTTATGAACTTACGGGTCATTTGGACCACAGACTAAATATTCTATTCTACCTTTGATATTCTCAGTACAAAAAACTTTAAGAGAGATGGAAACAATATTTTCCTTGAAAATAACATTATATTTCTTTTAACTCTCGCGAGCGAAATTAATGAAAGGCGAAAAGTTCGGAACCTACAAATAGCGTTTTTCAATTTGCAGAAAGTCCCTTAAAAACGCGCAAAAATTTATTTACAATATCTCCGGAAATTATCGTAGAAAATTGGTGAAAATTTATATTTAGGGTAATTTGAAGGTTTTCTTTCGTTTAATAAAGTCAAAATATGGGGTTGCCATTGAGAAAAACAAAGTTGATGCAGAATTAAATATGAAGACGGCTCCTGATGCAAATTAAATTAATACTAAATTAAAGTACGCGTTATTTGCAAACGAATGATATATATAACTTTACTGTACTACGAACGACGGCGAAATAAAGAGCAAGTGGGACTTTTTTTCCGCAGCTGTACATACATTACAAAAATAAAATAATTTTTAAAAAAACAATCAATTTTTTGAAATTTTTAACTGTACATAATCCCTTAAAACTTACTGTCAGGGCCTATGAACAGAGCCAGAAGTAGCATATTCGAATCTATTGAAATTACAACAAATAATAGTGTGGAATGAAAATATATGAGACGTATAGTTACAAAAAATTTATTTAGACGATGCACATTTCTTTAAACCACACTGCTACTTTTACATAATCGAATAAACATAGAAACAGACGATATACCAAGAACAGTAACATTTATTCTTATACCTTTATTTTGTTCTTTAACCTGTTCAGGACCGGCGAAAGGAGAAAGAAGCGCTTCCCCAGGCCCGCGCGCTCAAAGAGACTACGCACGCACGGGACCGGTATGATATTTGAAATGATATTTGAGGTTTAATCAAAAAAAAAAGCTCGGAACCGAAAGTGCAAATTGAAGGTCAAAGCTCTCTGGAATGATATTTGAAAATGTAACAGACTTCAACCGCCATCTAGTGCCGTTTAAAAATTCAAATAAAACGTTCCAATCTGAAATCACGTCTGTGTGATGATGGGCCGGCTGGCACGGAAACACGGATCACAAATACGATATCGCGGGCCGTGAGGGAAGAATCGTCTGATCACATATACGCGATCACGGTCCTGAACAGGTTAAAGGGTCAAGAAAACATTTTCTTTCAATTTTTTCAACAAATTCAATTACAGTCAATATTTTTCTTTTTTATAAAAATATTGAATTTTAACACTTCATGACAGCAAGATGCCATTTTGAATGAATAAGTAGAAATTATAACCTTATTACTCAATTTGTATTAGTCACTTCTGCACAGGCGTAACTTTAAGCACTAACAAAAAGCAAGAATAATAGTCTACATTGCTCCAACAAGAGTTGTAAGGGTAAGTATCATAAGAAATCACGGGGTCGTAATCACCCCAAATTTTTTCTATTTTGCCGTTTTGTTTGGGGGAAAAACGACCACCCCCTTTAATTTTTAAACAAATAACTCTACGGAACCAAAATTTTTATTAGGTGTTCTTAAAGGTCAAAGATTCTCCCAAATTAATGAAAATAATATTTTTCCTATAATTAAAATAGTTAAACATTCACAAAGTAGAAACTTTCAAAAAGTGGTCGTAATTACCCCACCTCAACCTATATTTTTTTAAGCAAAATGAATACTAAGTACAATCCCTAATCTCTTTTGAATGATTGCTTTATGTTTAAATTTTCATTAGCCCTACTTTTATGAGCACTGCCCTTCATTACTTAATATCACTGCTATCAACATTTAAATAAGGATAGAACACAGATAAGTTACAAAACGTCGGTATTAAAATATTGCGAGGTATTTAAATGTCTCAGTATTATTTACGCAAGTGCGTTATGAATATAAAAATCAGTTGGTTAACCATTTATTTTCGGCTTTTCTAAAATGTGCATTTTTTCAACAGGCCCTTTAACTTCGACTGCAGGCATTTTTCTGATGGCTTTCTTAAACAATTATGACATTCAAGATAAAATCCCAGACCACTGCCTATATTTTTCAGACACTGACAAAACAGGGCCGCCACAACCTAGTATAAAACCAGAAGTAAGTACATTACTAAACACCAAATAATACTGTAACTGTTTAATCCAGGCTTGCGAAAGACTGAGCCAAAGTGAAGCTTTTCAAGACCCAAGAAATGCATTTCTGTGCCCAGAAAGGCAGTGTCGCACATAGGTTTTTATTTCGGAGGGGTCCGATCTAGTATTTGACTTGTTTGGGGAGGGGGGCATTATTTGGACGAAAATTATTTAAAAACTATAAGACCTTTCGAATGTTTTTAAACGTCAGTGAAATTAGAAACTCGATTGTTTTTACAGGGGACATTCAAAATGGGGCAAACCATCACAGGTAATAATAATAATAATACTGATACTACTACTACTAATAATGATGATAATGATGATGGTGATATGGCTTAGCATCTTTTGAAAAGGTACTAGGCTTGTAAAGGGAAACGGTTGTGATTAGAGAAAAGGCAGCAAAGGAGCTAATCTGAGCAACGTGACATCATAATCGAAGCAATGCGGTAGTCAACAAACATGCTCATGCTCATCATTACCTTTCAATGTTATTTTTCCTATTTGTGTAAAGAAATTTACGTATTCATTATTACAAATGATTTGAGTAATTTAAAGTCCTTTTCCGGTAAAAGAGCCAGAAATATTAGCTTATGTGTCAATTAAAAGAGTGATCTAGTGCTTGCTCGAAATAGATATTGAATGACTTACATAAATTTCGTAGTAATCGACGGGTACTTACGGAAGTTAGTGTGGACAGACAGACAAACCGAATTTTTTTTTCGTACGCTATTTAACCTTTTGAAGCGCACCAATTTCCAAATGCCGAAAAACTGCAGCCGTTGCCATCGCTTGATTTAACTACCAGCTATATGGCGATCGTTCATCGCGTGCCACAAAGCTAAAGGGCATTTTTTACACGGATGGTTGTGCGACCGGCCATGTCAGCCGGCGCGTTTTGCACACATTTTACATTTTTTATCTTAATAAGTTATATGATTTTGTCGTTACTGCAATGATAATGGATGATAGATAAGACAAGAATATGTTTTGGTGACGTCAAGAATGTGTAAGAGTATTATCATTCAGAATTTGGAGAATTTTTGTCGTTTTTAATGTAATTGTTTTATGTCATGAATATTTATAAAATGGCACCACTTCAGAAAGTTCTCTTTTTTTCAGAAACCCGGGTATTTTCATTTTAAAAAACGCACATTTTTATTCATAAATTGATATTTATAGAAGTTATGTACATATATATATATTTTGTTTAGTTGTCTGCAGTGTGAAAATATCGTTTGCTTGATATGTTATTCGATTTTTTTAAGTATGAATATTCTCATTTATTGAACTGACAATATGCACTTAAAAGAAATTTATGGTTGAAGCCTACTTGTGTCTTGTGACATCATTTTTTTTTTTTTTTTCTGAACTCAGTTGGAAAAGATTGTCATGCAAAAGGGATTTAATTCTAAACAGCATGTTGAGACATTTAAAAGACTATGTTGACCAAATGCTGTTGTACTACATAAATATGTGTATGTTTATATACATATATATATATGTTCCTCAAACTAGGGGGAGTATATGTCATGGTACCCATTGGCACACTTTCTTTCCTTATTACCGTAACAAAAGTTGTCTCACTTTGTCCGCCCTGTTGGATTTGATTCTGGTCATCTCCTGCTGCTATTTTCTCCTATGAATCTCACGCCTGTCTCTGCTCCACCTTCTTAATATGGATCCCCCACTATATAAGACTGAAATCAATTTTGAGTGTAGTCTATATAGATCCTACGCAAACTTACATGAAAATAGTATGTTCATTCGACATGATATGTTGAAGCCTGGACAAAGCTTATTTTCAAAATTTCCCATTTATGCTATGATTGAATCATTGATACATAGCAACGTTTTTCCTTTCTTTTTCAGATCGTTGCTAAAGTCTACCTACCATTGTCCAATGAATCTATAATAACATGCTCAGTTCAGCTTGTGCATCCAAAAAGCAAAGGAACAGTCTCATTACAATCGGTAAATCCTTACGATGCTCCACTGATCGATCCCAACTATTTCTCAGACTTTCAAGACGTAGAGGACATGATTCAAGGTAACTGGACAAATTAAAAGCGTGATTTTTTTCCTTCCTTTTTTCTGTGTTTCACAGAGCAGTACACTCCCAAGTATCCTGTTTACGACTATCCGGCCTAGCTTTCTTTTACCGTAATAATTGAGGAAGGCAAGACGTTGCATTGAAACATTGCCAAGGCATTGGAAGTGGAAGTGGCAGCGATCCCTATCCGTGTCGTCTGCAAAACACATGTTGTGACAAGAAAATAACAGCGTTCTGCTATTGTTCAATGATTCGTCAGTGTGTAACGGACCTTATTTGTTGCTTCTGCTCCTGATTATAACTGCACAGTACGTACAGTATTCGTAAATTGTTCTTGGGGAATGCTTACAGTTCTTTTAAGTGCACCACAGTGAATATTTCAAAATGGGAGATAAACGAAAAACGTGGAAGAAAAGTACACGCTAAACAGCGACTAGTCTTTGGGTAACAGCAAAAAAATATAGCTTCGTTAGGAGTTGGGAAAAGTGCAGTTGGAACTGGAAAAAAAGAACGTCGAACGGAAACTGAAAAGTGGTGTGTTGCACAAGGTAGTGGAAGTGGAATAAAAGTAAGAAAAAACATGCTGAAAGGTAAGCATAATAAAGTTGATCAGGAAGCTTTATTTTTGTGGCATGAACACTTAAGAGGAAAAGGTGTCCCTGTAACCCGGCCAATATTGCAGAAAAAAAGTTTTAGAATTTAAGCGACAAATAGAATGACAAGATTCAGAGTTTACTGCTAGTGGTGGATGGTTAGATCGCTAGTGAAAACGATTCGGCATTCGCCAGATAACCTAAGTGGGGGAAGCATTATCTGCTGATAAAGTGGCTGTATTTGTGTTCAAAGACCGTCGTTTCAAGCTTATAGAAAGAGGGAATTGGAGGGCAAGAGTTCTGTTATAATACAGTAAAACACCGTTTATACGTTTCTCATTTATACGACTTTCACATTTATACGTCATTTTCCTGAAGTCCGATTCATTCCTATTCATTTTTAATGCCAAAAGGGATTCGTTTATAAGACGAGCAGTTTCGGTTATACGTCATTTTTCACTTCCCATAAACTTTAAAAATTTTCTGTCTCTGTCGTTATCTTCCTATTTAGGTAGAATCTTTTCCTAGATAGGAAGAACATCTAATAAAGAATGCAAGGAGGGATGTTCCTTCCACCGCCGTCCTTTAAATACGTAATCGACTATATTGAAAAACTTTTCAGAACATTTCATGAACTTAATTCAATCTATAATACTGTAATTAATAACCAAACAGATTCAGACGACTATGAAAGATTTTTTTTTAATCCAGTGTCTGTATGGAACATAAATCGCATCATAATGTGTAGTCTGTTTCACTTTTACAATTAGTGGGTATTTTTTTAATTCAGTTATTATTTTCATTGTACTAGTACCTGAAAAAACTTAAAATTATTATATTTATATAAATTTACATTAGTAGTATTAAACCTGTAATATAATATAAGCTGCCTATTAATGCTTCAGTTATACATATTTTCATTTATACGTCGTTTTAGGTTTCCACTTAAAATACGTATAAACGGTGCTTTACTGAACATTATTTGCGATTAATTCATCAGCAATATAAGTTATGTCTTCTTTTTCAGCGGACCCACCATGCCCGAATGGATAGAAACACTGAACATGGTAGATGGCTCAAATGAGAAGGTACCTTGATCGGGATCATTGATCTAACGGTCTGGTGTTTGGGGCAGTTTTCTCCAGATGTAACGTGAATACGCATTAGAACCCCCTTAAAAAATCCCCTCCCCTAGATATCTCTCGACGCAGATAGCCGTCTTGTAGCTTTGCCCTAATACACTATACGCACTTCATCAGCTGCATGTGAGGGCTAGTCATTTCGATTTGCTGACAAGTTTAATAATCATCAGCAGGTCCACCATGTCTCTCCCTTTTATGTATGCCAGTTTAGCAACTCTTTAGAATCTTGCCAAATTAGTCACCACTTCTGCATTTAAGCCGTGAACATATACCAAATTAAACTTTATTCTTAATAATAATTAATTTGACTTCACAGTATTTGATCCTGTGACTAACTATTTTACTTTAATTCTGAAAAGATGGTACTAAAAAATTTACCGTTAGCATTCACTGCTGACATGTGCATTTGAGTTGCATTATTGCAACAATTTACATTAGAGTATGGAGTTAATCAATATGACCTCTGAGATTTATAATTTATTATTCAATGGTCAATTTTTTTGTGGTTTAATGGTGTTAGTCTTTATTATTCAGTAAAGCTATTATAAATATAAGAAGTTACTATACCAAGTGCTTTGGCATTTAATATTTTTCAAAAAGTGGAGTTAATCGATTTGTTCAGCGAATACCTCTTATCATGATAAAGATATGTTCATTGTTAAAATGAGAATTTACAAGACTGCATGTTAAGATTATTCCTTCAAATTTAAGGTATGAAAGGATGCCAGAGAATAATGAATAATCCTGCGATGAAAAAAATTAATGCAAAACCAGTCAGCACCTTGATACCAGGATGTGAAGATTTAGCATATGATGAAGAACTCTACCTCAGGTGCATAGTGAGAACAACCATAAGGACAACTAATCACCAAGTTGGAACAGCTAAAATGGGAGATCCTGCAGATCCATCAACAGTGGTCGACCCTCAATTGAGGCAAGTGTTGAATGTTTCGTTAGAAACTTTCTAATTTTTTTTATATTAAGGGTCCAAACCAGAGGAATATTAGAGGAATATTATCTGTAAACTTAGCTTTAAAAAAGTTTTTCTTTTCCTCCACAAATATCCAGGCGCAAACTAGGACATCAACGAAGTTGCTTTCTTTCTTTTCCAACAAATAAACAAAAACTAGAATTTTATTCTAGAAATTTAATTTAAACTTTTACATTAAAAAAAAAACTGCGGACTTTTATTGATTTTCCTCATACACACAATCTGAGATTTATTAATTTTATTTAAAAAAAATTATAAACGATAACACAGCATTGATTGAATATAAACAACGAATTATCCCTGTGCGGAGGTTGCGTTCATTAAAAGAAGGCAAATGAACTGTAAAATAAAGCGTTGCGTGTTTCTGCGTAGCGTACAACAATAAAGCGACAAAGAAAAAACCATTGGCAAGAAGAAGGGTTGCCAAAATGGCGTGATTACAAAGTGTGCCAAGGAAGGTGCTCGATTGCCAAATTTGTACATTACAAGTACGGAACATCCCGCCCGGCGTTGAAATATGCATAGGTTTCAAAGAAAAATGTATGTAAAGTTACATCAAAATTGACATATAATAACTAGGTCCGCATGACGTATCGCGCATGCAATGTTGAGCTGAGCGAATTTCGTGCAGTTATCTCTACCTCAAGTTGAATTTTTTTCGGTGACTGTTAGTAAAGTTTTCCCACGCTAATTTTCAAATTTTATTGGAACATTTACAAACACTATAACCATCTTCAAAACAAAATGGTAACCGATAATTTAAATTACACAATACACATATACAGGCTTAGACTCTAGCCATTTACAAGGCGGCTAGCATCAGTCAGGTCCTTTATATAATAAATTTTTTATTCCATCTTTAGAAACAACGCGCACACTTATTTTATTTACTAGCCCGTGTTCTTTTAACGGCTCGTTCATTTATTCAAGCAGCGGGTGCGTTTATAATCTTTACTGCTCCCATGGGGGAAAAGCACATCCGCCACAGGAGTGGCGATGTTGCTGGAATAAATAAACTTTTTCAACTTAAATTAATGAGAGTCTTCAAATTTTAGTCTTGATAATGCATCAGCATTACTGTGTTGACTGCCTTTCCGATATGTAATCGTCATGTTATAACGTTGCAGGGCTAAAGCCCACCGAGATAGCTTAGCACCATGGGGCGCACTTCTCGTTAAATACGTCAGAGGATCATGGTCTGAAACTATTTGAATTTCAGCTCCAAATATCCAGGTGTCAAATTTCTTTAATGCTTCCAGTACACAAAAGGCTTCTCTTTCAATGGTCGCCCACTTTATTTGACTCGTGCTTTGTTTTTTACTGAAAAATGCAATAGGTAATTCTTTCCCATTGTCATCACGTTGAGCTAAGCATGCCCCAATTGCAGTGGCCGAGGCATCTGTGTATAATTGAAAAGGTTTCTCAAGGTCTGGAGTGTGTAAGGAAGGCATTTTTATCAGTTCCTCTTTGAGCTTTGTATATGCTTTATCCGCCTCCGAACTCCACTATATCTTAATTGGAACGCTTTTCTTCGTCAGGTTTGTCAACGGTAATACGATTTGTGAAAACTGAGGTATATAGTCACGATAGTAAATATCCAGCCCAATCAAACTTCTCAACTCTTTCTTAGTGGTGGGTCTTGCTAACTTTCGTATAATTTCAACCTTTTCTGGATCCGGGGAATGTTGTCCCGATCCAACTACATGACCTAGAAATTTCACATGGGGTTTTCCAAATTCGCACTTTCCCAAATTTACTGTCAGACCTACTTCCTTCAAGGTCTTGAAAACATTGTCTATATGAACCAAATGTTCATCCCATGTGCTAGAAAATATAGCCACATCGTCGATATACACTGCTGGCCATCGTAAATGCAACACCCTGAAGGAAACATGCAAATAATATGAAATTTACAACATGCATTAGCTGAGGTGAGATATGCAAATGATTAGAATTTCAGCGCAGACGCACATCAAGCGCGCCTGTGGCGCCACCTCAAAGCGCTATTTAAGGCTTGGAGATTTCGACGGTTTCAAGTACAGCAATTGTGTTTTTCTTGCTTTTTTTTCAAAAAAACGATAAATTATGCCTCGTAGGAAACAACGATCATCTTTTGATCAAGTATCCGAGTTTAACAGAGGAAGGATAGTGGCATACCGAGATTGTGGGTTATCTTTCAGGGAAATCGGTCGTCGTATTGGACGAAACCAAACAACTGTGATGCGGATATGTGATCGTTGGGTGCAGGAGGGTACGACGGACAGACGTGATCGACCGCATCGACCTCAGTGCACCACGTCACGTGATGACAGGCAGATTGTACGCATGGCAGTGACGGACCGCTCAGTCACATCACGAACCATATCACAGCAGATTCAGTCTGTAACGCATCATCCAGTGTCTGCGCGTACCATTCGACGTCGTTTACAGCAGAATGGTCTGTCCGCAAGACGTCCGTTGCTTTGTCTACCTCTGACGCGGAACCACAGACGTCTCCGCCGCCAATGGTGCGATGAAAGAAGGATGTGGACGACAGAATGGAATGAAATTCTCTTTACTGACGAGTCACGCTTCTGTATGCAACACCACGACGGTCGGATTCGAGTCTGGAGACACCGTGGAGAGAGGATGCTGAACAGCTGCATTATGCACCGTCACACTGGTCCTGCACCGGGTATTATGGTATGGGGCGGTATCGGATATCTCTCTCGCACTCCTCTAGTACGCATTGCCGGTACTTTAACCAGCCAGCGCTACATCTCCGAGCTGTTGGAGCCAGTTGTCCTTTCTTACCTTCAGGGCTTGCCAACAGCCATATTTCAGCAGGATAATGCACGGCCACACGTGGCACGCATTGTCCAAGGGTTCTTCGTCAATCACCAGATTGAATTGCTTCCCTGGCCGGCGCGCTCTCCGGATCTTTCGCCGATAGAAAACATGTGGTCCATGGTTGCTCAACGACTGACCCAGAGTTCATCCCCAGCTGTCACACCAGATCAACTTTGGCAACGTGTGGAAGCTGCTTGGTCTGCTGTACCCCAAGAACACATTCAAAGTCTCTTTGAATCAATGCCGAGGCGTGTGGCAGCTGTGATCTCCAACAACGGCGGCTACTCTGGGTACTGATTTTGGCAGGAACCACGCTTCATAGAATGCTGTAAATTTAATCATTTGTTACTTGGTCAACATGTTATCTACACAATAAATTTTGTTGTGATATCTCTTGTTTTTCTTGGTGTTGCAATTTGGGTGGCCAGCAGTGTATGAACGGCAGTATTCTCTATGTGCGATCAAAGCCTTATCCATTGATTTTTGAAACGTTCCTCCAGAATTTTTCATTCCAAAGGGCATGACATTCCACTGGTAATGACCTGAGTGGGTTACAAATGCGGTATAATGCTTTGAATTTTCCTTTACATACTTTAAAATAATTTATTCTATAAATTTTCTTAAATTCAGATTAGAATTATGGAATTCCTATGGTAATTTTTTATAAAATCTAAAAAAAAAAAAAAAAGAAAAAGAAAAAGAAACGTATTGTAGTAACTGCCAGATCGCCCATTCAGAAAAAAAGCCCTTTAATCTTCCCGCAATTCAACTGCGAGAGCGTTGGTACAGCCCTCAGCGCTGATAAAGAAATTGGTAGCACGTTGCCATGGTAACGACTATGTAAGCAGTCCCTCCGGCATAGGATAGCATAGGGGGTATGTAGCTAAGACTCAGCTGAAGAAAGGTTTTCTGACTACGTCTGCACGGATTGGCTGACTACGGATTGGCTCGACGAGAAGTGAGGGAGAGAATAAGAAATAGAGAATATATGTTCTAGCCCTGCGTTTCTCAACCTGAGAGGGGCGCGCCCCCCGCAGAACATTTGCAGGGGGAGGCGAGAAAAACTAAAGAGCAAGTAGTGATGCATGTTTTTAAATAATAATCTTATTTATTCTCATTTTGACTCAAAAATATATCCATTTTCGCTTAAAATGTTCATTATTAAAGATTAAAAAACTCAATGTATGCTGAAAAATGTGAGGGGGGAAGCGCCACTGTAAGTTAGCCTTTGTTGGGGGGGGGGGGGTACACGACGTTAAAAGGTTGAGAACCGCTGTTCTAGCCCATTATAACGGAAACAATAGTTTATTTTTGTCTGGGAAGGTTGAAAGTTTTTAGCTTTATTTGTTACTGCGTCCATGTGTTATTGGAATCTATGATTTAACCGTTTTGAAACATGGAGCCCCGTTATTATCCAGTTTGCGTCTTGCTTGAAACTCCATTTAACATATGGAAAGAAGATGATAAACGACAACCACTAAAAGAAAATAGACCGACACCAAAATTGTCCATTCATAAGAAAAAAGCAGGTTCGTCTCAGCATGGTCGTAGCTTCCATTCATCATGATATGCACTATTCTCATGGCTATGTGACAGTTTCCGTGTTTAATCGTTGAGATAAAAAAGAGCGTTTGGAATGGTACTGTATATGATGGATTAACCACCATCACATGAGCATGCAAAATACATGAAAGCTCAATCGAACATTTAAAAAATTCTTTAAGCAGTTGATAAGAAGTGGGAGCTAAATTGCTGACGAATTAAAGGAAAACTCTCGACTTTATATTGCTGAATTTATCAAGAAGGTAAGCCTGAATAGACGCTTCATGCAATTACCCATCAAAGCAGTATTCTTTTTAAGTAAGCAAGAACTGGCATGTAGAAGACATGGTGAGCGAGAAAATTCTTTAAACATGGGGAATTTTAAAGAGCTTTTAAAATTAATGTGATATCTGAATTAAAACAACGCCTTTTTATGCGGACATCACTGACTGATTCGCAAGTTTAAAAGAAAGGAGGATTGATTTGACTTATAAAAAATAAGTAAGTTTCCTTTTTTTTTTCTTTTCTTCTCAAGTTATCATTACAAAAAGAAAAATTTTAAGGAAACTTCGAATCAGACACGGATTATTGCAATTTTGAGGATAGGAAAGTTGAAATTTATGTCCATTTTGTCCATTATGTCCATTTTATGTCCTAGTTGAAATTTATGTCCATTTTATGGAAGTAAAATAGGATCTCTTACATTTTTTATGTAATTTCTTTTTTTTAAATCCTGGGTGAGGGCTTAATCCGCCAGCTTTCGAATTCAGTAACAAAGATACAAAGATTTCCCATTCCTGTCCGGAGGAAGAGGGGGTCATTTGTTTCCGGCTGCACTAACATTTTTGACCACGGGCCGCCACTGCATCATCTTTCTAAGAATCAAAATTGTTCATCAAAATTGTTTCGAGGAAATTCAATTTCATCAAAATTGAATTTCCTCGGTTGTTTTTCAACGTTAATTCAAATTGCTTGCGAGTGTCCCGATCTAATTTATCAAGTACAATATTTAATTAAAAAAAAGCATTAGATAATTTATCTCTAGCAAAATCTAAGATTTTTAATGATCTAAGATCTTTTTAAATGGTTTGTATCCAATATGTTGCGTAGATCTTTCCCATGTTTTTGATATGACAGTTAACAATTATTCATTTGTTTTCATAACGTTGTTCTAAATCTTTAAAGAGAGTAGGAAAGTTATCGTTAGCAGTTTCTATGATTTTAGCTTCTTCCTTAAGCGATCCGCGTAAATAATGCAATTTTTCATTTTCAGAAAGTTCAGGGTTTTCACTAAATAGGCTATTAAACTGCGTATGAACAAGTTCCATTCCGCAAATTTTCCGCTGAAAAACGGAAGTGGGATTTTCGGAAGCTTTGTAAAATCCCCCTTTTTGGTTGATCACTGATAATAGTATCTTCAACACTTTTGTTTTGCACAAAGTCAGTATTTATAGTTTTTAATTTGTTAGTAGAGGTTTTGAGGCTTACCTCTAATTTTTGAATGCCACCAGCCACTTCGAAGAGAAAGGTCTCGACTTTTTGGAGTGTTCCTTTGCGATTTTTTAGTATTCATCCTTAAGCGCTTTGAATTTCGGCTGTATATATAGTAAGCAAAATGTCCAATTGATCCTGAAGTTCAGGAATGTCCATGTTATCTTGCCCTTCTGCGAGGACATTATATAATTTTGTCATCTGGCTTTTGATGCCGCTCCGCTTTCGATTTAGCGCTCTAATATCTGTCATCTTAGCGATTTGAATTTATTATATTAAAGTCAATCATGACATATAAAATTATTTATTCAATAGGATCTGGTTCACCTCCGGGTCGCTAAGTACCAAAATTAATTAAAAAAGGCAAATGAACTGTAAAATAAAGCGTTTTGCCGATTTCTATGGGAATGTTAAAGTTTTGTAATTATCATAGAAATTTATACCGTTTGCATTCAGAGACTATACTCTAATTAATCGATTTACATGTGCCAAAATTACATTGATTTTTTACGTACATTCTGTGTGAATACAGCTTTTGAAATATAATTACTTTTCTTTAGGGTAAAAGGAATAAGCGGACTAAGAGTTGTAGATGCATCAGTCATGCCAACCATTCCTTGGAGCAACACAAATGCAGTTACTATCATGATTGCAGAAAAAGCATCTGATATAATCAAAAGCACAATTACCTGTAATTCTGGCTCTAATTAGTTATTTAGTTTTTGAAAAGTTTCTGTTAGTTGTTATGTGATGAATAATAAATATAAAGAAAATCCATGATTTTTGTGTTTCTCAAGAAAACGAAGTTATTGTGACTTTGTCATGTTTAAAGTTTTCCATAGCCATACTTCTCCCGCTCTCTTACAACTAATAAATAATTAAATAGTGAAATTCTTCTTGAATCAAAGTTAAATTTGAATTAGGGAATGGAAACCTAGGGTAAGAAAATATTTTCGTTAAAAACATAGTTTTACCACCACATAAATTCAGGTTATACTGAACTATAAATTACGTATGGACCTATTTAAATAATACATCATCTCCACTTAATTGTGAAATAATATTCTAATTCATTTTATAATAAAATCTTTTAGTAGTATATTAATATAATTTTTTAATAGCTTAAAAACTGGCTGATTAAAAAAAGTGTGTGCGTGTAATCTTTACGCGCGATTGAAGTAAAACTTCTTTGACGTTTACGATAGATATCACTGAAATTATTAAACTTTAACTTAAAATAAATATCATATTATAATTTAATTATATTTATTATTCATGTACTTTACAAAGATCATATAAATGTTATATTCATATTATTCATTGGAAATAGGAACTTGAATGTCATCATAATATTTTATGTATGAAATTATAGGTTTGTGTTAACTATACTGTGAAACATAAATTTTACTCTCTAAATTTGCTAACTTTCTTGAAAATACAGCATTTATCGTTGTACCGAAACGCGTCGTTGATTGAAGTCGAGAAGTATTCATAGTTAGATCCAATTTTTCTTTTTAAAAATCAACTAACGGCCGAGATTCTTGGTAGCGAAAATTAACATTAAAATCTCCAGTAAGAATCACCGGTAATTCATGATAATTATTTAGAATCCAGAAAGTGTCCGTGTTGTAGTATTATTCTATGACTGTTTTCTTATACCATTGTTCCGTCGGGAGTTTGGGTTTGAATGGGAGGAATGTCCATAGTCTAGTATTATACTTTAACTCTGTTCTTTAACTGATGTTTTCCTCTGATTGTTGGGTTCGAATGCAGGTAGTGTAAATTAATTTTTTAGTGTTTTTCTATCACAGTATTCTTAAGCGTTGATTTCGTCTGCTGGTAGGCTTCGAATTATTTATCTGTATCCGTGTTTTAAACTTCAGGTTCTATCTATTGTTTGGGAATGATTGCAGCCAGGGTCCGTTTCTTTGTGGTGTTCCATCCCCGTGTTAAACCGTTGCTCCGTCTTGAGGTTGGGTTAGAATCCACGGAGTGTCCATTTGTTATTCTTTTATTTGATCTTAAACCCTTTGCAGCCAGTGTTTGTTTCTTTGTGGTGTTACATACCCGTGTTCTTAAACCGTTGTTCCGTCTGGATATGGGGTTAGCATCCAGGAAGTGTCCGTGTTGAACTATTATTCTTTCACTGTTTTCTTAAAATGTTTTCCCGTAGGGTTTGAATCGAGAGAATGTCTTTGTTGTGGTATTTTTCTTTAACTGTGTTCCTAAACTGGTGTTTTCTTCTGTCGGTTGGTATCGAAGTCACGTAAGGTCTATTATTGCGTTTTTCTATGGCAGTGTTCTTAAACCTTTGTTTTCCTCTGCTGTTTTTGCTCGAAGTATTTTTCTGTTTAAAAATTTACATTTGGCTCATTATTATAAATAACTCAAAAACACATGAGCAATATTAAAAGATTACATATTATTTAAGTATAGACAAACAATATTTATGTATCATGGCAACCAATCATGTCAAGTTTTTATTCATAATTCCATTAAATATTGTATTAATGCCATTGAAAACATGTGAGTAAAGCAACGGAATGCACCATAGTGCCACTTTCTGTATTCGGTGCGTAGGCCTTGTTTATCGGAGGTGACGGGTTGGGTCGCCGCCTGTAACAACAGTGAGAAACAGTCAGCAGGATCGCCGCCTGTTCAGCTAAAGACTTCACACAGTGGCTCTGACAAGAGCCGGTCCACTTATCCACTGAACAGGGTCATCAGGCAAGATCTTGCTTCAAAACAGGCAGGGAGTAATGTCGACGCGCAGGGAGCACAGTCGACGTTTTCAAGAACGAACGCCCGAGAACTGTTCCGCAAATAATTAATCTTATAAATCTGGAAAAAGCTTGTTAAGTGTGACGTCAATATGATGTAAAAATCACTTGCAATAGCTAATTTTGTCACCAAATGATTAACTTTTTTGACTCTCGGATATAAAATGTTGCTGAAAATAGCGAAAAATCGCTTAAAAATGAGGGAACGGGTGGATTTTCAGATTTTTAAAGTAGCGCAGATTGTTTTCTATATTTTTATACATGATTATGGAAATTTTCAAGGGGATCGTACAAACGGTGTAGAAATTATCAGGCTTTTTGTCCTTGACATTTCAATGTTTTTGCAGTCATGGCGGAATGAAGAAGCAAGGGGGGAAAAGATACGTCATTTCCTTTACTGAGCGTTACTTCCGTCAGAAAATAAATCTGAGTTACTCCCTAGTTGCGCCTAAAGAAGTTTTACTTCAAAAATAAAATTTTATAAGGAAAAAAGAAATAAAATAACGATGGACTTGCAGTGACATAATAGTCCTAGAACACTTTCTCGACCTATGAATCAATTATTTCATTTGGCTCTTCTAGTGGAAAAGACAAACATTTATCTTGGACTTCCAATACAGCTACAAAAGTGACTTATGTGTATGTGAAGAAAACTTTGAAATAAACACAATACCGTGTGGCGTCAGGCAGTAGCCAGACAATTCGACTTGGAGGGTCTTTGCCCCCACGATGGCTACGTATTTTCAATTTTCTTCTCTTTCTCCCACTCTCAGAAGTCCTTTAAGTGTTACGAAAGCATATTGTTGGCTGTTTTATTTATTTTATTGCTTATAGTAATTTAATTGCGAGTGCTGATAAATTAGTGCCAAAAAGTCCTGATCACGCTCAATTTTTTGCATAATTTTTATGGTTGACTTAATTTTTTTTTGTTGTTGTTAAAGTATTGTAATATTCTATAATGGAAATCACCATGTAATGTCCAGAAAAGGGCTATCCTATTGAACACTTTGAAAAATAGTTTACATATTTTAAACATCGATTATATCGTCTCAAAATCGATCTAAATATGTGTAAACACTATCTGTATTTACGGCAATTAGAGCACGGACGGACAGAACAGACACTCAAATCGAAATCATAAACAATTTTCAACCTTGTTGGAAAGTGTTAAAAGCATATTAGAGTCACTAACAATAGTTAAAATACGATAATTTCATAACGAAAAATTCAGGACTTTTTGTCACGACTATGTACTTTTAATTGAAGTTGGTTTTCATTCAGTTAATTAAAATTTAATTTTGTTAACAAAATTAAACTACCTTTTAGTTAGCGCTGCGGTAAAAGTAATGCGTGTTAATGCCGCACATTATTTTTCCACATTCTGAATTCTTTATTGATGCTTTGTTTTTAAATGTTCCTGAAAAAGAAAAAAAAAACCCACTGTTCTAAAACCTAAATTTGACCTTTCACAAGTGAAAATGTATTAAACACACAGTACTTAATTTATAGTAATTCTATTTTTCCTAACACTAGAAATGAAATAATACAAATATGATATGATGGAAGTCTCTTTGAAACTATTTCCTGGCGTTTTAATTTTAGAGCCCAATAATGCCGAATTTCATAATGTCTTTCACATGATTGCATTTATTTCCCGAGGGGTATATTATAAAAAAAAAAATTAAACCTGCTTCATGGGGTGGGGGTACAAGGTTTATTTCTAAAATACCTAAACTTAAAATACCTAAACAATGGGTTCTTTTATTCGTACTTTAGAGAAAATTTTTGTTAAAGATTTTGCATGCTTCACGGCACGGCAGTTCTGCAATGTTTAGTCTCGAAAAATGTGATGCAGTGCCATCGTGCGCGACCTCAGTGTGAGTGGGTTATCTGACATTACAGCTCAATTGGGTTTTAATACATGTATAAAACAAAAAAGTTCATAAAATCAGTGGTGGCGATTACGTGGGTGCTCTGGGGCTCAAGCACCCACATAAATTTAACGAGCAGAATTAGTTACTTTGTAGAAAAAAGAATGAAATTCAGAAAACCCCAGATAGTTTTTTGGTTTCAGAAGAAGGATCATTTACAAATTCTTCTACTTCTGATTCAAATATTGCTATGTAAAATCATTCTCGAGGAGGGGAAGGAATCGTGAATGTTGAAAAAAGTTAACTCTTTTGTTTAAAATAAAACGAAATTTATCTCTTCTTGGTTTTGTCCTTGTGGGTGATTCAAAGTGTAGGGACCTCAAGAAAATTTTCATGGGTGCTCCAAAACATAAAAGACAGCAGGAAAATTTTCATGAGTGTTCAGAGCATGCATAATTCTAAAATAAAATTTGTAGGTCGCCATCTATGTGGATCCCCCATGAATAAACTCGATGGATGCTGTGCTCGTTGGATTATTCCATAAAAGTGGCTGTCAAATGTTTAAAATATAGAGTAAATACAGATAATTTACATAGTTATATTGGATCATAAGAGCTGAGGTAACGGATTTTCGTGCGAGTAATTCTTCAGAACTCGAGCACCCACATAAGACTTTTCTGATGAGTTTACATTGTTGAAGACTAAAATTTAAAAATTAGGCTCTCTGTATGTGGGATCTATCGAACACAAGTATAAAAATTTCTATAGGTTTTTTAATGCGTATATTATAAGATCTTAAATTTACTAACTTAGTAGTTATTTGCGTGTATTCCTCACATTTACATGAATTCTTATTTAATACATTTTAAAGAAAGAATTTTATAGGTTCTTTATTTCAAGAAAGAAATCTGAAACACGGGGGAAGGACTGCCTAACCTCCTTAGAAGACGGTAATCAAAATGTCCTGAAATCAATCATTAGTTACTTGAAAGCGCTGTATACAGTAAGAACTTTGTGATTATCACGTTTTCGATATCATGCAAAATATGTTAACGAACATTTTGGACCCCTCTTTGCATAAGTAATGAATTTCGGAAAATGCTGTCTAGTCTAGGACCTATGTTAAAACACTCACATGGATGCCAAATTTCGTATTATTAGCTTAGTTTTCACAAGCGAAATTTGGACGTACGAAAAAATATAACTTTCCGGTCCCATAATAATTCTTTGGGGTTCTTCTGGAAAAGACTATAAATGCTACGTATACCAATTTTCAAGAGGGTACATGATATAGTTCATTTAAATTTCATATTTAAATTCCCAGGTAATCGATACTACATATTTACGGCAGTTAGTGCATTAACCCTTTGCGGTCGTTCAAATGTGGACATGGGTGTAGTAATGGTCGGAATTAATTTCACGAGAATAGCCTGCCTGCGACGTCCTCACTCTACGTGACAGCAAGCATCTTTCGTAATGCATTTCAATAGAGCATTTTAGAGCCCCTGGTGCAGCCCCTTCGCAGTGACGTTCTAATGGTGGCCTCTGAGTGACAGCGTACTGGCTGCACATCCTCTCTTCGCAGATTCTCCTACTGTCTTCCTATTGCATTCAACCCAGAAAAAGGGTATTAGAAATATCAATTATCCTTAATAGTAGGGGAGCCCATGATGCTAATTGGGGATTTACTCGAGCGTCCTGAGGACTTAATAAATTTTGTAGTTTAGAATAAAAGGTTATATAATGTTTCCCCTTTCAGTGGTGAGCATTGGCGGATCCAAAAAAAAAATTTTGGGGAGGGGCTTAATTTTTAAAAAAGCTTATTTCACCCAATTAAAATGTACTATAAATCAAAATTTTAGTCTAAACCAATGTGAATGCTTTTGGGAGGGGCTAAATAATAAAATATGATCATTTTAGCAATTTAAAGTGTATAATAAAGCAGAATGTTACCCTTTACCAACATCTTGGGGGAGGTCTGGAGCCGCCTAGCCCCACCCCTAGATACGCTACTGGTGGTGGGGGAAGCGTCTACAGACTTTCAAACATGTAAAAAAAAAGAACAGTTACATGGAGATACTTGAGCGCGTCAGATATTGATAGTTTAAATGCCCCAACGTGTCTTTGATACCAAAGGTATGTTCATCTGCCGACTTGCATGGTGGGGGTGGCCATCCGGAAGGGAGAAAAAAAAATTTTTTTTTTTTTTGAGCGCGTCAGATATTCAGAGGGGGATGTTAAGTGAACCCTAAAAATGCTCCCATTCAAAAGACTGGCGTTTCGGAAGTGACGCAAGCTCGTAACGAATTTTTGAAAATGAAAAAAAAAAAAAAAAAAAAAAGCCATATTGAAATACTCGAGCGTGTCATATTTTATACAGAAGGTTTAGCTTGATGGTCCTGTCATGGTAGCCTAAAATCTGACGATTATTCTGAGGGGTATCATTAATCTGACGGCTAGAAAAAAATTATGAATTTTTTTTTCAATGACCATAAAATGTGACGAATACAGTAAAATTTATATAAATATTTAGACTTTAATTTTTTTTAGAAAATAATATAAAAATAAAATACATCTGTTGAAAAAATTTGTTTCAATCTTCGTCGTCATCCGGAGAATTATCATACTCCAAATCTAATAATTCAATTGGATCTCCAATATTGTCTGCAATTTTCGTATCTGTAACAGAAAACGTCATAAGCGTTAACACAATTTTAATGATTTCACGAATAACATGTATTAAAAAGAAATATACCTACATCTGAAGTTCCGTCAATAACTGGTGTTATGACAACAGCTTCGTATGCATCAGGTTGCCAAGAAACAAAGTCATTTCAAATTTTCCGTCGACATTTGTCCACCCGTAATCTGTTGGTGACATGTTAATCATAGTTTTATTGTGAGCATTCCTCCACAAGCACGCAGTATACTTCGTTCGCAATAACTGCTGCCTTAGCTCAAATTGGCATGGAGGCAAGCAACAAGCAACGTAATTACGGACGTTCAATGAAATTTGAACCCATAAAAATTTGCAAAGTTTTTTTTTTTTTTTTTTGGCCTCGTCTGTAAAGTTCCCGATTGCAATCGCATCCTGTTAGCGCGTATAGAGCTGATAGCGCTAGCGAAATTATATGGCCGAGCTTAGCATAGAGAGCAGATACGTCAACATAACAGCGTGCATTGTTAACTCCAAGATCCATGCATATTTTAACCGATGCTTGGATATGTCCCATATTGACCAACATGATGACAACAATATCTGTGTCTGAAGTTCTGATTGTAACTGTGGAATCTTCTTTTATTTGACTTGCCAAAAATACAATTTTTGTATCTGCTTCTTCATGCTCAGGACATGAGAGTTCATGATCGATTGTTCAGGTAACGTTATTATCGGTAACTGAATATACATAGCACAATATCATGATTAAGATATATTGTTTTGTTACTAATAATAGTAGCCATCTCCTGATCAGCTCAATGATGATTTAAAAACTTGACAAAAGCTTCTTTGAATCTGATATTTTTCAATTCTTTCTGAAAATTTGCTGTTCTTGTTTATTGAGGACCAGAGATGTAGAACTCCTTGTCCTCTACACTAACTCGAAGAGCGTGCTCGTTATCTTTGATCGAGCCAGCTTTGCACGCTCTAATCTTCATTGACGATTTTTATTACTTCGGATAGTGGAAATCGGCAGATTATATTTTTTTTCGTGATTCTTGCATTATTTCCTTCAAAATTAAAAAAATTCAACCGCGCTCTAAAATGTCAGGACAACGATTTTTTTTTTTGGCAACTTTGTAACCCTCCCACTCCCTTACGTTACATTCAAATCGTCAGATATTTTGAAAGTACACTTTTCAGCTAATAATTAACCCACCTTATCTTAATGTAACGCGCTTCAATATTTCTGACGATCAATTTTTTTTACTACTAGGGGCCAAGGCCCCTAGACTCGCTTTTCGTATGAGGCATTCGGCCCCTAATAAGGCTTATTCGTAAAAAAGACAGAATTTCAACAGACAAAACCCGAAGATTGGATCAGATGGAAGGTTACTGAGCTAACTACACGTCGCTTGGTTCTTGCATGTTCATTGGTACATAAAAATTTAAACTTCACACTACAGTAGACCACTCCCCCATATCACAGTAGATATTTTGTTATTAGGAATCCGTGTTCTACGGGTCCTGAACTATACTCCAATTGAAGTGCGGACTCCGCGTATAATCGCTGGAAAAATTATTTGCACTCCTCAGAAATACAATGATATTTAATGTTGCCATTCAAAAGTTATATTAATTAGGAGTTAAAGCGTAATAAAATCAGAACATCTGTTTCAGCTGTATTTTTAGTTATGTAAAACCTATTGGACACCTTGCGTATTTGCCACCTACGGCGATTTTTTATTATTTGGCGACTTGCGTACATGTAAAAGCTACAGAACAGATAGAATAGCTTGCCACCCATGGCGACTTTTCATTATTTGACGATTTACACATGCTCACAACCTATAAGTCACTATGCTGCCTTCAATTGAGTGTTGCTCTCATCTCGACTACCATGAACCGCTAGTAGAGTTTGAAAGACTTTTAAACATGATGTAAATAATTCTTATTCACTCATTGAGTAGGAATGTTGTCGAGGAGATTGTTCTTCCTTCAGAGATTGGATGGTTCAAAAGACAATTTCTGTTGACTTGTTCCAGTGTCTCACTTTTCGTAAAGATGGTGATTCCGGTGAGAGATCTTGACACCATTCTAGATGTAGATTTTTCAATAAACGTTCTCGCACCAAAACGGGACGACCATACGATTGCTTACATGAAGCTCGAAATCAATTACTTCAGGGCAGTTTATATTTAAAAAAAAAACAAACAAAAAAAAAAAAAAAACGGTTCTTGAAGACTGTTTAATACAGAGGCTGGAATTCGAAGATATTGTTTCATTCGGTTCAAAAATGGTGCGATGAAAGGTGGAGGCTATTATTTCAGATGCTTATGGTTTGTTCTTGGAAAAACTTTCACAGTTGCAGGTTACAACTTCTTGCTCTTTACAATTAGCATGTTATCTCACTGATTGGATAAACGTTGATCTTGGAGATGTAAAGAGCTTGGTATCATTTTAGATATTTCTAGAAAACCTTCTCGCACTGTAACAGCTGGATGCTCAGAGATATTTTTATGGATACTGGATTTTACAGAACTTGAGCATTAGCTCAAGTTCGATTACTTTGATGCAATTAATGAGAACAGAAATCGTTCTTTAGGTCTCCAGGATGAAAACACTGAAATTTGAAGATGATATCTCAGGACTTTCAAAGCTTAGTTGGAATGGTTCTTGAAGTCTCTCGGTTTTGGTTGAGAAAATATAGTATTACAAACAGCTGCTATTCTAATTTGGTTCTGAACTATTGTGACGTCTACCGATTAAAGTTTTAAATTTGTTGTGTAGGATGTTGTTAGGTAGTGCAGTGCATTAATTGTGACTACTGAACATTAAAATGTACCTGCTAAGTGTTTTAAATCTTTAACTTGGAGGTGTCTAGGTGGTGTGAGTAATTGTGAGACAGGTCGGAGGCTGGAGAAAAATTTACGGATGCGTCTAAATTTCTTTTTGCGGATTCTAATATTGGTAAAAACTGGAGAATGGAACTGGTGTCAGGCAGGGCGAGTATGAATTGTTTGGGGGTGACTATTGATGATATGAGTGGAGGTTGGATGGTAGAAGTGGTGTGGAAGGAGTTGATTGTATGACAGGTGACGATGAAAGTGTAAGATGGTGTAGATGTGCTTCTAGTGCATGTATATGGTGTACTTACTCTCGACTCCTCCCCTTTCATAACTGGCCCACCTGAGGGGGACCAAACAAACGTAAAATACAATAAAAACTTCCTTATAAAGAAGTAAAAAATACAAAAAGCACCGAAGAACAGCAGAGACGCCATGCTCCAAACAAGTCTAATGTAGACTGAAAGCATTTGTTGAAATATCATAACTTTATACTGTGTCAACAATGTCTGATTTTGAAGCGAACGGGACTATTAATGAATTGTTTTTTATCCCATTGTCAATGCAATATTCACAAAAAAATCTGATGTGGACAACACATGACTTCCTTGCACGTCTATCAAAATATTGCACTAAATGAAAACTATTTTCGGCTCACTAAACTTATTTTATTTGAAAGAGATAAAATACTGCGGTAATACTAAGGTTTAGCGATTTCTAGCCAAATACTTCGATATAGACAAGCTGAGTTCAACTTGAAAGATTTCCTTCTGACGCTTTATTTGGCGATATTTCACAAAAGCTGACAAGCTTGAGATAGTTTGCGAGATTTTGGGGATAGCCAAAGTAGTCATTGACCACAGACTTTCAATGAATTGAATGCATCCATACACCTTAATGTATTTAAAGTCATTCGGCTGACCCTGTAAATGAATTACCTAGTCGATTGCAGTCAAAAAAGATAATGAAAACAGATAGATATTACAATAGTTCTAAATACAAAAGTTCAAAATTCTATGGGTTAAAGTTTTAGAGTTATGCAAAATACGAAAGACTTTTTGGCGCCAAATTTTTCGATATTTCGGCAAAACTCGCCAAGGTCGAGATCTTAAGCATGGACCAAACAATGACTGACTATCATCAAATTTTGAGATATTTCGCCAAAACTCGACAAGGACGATGAAAATTTGCGATATTTTGGACATGGACCAAATGACTATCGTCGAATTTTGGACTAAACAATGACAGACTATCGCCAAATTTGCGATATTTCGCCAAAACTCGCCAATGACGTTAACAAGTGGCGATATTTTCGGCATGCACCAAATGACTATCGCCAAATTTGGCGATATTTTGCCAAAACTCGCTAAGGTCGACGACAGACAGCGAGATTTTGGGCATGGACCAAACAATAACCGACAGCAGCTGTAATATATTGAAGATGTCCATAGGCGTTAATGTATTGAAATTCTTTTAGGTGATCTTGTAAATAAACTGTCCAGTAGATTGGAACCAAAAATCGACATGCACAACTAGATTTTACAGCAATCTTATATATAGAATTTCAACATTCTACAACTAATAGTTTTTCAGATTTGAGAGTTAAATACATACACACGTTCACCAAAAGTCGCCAAGTTTGGTGTCATTCTTGTGGGAGGCACGTGACCGTGGTCGGACCATTGCCTAACTATAGGGTAAGGACGATATTGTCCTTGAAATGGATGCATGATGCATGTCCCTAAAATTGCCATTGACCCCGATCAGCCGGTGGTTTAGTGGGCCGCATGGACTCTCCTCGGGAAGCTCTAGATTCGAGCCAAGGACAACCTCGCGTAGCTCTAGATTCAACAGCAACCAGCAAGGTCCGAAGCAAAATGTCCAAGGGGACATACCTTTAAACAAGGGCTCCCACATCTGGACTATCTTTATTCTAATACAGAAAGTTATTTGCTATATATAATTATTCTTAAATAGAGGGTGTCCCATAAATGCCGCCCAAACTCTACAGAGCCAGATTACTCTTTGGAAGTACATAAAAATGCCCTAAGAGCTGTACCTTTATGATTTATAGTTTTCAAAAAAATAGGAAAAATAAAATATGACGTCACATCCAGTATGAAGAAAAACAACTTGGACACTGGATTACAGAATTTTGCAATCCTTTATTTTGTTCGGTTCTCGTTGTACACGAGGGAAGATGGGGACCGGTCTGATCGAATCGCCTGGGCCATTTCAGCGATCCAGTTTGGCCCTGCTTGAGAAACAACTTTTATATCTCCATGTTAAAATTATAAGTGTTTTTTCTAATGTTATTGTAAAAAGGACTCGGAAAATTCAGCATATGACACCAATAGTTAAACATTTGAGTTTAGCGATAACAACCCCAATTTTAAGAAGCCAGCTAGACCCTTACATATCTCTCTATTCTAAAAAAAAGTAAAGGCTGCTGTCAGAGCTTGTTGGCCTA
Source organism: Cheiracanthium punctorium (assembly GCA_038373885.1). Classification (NCBI taxonomy): domain Eukaryota; kingdom Metazoa; phylum Arthropoda; class Arachnida; order Araneae; family Cheiracanthiidae; genus Cheiracanthium; species Cheiracanthium punctorium. The sequence goes on along the minus strand of JAWZYV010005850.1, from coordinate 215,886 downwards.
TCTTCTCCTAAACCGTGGGGATTTGAATTTCGAGAAACACGTTCCCGAATGCAGAAAATTCCGAGGAACCTGATAAGGTGACTTAAATTTCGAAAATTGAATTTTAGAAAATATTAATAAAAAACTGAAAAAAAAAACATAATGGTTGCCAGATTTGGCATAAAATCATTCATTCCTTTGCAATAAAGCAATTCCAAGTATGTGGATTCAGGTGAAATTTTAAAACATGAAGTAGAATTACACTCATTTTACGCCAAATTAAAAAGCATATGAAATAAGTAACTCAAAATGTGTTACACAAAGTTGACAATTTTCAAATATTAAGTTCGCTTAGACAACAGGAGTTTAGAATGAACTATTATTTGTTTTTCCAAAACAGAATAACTAATATCTTGAAAATGAAAAATAATTAAAATGCAGATTATTTTAAAGCCGGTTTGGTCCAGCTGGATTATTTGCTACCAGTAGACATATTTGGTGGCGTTAACTATGCCATTACAGCAGTTATTGTACACTTTGGATATTTGCTAGCGCGACGAGATGGTATAATTCGTGGTGCTAAGTACGCCAATCTGCAAACGATTATGTAAATCAAAATATGGATAACGGTTTTCTGGTAACCTTAAATGAACAGTATAGGTTGTGAGCATGTGTAAATCGCCAAATAATGAAAAGTCGCCGTTGGTGGCAAGCTATCCTACCTGTTCCGTAGTTTTTATCAAAGAAAACATATGAATTACTGTTTTGTTAGAGCTAATTATTAACTATACGTACACACAAGACGTCCCATGGGTTTCACATAATTACAAATAGTGCGAGATTTAAATTTTTACGTTCCAAGCAACATGCAAGAACCAAGCAATGTGTAACTCAGTAACATTCTATCTTATCCAACTTTTGGGTTTTGTTTGTTGAAATTATGTCTTTTTTACGAATAAGTCTTTTTAGGGTCCGAATGCCTCATACGAAATGCGAGCGTATCGAGTCTAGGGGCCTTGGCCCCTAGTAACATAAATACAGTAAAGCCTCTAATAACAATCACCTTCGAAGACTGGCCATGTTACAATTAGACAGGATTAGAATTCCTGTGAGCCTAATGCCAGGTGCGACCACCCAGTCACTTCTTTAGGCTGTTCTTTTAAAATATCATGAAACTTATGCCCAGCTATTCGAAGAACTGACTGATGCTGCACACTCAAAACAATTTAGAACGCATCCTCACAATCTGTACTATGCACTAACACAAACAGTCAGCCAATAAGAGTGATGAAAATTTAAGAAAAAAGTTGTTAACATGCGATATTTTGCAATAGATCCCTACTCAGATAGCCCCTCGGCCCATTTTGAGTTTCGATTTTTGCACTGGCAAATTTTTTCTGCAAACTAATGACATACAAGTTTACTATTAATGTCAGTTCATTCTAGAGTTTGAGAGGAAGCCATATTAATTTTTTTCGAGTGTCCACCATAATTACAGACTAATTTGCAAAATGCATTTTTTAATATAAGGATAAAATATGCCCATTTGAAAGTTAGTTCTAAAACTGCTGCTTCCTAGGAGTACCGGCTTGTAAGCCATGTCATATATATTTGAGGTACTGACTATAACCATATTTGCCTGTTTTAGTGCAAGATCTGACCCGATTTATCGTCTTGCAAAATTGCGAGAAGTTTCCTCTTGTCTTGAATCCATCCCTAAACTTACAAAATTCTTCTAAGCCATGATCAAATTACACCATACGGATATGCAAAAAGCTTCCTGCAGACAGATTTTAATCATTTTTGCAAAAAAGTCTTATAAGTAATAGGCTAATAGACCAGTTACATCAAATTAATCTAAGACTAATTTTTGAGTGCATATATCATTAAATATCTGTCATTAAAAAATAATTTATTCATATTGAAAACGCCCAACTGGCATTTGAATTTTACTCAGTTCAAAGTGGGAGAGCAAATAAATCATCCATTCATTCTAAAACCAAGCATTTAATTCAATAACTGACAAGTACAAAGTTTTATCCTTTCACAAGAGCCAGGTATCATCACATCTTATATCAAATTCAAATATCAAATTCGACCGAAGCACAAGCGGTCAACTCGTAAGCTATACTGAAAGATAAAGTGATCATTAATCGTACGCCAAAGCGGCAATCTCGCCAACAGAGCCAAGGGCGATATCTAGCCAAGCCGCTGGCGTGTACCTGTGTTATTCAGCGAAGGACGGAACATCCTCCCCCGCCATGAACAAATGGTTCATGAAAACTGAAAAATACAAAAGAATTATTAATACATTAATTAACAATCAATAAAACATAACATTCATCTTAACTCAAAGTTAGTTTAAAACACAGCAATTAAAAGGCAACTTTAAAATTTTATAAAAAGCTAAAACTTCAGTTCAAAGTTCAAACTGAGCTCAGTATATGGAGCTTGGAAAGTTTTGTAATTGGACGTGTTAGTTCACCAGAAGTTGTTTTAAGTCTCACAACGCGAACTCTATTGTCCGATCCAGGGAAAACCTCAAGCACACGACCAAGCTTCCATTTAGTTGGAGGTAAATTATCCTCTTTAATCAAACATAAATCTTCAACTGCAATATCCACTTGAGGAGTCTTCCACTTAGTTCTTTGCTGAAGTTGAGACAAATAATCAGATGACCAACGCTTCCAAAATCCTTGAAGCATTTGCTGAACGAGCTTCCATCGTCTTAATATTGGCATTTTCTCTTCGGTCAAATTCTGTTCGGGTACAGAATTTGAATAACCGGTATCAGTCAAAGGGGCTCCAATGATGAAGTGCCCGGGTGTAAGTGCACTCAAATCCGACGGATCAGCTGATACCGGTGTTAAAGGTCGGGAATTTAAACAAGCTTCAACCTGATGAGGAAGCGTCAGGAACTCCTCGTGGGTAAGAACTTGTGCACCCACCACCCTATTAAGGTGGTGCTTCATCGACTTTACGGCAGCTTCCCAGAGTCCACCGTCCACCGTGATGTGGAGCAGAGGGAGGATTGAAACTCCATTTTATACCCTCATCAGCGAGATAGTCGTGAAATTTTTTTCCCTTCTCGAATGATGAGATCAAGTTTCTTTAACTCTTTGCTAGCGCCCACAAAATTAGTTCCACAATCGCTAAAGATTTCTTGTGGTTTCCCTCTTCTCGCTGCGAATCTTCTCAATGATGCAATAAAAGCATCCGATGTCAAATCGCCTACCATTTCAAGATGGACTGTTTTCGTAGTAAAACATACATATAAGCAAACATACCACTTTACAGGACGAAGGCCTCTTCCTCTTCTAATTTGAAAGGGGCCTGCAAAATCTACACCAACCCTCGAGAATGTTCCAGAAGGCACTACTCTTGATCGAGGAAGGTCCCCCATTAACTGAGTGGCCATATTCGCTCGATACCTACTACATTTGACACAGCTCCAAATACATTTTAGAACAACATCTCTAGCATTAATGATCCAATACATTTGCCTGATTGCAGAAAGTAACAATTGTGTTCCGCCGTGTAAGTGATTTTCATGATAATATCTTACAATTAAGCTTGTAACGTAATGATTTTTCGGTACGATAATCGGATGTTTTTGATTTTCCAAAATTTAAGAGTTCTTTAGCCGCCCTCCTACCCTCAGTGTTCCATTATCGTCCAAAAATGGATTCAATGATATGATTTTGCCGTTTCTACTTATGGGCTTTCTTGCGACCAACCACTTGATTTCTTCATAGAAGTGTTGGCGCTGAACGGCTTTTAATATTACGTTAGTTGCATTATCTAATTCATTCGTTGTCAAAAATTTAGCATGAACAGTAGAAGGTTTTCTTAGAAATCGCAGACACCAAGCGGTTACCCGTCGTAGTTTGTTCCATGAAGAAAACTTCCTCGTAAAATCTTCGATGCTTGATTCTTGCACTACATTCACCACAGCATCATTCTGAACCCCTTTTTCGGGAACCAAAACAGAACTGTCAAGCTTAACTTCTGGTGTGAAATTACTCCAACCATTGGAAGGCTGACACAGCCAAGGCGGACCTCTCCAATATAGCTCATTAATTCTTAAAGATTGTGGGCTCATTCCTCTCGTCAATTTATCTGCTGGATTATCTGCACTTTTACAAAAATTCCAGTTTTCTGGAAGAGTCTTTTCCTGTATTTCAGTGACGCGATTAGAAACAAATGGCTTCCACAGTATTGCGGTCTTCTTGATCCAATGAAGGCAAATCTGCGAATCTGACCATAAAAACACGTCGATAGATTTCAGTCCAAAAACATTTCTCAAGTACTTGGCAATTCTGGCTGCGATTACAGTCGCCATGAGCTCAAGTCGAAGTAGAGTAACTCTTTTCAAAGATGCTACTCTCGCTTTAGAAAGAACGAAACTAGTTTTCCAATTTCCTTTGGCTGAATATCTTAAATATGCTATAGCACCATATGCTTTGACACTCGAATCCGCAAATATACATATTTGTAATTGGCCTTGTGAAAAGTCATGGAAATACCGCCGTGGAATCAAAATGTACTCCAAATCCCTGACTTCATTACACCATCTACCCCAACGGTCCTGCAGATCTGGGGGTAATTTATCATCCCACTTGAATCCACGTTCCCAGAGTTCCTGGAGCAAAATTTTCATTCTAATAGTAAATGGTTTAACCAAACCCAAAGGATCAAATATCTTGGCAACGAATTTCAAAACCGCTCTTTTAGTATTTACCATACTGTTCAATTCATCCAACAATGGTTCCAATTCTAATTTAAGTTTATCTTCAGAGTTATCCCATATCAGTCCCAATATTTTTAAGGGTATTAAATTCCTATTTGAAGACTGAACATCCAAACCATAGTCTCTCATAAGCTGTCTCAAATTATCTGCATTAGTTTCCCATTTACGAAGTTCCATCTTAGCCTTTGTCATTATCTTATAGCCATCGATTGACAGTTTATAAGCCTCATCTTCAGAATCAGCACCATAAATCAAATCATCCACGTATAAATTATTAAGCATTTCACATGACTCAGGAAAGTCATTTTCATATGATTTTATATGATATGCTTCTTAATTGTGGCACTGAGCAGGAAAGGGCTGCATGTTACCCCGAAGGTTACTCTTGTCATTCTAAACATTTTCAATTTATTACTGGATTGGTCTTTATCGAGATCGTTTAGCCAAAGAAATCTCAGAAAATCTCTATCCTCTTTAGCTATCTGTATTTTGAGAAAGGCTTTTTCTATGTCACTAACGAAAGCAATTTTATAAAAACGGAACTTTAAAATTATGTCTAATATATTGGGATTTAGGTTAGGACCCGACAGTAAACATTCATTCAACGATTTAGCATCTTTACTTTTCGATGATGCATCAAACACAATTCTAACCTTAGTCGTAAACTTGTCCACCCTCACTACTGGTCGATGAGGCATGTAGTACGTATTTACTTCATTTTCACTGTATTCACATTCCTCAATTATACCCAAATTCAATTGTCCATCCAATATTTCTTTATATTCATTCAGTAGCATAGCATCTTTCATTAGTTTCGATCTTAAACCAAAAAGTCTGTGCCTAGCTTTATCAAAATTGGATTGCAATTCATTTTTATTCTCCTTCCACAGCAATCTTGTTTTATACCTTCCATTCACAAACTTCAAGTTATTATTAAAGGAAGCAATAACATCTAAATCACTTTGCGAAAATGATTCATTTTTATCGTCGGAAATTCCCAAAGTTTCTAATTTCCAAAAGCGTTCCAAATTAAAGTTTTCTCCCTCACCCCCACATGATACAAAATGTGAATTAAGGATTTTACTATTTTCAGAATTTGTTTTTCCGACAATCGTATATCCAAAAACTGTATTAGCAACATACAATTTGTCATTAATTTCTTCGACTATGCCTCTTTGAACAGTCCAGAAATAATCTACACCAAGCAAAATGCTGATTTCTGATTCATGCGGGGAGGGGTCTGCCAGCGTGCAGTTTTTCTTTTCTATATACTTCTTAATCACTTGATCGCATCTAGGAGCTCTTAAGGCTGTGGCACTAATTAAATCGGTACCTAGTACTTAACGGCGAGGATTCAGATTACTTCGCAGTTTAACTCTAAAAACATCGTATTCCTCTTCACGTCCTCGACCGATACCAAAAGCGAAGATTGTTAAATGTTCTCTTCTCAAAACAGGTAGTCTCAATTCACGTGCTAAATCCCTCGGTATAAAACTCTTCTCACTTCCCGAATCAAGTAATAACCTTACACATTTTGCACCTGAATTGGACTGTGCAGTGACACTACAAGTTTGCAGTAAAACAGCATGTTTAGCATCCATCAAGTCGCAATGTGAATTAGAAACAATAGTTTGACTATCTGTTACCTCAGCCTTTACGGGGGTTTTAGAACAAAATAATTTATTATGGTCAGTACCTCCACATTTTCCACAGGGCTGTAGCTTGCTCAAACATGCAGAAGATAAGTGAGATCTTAAGAAGCATTTATAACACCTTCCTTCCCTTTTTAATTTCTGTCTCTTCTTTTCATCACTAAAATTAGCACACTCATTAGAAGAATGTTGATTATTTTTACAAAAGACGCAATAAGATTTAAAATTAGCATTTAAAGTATTTGCGTAACTTGGTTTATTCAAATATTTTCGATTACGATTTTCTGCTTGACCACTAAACCCAGTTGATGAATTTCTGCTGTTATCAGCATTAGTTATCGACAAAGTTCTTTCTCTGCATTCTATTTCACATTTGATAAAATAAAGCAATGCAGTTACATCGGAATCCTCCTTTGCATTCCGCTTCTTATAGCATTCAAGAACTAAATCATGTGGTAACAATTTCAACAAAATAGGATTCAATAAATGACTGTAAGAGCCCGAAGTTACTCCTAAATTACTTAAACTACGAACGTTAACTTCAACTAAATCATACAAGTTCTTCAAAGCATACAAGTTTGAAGAGCTTTTAACTGGATGAATGCTTAAAAGCTTATTCATATGGGCATTAATGATTATGTCAGTTTTACCAAATCTTTCCTCTAAAAACTTCATACATGTGTCGTAATTTTCCTCTGTCAGTGGAAAACCCTCAACAATTTTGTATGCCGGTCCCGTTAAAAGCGATTTCAAATACGCAAATTTCTCAATTTTTGATAATGATATATTTTTATGAATAGACGTATCAAAGCAGTTATAAAACTCAAGCCAGTTTTCTACGTTGCCAGAAAATTTCGGAATGTTCAGCTTCGGCAGTTTCATTGATGAACAAGAATTTACCTCTACATTGCCGGCAAAGCATTTAACATTATCTACACTCACAGCTGAACCAGTTTTCAGATCAATCAGACCATCTGCATTACACTTGCGTAGCCTTAACTTTATTTTGTACTTAGCAGATAATATTTTCTCATTATAACTATCAGTGGACAAAATGTCCTCAAATTCCTTTGCATCAGTTAACTGAGTTTCAATTTCAGAATTCAAAGCACCCTCTCTCACAATAATTCCTTCATTTATTTCTAATAATTCATCAATTTTAGTATTTTCAATTTCCTCAGATAGAAGACCTTCTAATTTATTTATTAACTTCCTAAGAGCAGTTCGCTCCACAGTACGTTTAGCTTTCAGCTTTTCAACTGTTTCCATATTATACAGAAAGTCAATTCAAATTCAAATGAAGTTATAAAAGTTCAGCTCACCTTTTTCATGTAGGCAAAAGGAATTTCAAGGTTTCAAGTACACACTATATCCCGGGTTTCGGCACCATGAAAACGCCCAACTGGCATTTGAATTTTACTCAGTTCAAAGTGGGAGAGCAAATAAATCATCCATTCATTCTAAAACCAAGCATTTAATTCAATAACTGACAAGTACAAAGTTTTATCCTTTCACAAGAGCCAGGTATCATCACATCTTATATCAAATTCAAATATTAAATTCGACCGAAGCACAAGCGGTCAACTCGTAAGCTATACTGAAAGATAAAGTGATCATTAATCGTACGCCAAAGAGGCAATCTCGCCAACAGAGCCAAGGGCGATATCTAGCCAAGCCGCTGGCGTGTACCTGTGTTATTCAGCGAAGGACGGAACAGATATTTTTCTTTTTAATCATTCTTAGAAAATACTGGGACAAGAGAGAAAATATAGCTCATGAAAAAAAAGTCAATTGAGAATCACAAGTTTCTCTATCCGAAGAAAAGTAAAAAACATTGTTACACGAATATATTTAAAAATTTAGAAGCTGGCAATTATACTAACCTCAGAGGCAAATGTCGATGTTAAAATCCAATTATACACCCTTTGAAACTAATTCTTGGTAAAGAAATACTATAATAAAAATTAGATATTATCAGAAATCCAACTACTTTAATTCAGGCAACTTTTAGCTGATGCTAATAACGAAAATTTTAATGCAGTTAAACCTGACATGAGTAGAATCAAAAGGAACTGAAATATTTTCCATAAAATGCCCATGTCTGTTGTATAAGGGTTTTGTTTTCAAACAAGAAAAAGGGCAGAGGATAGCAAATGTTCCTGTCAAAGACAGTTTCCAATTAAAAAAGGCTTCATTGAAATTAAGATTTTTCAGTATTGCAATAAATTTCAATTTTAAAACCATGCCAAAGCAATGATTTTGATGCTGAGTAAATATTAGTTTTAAATTTTTGTGCTAACAAATCAGAAATAGTTTGGAATTTCTCCTATTGTTGGTAAAGGAGTTATAACACATGGAAGAAAACTGCCGGTTTCTTAAGGATCTCTACTCTCTGGGCAAACGATCACAGCAAAACTTTTGCATGGAGAAAACTGCCTTTACAAATTTAAAGTTTTAAAAAGAACTATTGAATATTTTTTAATAATTTTTTTTTCGCCTTATTCTGAAAACATTCATCTACTACTTTTGTTATTCGAAATTTCTCTAATGCAAGTAGGAAAACAATAATTACACCTGAAAGTGACATGAAGATTTCAAAAACACCCAGTTCCAGGTTCAATGGACTTCAACAGGAAAATGGAATTCCACATTGTTTAAAAAATTAAATAAATAACCAAACTGCAGAATTCCAAAGATCTTTATGCTTATTAGATCCTATAATTACTGTTCTTGGTATTACTGATGCCCAGAAAATTTTCTTTTATTTAAAAACCTGCAGTACATAGTGGAGTTTCCTCCATTAACTTAAATAATTTTCTAAAAAAGTTTTGCAAGTAATCAGTGGCACATGCAGACTTCTTTCAAGGGGGAGGGGGCATGAATATAATCTTCAAAAATATATGAACAGTATGTCAAAACTTTTGACAAGGGGGCTTTGACCTCTGTTGACTTCCATCCCCCATCCTCCTTGCACATGCCACTGCTGTCCACAAAATGTAATGTATTGGAATTATTTTGGTTGCTCCTGTAAGAGAATATGGGTTACATGGTACATTACATAGGAATAATATACATTTCATAGTAATTGTTGCATGTTATACATCCATCCAATTATATAATTGTATTATACATCCATCTGTGCTCTGTCAAATGGAATTGTTGCATATGACAGAGTACAGGTGGACGGACAAAATGAAATCAAAAATTAAAAAAAAATTAAGCAGAACGACATCTTTGAATTTTTTAACACACCTCTATTTCCAGACAGTCTGGTTCGACAAGAAAAAGCAAAAAAGCACGTTTTGAAGTTACAAACCTATTTAGCCTTATGGAGTAGATTCAGGTGGGAGCTATTTTAACATTGGAGATATGTTAGTTATGCCACCATATAGTATAATCAGGGTGCGAATTGACTGGGGGAGGGGATGTCGAGGATCGTCCCTGGCTGAAGAATGTAATATCTCTGGATAGAGAAATATAAATTGATCCCCCATTTGTATCTGTACTGTAAGGCGACTGTTTCAAATTTAGTATCTTTACTAAGCTCAAAACCCTCAAGGTTGGCTTACAATACAGGTAACATTGTATGTAGCTGTGATTTCATAAAACAATCTATGACTTTTGTTGGAATATAAGTCAGTTCCCAGAGGTGGATGAGACTGAACTTGTCATGTAATATGCAAGTGAAGCATTTACATGACCTTCCCTCCTTTTTCTTTTCAAGGCAAATAAAAAGTTATTTGTAAGTGTGAACTGTGCACTAATGAGGTGATAGCAAAATTTGGGAATTATATCCTAAAAAATGTCAGAGATATGAGGGTAAATACATGCTAACTTAAACCACTTTTTAATGGCTCTTGAAGGAATAAAATAGTCTGATGTTTGTGTTACAGAGATCTTACAGAAATTAGAAAAGAAAATAATTTTTACCTCTAGAAATTAATATTCACATTTAAATTCATGTATAGCCCTTGATCATCTTCAATTAGAAATATCTCTAATATTTAATCAAAAGATATTTTAAGATTAAAGTCTGAAATTCTGCACAGCACCTCATTAAGTGCACTGGACACATTTTATTAATTAGGATTTTTGTTTATATACAGGGGTCAGTCCAGGTTTCTTTCCCAGGGTCCTATTTTTGTGAAATTTTACCTAATTTTGTGAATTTTTTCTATTTTTGTGAATCTTTCCTTATTTTGTGAACTTCTTCCAATTTTCTTTTTCATTTTTGAGCAAGAAAGCAATCACGAAATAGAATTGAATATTTTTAAAAAAATTAAAAACAAAATGGGTATAGTTAGTTCCCTTAAAAAAAAGTTGGCCAAAACTGAATAATTCCTGTTCACCGAACATCCGGGATAGTCATAGCCTAGAACAATATTTTAAAAAAATTCGATTAAAATTAAAAATATAAAGCTTTAAATCTTTACTTTTAAATGATTAAAAAACAGATTTTATAATAAACGTAGGCCATGGTAGTTTTGATTTTAAATTGCAGGTACTACACACTTTTATTTACACCCCAAATTCAAACTTTAGTAATTTTTAAATATTACAATGTCTGTCAGTTTCGACTAGAAATACTCTAATACTAACGATGTAAAAAATGCAATTTATAAATCTAGTTAAATTTCAACAATTGAAGGGAAAGCAAAAATAAGTTGCAGATAATTACAGATGGGAGAAATTAGCTAACATTTTTAAAAATTAATTTCAACTTGTACCATTAAAGAAAAATTACTTGTCAGAGTACACAGAATATCCCCAAAACACTGACCTGGGGTTTTATTCCTTAAATATTTTTCACAAATATTTTACAGTAAATCACAAATTTATGTTAAAAAAAAAAAAAAAGGCACAGAATTTTACAGTAATGATTGTAATAAATGTTGGAAGATTAAATCTAAATAAATACAAATGTACATTTTTATATGGTCTCCAAACAGAAAATTCCCAGTCTGTAAGATGTGCCCATGCATTAATTAAGTTTAAAAAATTTAATTAAGTTATAAATTTTCAGTCTTCTATCAAAAATGATAGGTTCTAGCAAAAAATTGCTCGCTACGGCCCTGCCTATGCCGATAGCATTTCTCTGTAGTGTACCCCTATGACCGCTCTTTAAAATGATATTAAATCCCAATAAAATCACTCCTATGCTTTCTTGTTCACTCCCAAGAATGAAAAAATGCAGTATTACACTATTTCTACCCCCCCCCCCTTTTTCCAGCTTTGAGCAGTGATTGACCTATATTTATCCCATTTCACATTCCACAGTGTGGATTCTGGACCGATTAAACAGGGCGCGGCACCCGGCAATGTCCTTTTTCTCCCCCCTATGCCTGGGTATGTCGGTCCGTTTTTCTTTTCTTATTTGCCAAAACTTTTTGTCCTTCCTTACCATACAGTTTTCTAATACAGGAGACAATACAATGAAGTCAAAATTGATGTTTAAACGACCCTTTACAAAACAGGAAGTATAACTGTTCCTTCAAAAAAATCCAATCAGCTTTTTTTTTTTTTTTTTTTTTTTTTTAAATGCAAGGAGATAAAATGTCCTTTTATAAATAACTAGCTGCGTGCCCGTTCTTCGCACGGTAGGAAACGAAAATTTTCCTTACATGTGCAATTCGAAATTATTCGTGATGTGGAATTAAAAAAAAAAAAAAAAAAAAAAAAAAAAGAGCAAAATTATTTGACTCTTAATGTAAAGTTTGTGTCATAAGTACTAACCTGATCATTGCAGTATAATGACTCAAAAAAATACGTCAGTGTCATTCACTATCAAAAAAGTGGAAAGCTTAATGGTTTGCCGAGAACTCCTGGCTTTCAAAATGTCTTATTTCTACATAATACTGTTTTTTAGGCTCAAGTTGTAGCATTAAATACCTAAGACACTACATGAAATGGAGCACCATTTATTTCTTTCCGAACATGTACCATATAAGGAAAGTATTGTAATCATGAAAAAATTCGACTTCGAGATTTTGGTGTATTTACACGTTTTGAGGTCTTCTGAATTCATTCATGCTATTTTCAAGAGATGTTTTTAAAATAGCTGCGCACCCGCTCTTCATACGGGAAGAAGGGAATATTTTACTACTAAAATCATATCTGCATGTGACAAAACAGAATTTCATTTTTAAAAAAGTTCAAGTAATCTCCTCTGTTGAAATTACTGCGGGATATATTAACGCAAATTAGAATTACTTTTCATTTAGTTGGTTGTAAGACAACCGTTGAAAAAGGATAAACACTTTTAATTTCATGAAATATTTATTAACGTGGTACATTGCGATTTATTCATATTATCTTTACAAATCTAATGATACTACCTATTACGTACATTAATACTATCTATCTTCGCTTCTCCCTTTTCAAGGCTCCCTTAAAAGAAACAGCTTAGATTATTTGGCCCCAATGGAATCTTTTGATTCTATGGCGATTCTTTGCAATTTACGCATTAGCATAAATAATAATCATTTCACATAATGGTTGCCATTAAGGAAACTTTCCATATATATTTAATTTATACATAGTTTTATAAGATTGGCGTATTTAGCGCCGCAAACCATTTCATCTTACTGTGGGGAGAAAATATCCAAGGGGTGCCATTTTAAATATCCATGTATCTAATATAGCGATATCTTTTATATCCTCCATAGTCCTGTCTCCGGAAAAACATCAAACTGTGTAATCTCGAGGAGCTACTTCTTCCCATTTTAATTGTGACAGGGCGTTAGAGTTGCAGAGTTTACAAATTTCACGCATTTTTTTTAATTTATGACGTCACTGTTTGACTGCCGTAAAGGATACCCCGGTAGATTGAGGGAGTTAATTTCGATATTTCGCATAATTGTTTTCACGGTATCATTAAAACTTTGCGTTGGACCTTTATGGAGGAACGTAATTCAACGTTAAAATAAAACTATACTCGCAACCTGCATGCGTATGTTAGGCAACGCCTACGCTAAATTAAATGCCAAAAATAAAAATAGTAAATAGAAAAATTTTAATATATCGCGCTTTGAAACGAACTTTGTAACTTTTAAAATGAACATTTTCAGCGCCGTGAAATCATTTCAATTTTTAAATAAGCACCGGATTAAAATACCACTTCTAATAATAATAATCGCGAATTTCTTAGTTTATTTCTACAGTAAATTTTAATCAAAATATCGTCTCCCTGTGTTGAAAACAGAGCTGGAATAAATGAGTTAAAATTATGACGTAATTTTTATATATCTTAAAGCATTTGACGTCATAGATCCTCACTTGCGAATTGAAATTCTGATATCCCATTTAAAATCTCGATTGGTTGAAAAAAACCTTTTTTTTAATCCTTTCTGTGGCAACAACCGAACATAAATTCTCGTGCCGTGATCGCAATGTAATGAATGGCGTAAGATCGCGTTGATGTTATTAAATTCTAAACATTAGGCTGCATTAAAATTCGTAAAAAATCATCTAATTTACATAATTTTTTCGTTTTTATTTTAAAAGAGGGAGAAAAGAATGTTTCACGATTTGTCAAAATATCTAAAAGTTATGACGGATAGAATTCAAGATGCGACAGTTTTAAAATTATTTTACGAAAAAAAATCGCGAAGCAGATGTTTAGTAAAAAAATTCCTAAAAATCGGTAAATCATGTTACGTATTCAGAACAAACTGTCTTTAAAAGAAAATTTCCTCCTCTATCCGATGATACAAATGCCGTTTTGCTGCGAGCGTAATTTCCGCCGTTATTACGAATTAGGTGAGAAAAAATGCCAAAAATCGCATAAAACATAAAATAAAAAAAATCTAGGTCGAATTTTGAAAAAATCGCTTCGAGGTGCACAACTACATATTTACATCTTCCCGAGTACCAAATTTGGTGTTTCTAGGTGTAGCCGTTTGTCCGTAACGCTGCCGACAGACACACCCACCCACCTTTTATAATAAGTAGAGATTATTGTTTCTGTTTTCTTTTATTTGCGTGATCTGAAAGATACCCTTGGAATGTTTGTTTTTTCAGCAATGTAAAAGGGCCATCTGGCACATTACGCTTTCAGTTGGAGGGAAAGAAGGGAGTTGAAAATGATTTCACCCGTAAGGATGTTATGTTTGATAAGTATGCAGTTGTGAATTAGTAAACAATAAGCTTAGACTTAGGGCTGTTATGCACTCTTGCAAGTTGTTCTTAATGATTGCTTTTAGTGTAATCATTACATGCCCTTTCTACTTCAGATTATTAATAGTTATTAGATATTTACTAAACATTAGAGAATTACGGATTCATTTCAAAATGCAAAACGAATTATTGCGAGTTAGAACGTTTGCGCGATTTTGAAACATTGCATTGATCTGAATTTATGTCTGTCTTTTAGAATAAGATTTAGGACTAAGTTAAATCATTTTGAGATTGCATCAAACGATTTCTGAACATTTAATACATGGTGCATAAATGTGCCAGTTTGGAAAACAAAGTGCTTTCTTTTAATCTCCTCCCCAACCTAGCTGCCCTTTTTACATACGCCACTGGCTTTATTCATGAAGAACGTTGTAATTATCCGAGAATGACAGCTGTCATCACCTTTTCTTCTGGCAATGAGCCATATTAATATTATAGTGGAATATGTCTTGATGTTTAATTTTTTGGCATAAACACAACTCACATGAAAAGAAATAATAAATGAGCGCTCGCTACTAGTCTGATTTTTATTCCCAGAAAGAGAGCTTCTACATAGCAGGTGAGGGGAACTTAGGAGGAAGAACAAACAAGTGCAGGCGTCTGCTTCAAACTGCAATCGTAGGCGGTGTAATTTACCCCCCTGGCTTAGGGCCTCCAATCAACCTACCTCCCGTCATCATCATCAACATTGTTTAACATTTAGGCCAAGATATTATTGGGTGCCGATCGGCAATCGCTAAATGATAATAATTCCTAAACTCAATTGAAAAGTGCAATAGTTATTTTGTGAAAGGGCCGTTTTGGTCAAACTGAATTTTGTGAAGGGTCCGTTTTTCCGATATTGAATTTTGTGAAGGGTCCGTTTTTCTGATATTGAATTTTGTGAAGGGTCCGTTTTTAACTTGTTGAATTTTGTGAAGGGTCAGTTTTCGGACCCGATTTCGACCAGGACAGACCCCTGATATACAAATTTAAAAAGTGTAACTTAACAAAAGTATTTTTTTTCTTAGTGTTCTCTTTTTTTCCTTCTTTATTTTGAACATTTTTTTTTTTTTAAATTGACAATGCCCACTTACTTCTAATAAAGAGTTTATTGCCACATTCAAAACTTACCTTTTTTTTGGACCTGTAGCTGACATAATACAGTAGAACTTCTCAAATCCAGACATCCAAAATTTGGAATTTCTATAACCTCTCTGAAATTTGTCCCCCTTCCAACTTTACATTCACAATTATTGAGGATACAAAAATTACCAATACTATCATATCGTACAGATGTAATTTGCACACATTTAAAAACCCAATTTTTCTCACAAATGTAATAATCAGGATTTTTTTAAATTACAAATTTCTATTACACAAAAAAGTATTATTTGATCGGGTCTGGAGGGGTCACATTTTTCTGGTATGCGAGAAACCAGGGCCTATGGCCGCCAATTTTGAGGGGCCCTAAATTTTTACTAAATGTGAATTTAGTTTAAGTTTTCGTTTAATATAGTAAATGCCCATTTTTTTTTGTTATGAATTTCAAGTTACAAAAAAATCAATTTCTTTTTCAATTCTACCTCTCCAACATAATAATTTCTGCAAAAAAGAAGTGGTAACTAGGATGGATACTGGATTTTTATATGGCCACCCACGCATGAAGTTGCCAGACCCACTGACGTTTCTTTAGTCTAAAAATGAACCACAGGTAGAGGATTTTTGAGTAACTACCTAGAGAGAATGGGGTACCAATAAATAGGAATTTACTGTTTACACTAATGTCATAAAAAGTATTCTTCAGTTACATTTTTTTTTTAGTTTTATTTTTAATAAAAGGGTTAGTAATATTTAAAAAGTTCCTAAACATTCTCGTTTATCTAGTATATTTCATGTTGAGTACATTCAATCACAACTTAGATTTGTATGAGAATACAGGGCAAAATATATCAAAACAGGTTCAGAGCTCTACCCGAGGTCTCAATTTGTCTATATCAGGGCCTGAGTTATGCAACACAAAATTTGAAAAACATAATTTAAGCATTTTAAAAAAATAACAAATTCTTCTGTTTATATAATTCCTCAATGAATCTGTTTTGCTTTACATTTATACTTTTTTTAATTCAAGGAAGTTAAGTCCATTCTTTTCACTGAACTAATCAATTTACATGATTATTATGCGTATTACAGTAAGTCTATAATATGGAATTCTCTGTAATGCAGTATCAGTCAAGTCCCAATGATTTCAGAGAACAGAAGTTCTACAGAATTACAAAGTCAGAAAAAAATACTCATTTCATTATCTGAAGTAGCCTGTTGTAAAGCATCGCTTCCACCTATCTACTTTTTCTAGCAAGGTTAGCTGTA
Source organism: Cheiracanthium punctorium (assembly GCA_038373885.1). Classification (NCBI taxonomy): domain Eukaryota; kingdom Metazoa; phylum Arthropoda; class Arachnida; order Araneae; family Cheiracanthiidae; genus Cheiracanthium; species Cheiracanthium punctorium. Next base: position 198,981 of record JAWZYV010005850.1, on the reverse strand, counting down.
TTATCTCTCCTTTAAATTGACCAAACTATAAAAACTGCAAACCCCTTTACAAGCATACTTTCGTTCCAAAGCAGTCTGGTCAACTGTTGTTTTTTATTTTATTTATTTATTAATTTTTTTTTTTTTTTTTGAGCAGAGAACAGCTTTAGGAACTGAAGTCTTCAGAACAATTTATACACGAAATGTACATTATGTTCATAGCAAAAGCATCTTTTCAAAGACTGAAAGTCTCAGAGAATTCAGGACTCATGAACTTTAAACAGAAAGATAAGAGTGAATTCATTAACAGTGAAAGTTCAAAATCATACTATTTCACATAACAGTTAAAATCAGATTTAATGAATAATTGTACTTTATTTTTGTACACAGAAAAAGAAATAAATAACTAAAACATGGGAGGAAAGGCAAAAAGGATTTAAAAAGTAATACAATTTTTAGTAATGAGAAAGATAAGAATTTTGTACAAGTGGCAGAAAATTCACAACTAAAATTGTACCAATTGCATATATTTACTTATATTTTTTACAAAAGTAAAACTATTGCAGAAAAAACACTTAATAAAACATTATTTATCACACAACTTGTCAACTAAACAAACTTCTTTGGCTGCTAATATGAGGTATGGATTGTCCTTGCACCAAAATTCTGGAACTTTATTTTTCAGTAACAAATGCCAAAACTTGATTTTTTCCCCCTTACATCTGAAAGCACTTGTTTACAGTGCAGGAAGATGAAGACATGACTCATCAGTTACTATAAAAAAATAACTAATGTCAATTGGTACTGTTTGAATATATAAACTTTTATTCTCTTGTCATCTATTAGAACTGTACAAGCATGGATTAAAAGTCAACAGCTGCATGCATGGCAAGTTCCCAGATGTTGATGTACATCCAGGATTCAAGAGTCCTCAGAACATCCTGCCATTATTTGTACACACACAAACTGAGATCTGTGGATATGATGCCATTAATGCCTCTTCAAGCCAGAGAACTGGCTGTTAGGAGAATTCATGAAAAGCACTGGAGGTATCATTCTGGTGATCAGACGTGCAAAAAGTAACTTTGAAGCTATTAAGTGAAGAAAGGCCAGTTTAAAAGTTGAATGGGATAAAGTAAAGTTTTAAAAAATAGTGGTGAGGAAAATAAACATTCCCAGGAGAGGGAGAGGGAAATTTTAAATGGAAGAATGCTTCAAATTAAGTTCTTGAAGCATAAAGTAAAAAATCACAGTTCCTCTGGTCATATTCAAGTCAGTTAGCGGCAGGACAATGATGAGCAATTAATTGCAGCTTCTGAAATTTGACTTCTTCAACCTGAAAAAAATGAAGGAAAATCAGGCAAAATACTATACGGCAACAATTAAACACTACAAATAAGTCAACAAATTAAAATGTTTCAAAATGTATAGTATTCGAGCACACTTGAATACTATACAATTATTTCTTGAATATAAAACAATAACAACTAATAGAATGCAGCTCATTCACTTACAATATTTATACCAGCTTCTTTGAAGGCATTCGAAATGGGGAAAGTGGAGGGAACAAACTTTCCAGACAAAAGGAAGTTTCTTAAAATGCCTTATGCAGAAGGGGTTCTATATTTAGGTAGTCTAGGATTTTTCAACTTTCGGTTCTATTCTATAAAATTCACTAAATTTTCAGCTTGCAAAATTACCAATATCTCCATTTTTGGGAAAATTACAGCTCGTGAAAATAAGTTATTTTACAATACAGTTGGGCCCGCATTTAGAGAGGAAAATGGAGTGGTTTGGTTGGTATAATGTAAAAAAGGTACTAAAGTATACTCATTTAGCGAGCATTTTTTTTTCTACTTCCCCGCATTTAACGAGGGAAACAATTATGAAAGTATGAAAAAATTGCAGAAATAATGACAAATATTCCCCCCCACAAAAAAAGACAGTATCCCAAATATTTCCACTGTGTTAAAAGTAGTAGCCACACCTGATAAGATAATCCCTTTATTTACTGGACCTTTTTAGTTTTGGAATGCTTTAAATACCAGACTAACGGCCCTGTCCCCTCCCCCCCCCCACACTCTTGAAAGTGTAGGTAATCTTTTGGTACTCCAATAAGTTAATCCTTCTTGTCCAGTGGGCTTCTTTTGTTTGCGTTTCGGGGTGCCAGTGCACGCAGGGGGTGCTCTGCATGGCTCTATCTGTGCATGCCTAGCATTACAACGCAAGCAAACAAGTAGGTCTGGTTTGCACTTCCAATAGAATTGCTGAATCCCGCGAGTTGTTTGTCACGTGTAAGAAAAAATCGATTTCAGTGTGTACTTTTGCATGAGAGTGCTTTGTTTTTCATTTGGCTGTTTAAAATGCCTAAAAGAAAAGTCTATCTGTAAGAGAAAAAGTTGAAATTTTAAAACTCTTAGATAATGGAGAAAAAATGTTGCAATTTGTAAACAATATGAACTTTCGTCTTCAACTGTGTCTACTCTATTGAAAAACAAGGAGGCCATAATGAAAGCCTATGAAGCGAATGTAACAGATTTCAAAAGGCTAAAAAAGTGCGATAAAGAGGATTTGGATGAAGCTCTATTAAAATGGTTTATTCAGCAACGGAATTCTCGTTTGCCAATAACTTGTCCCATCATTAAAATTCAAGCTGAAAAATTTGCAGTTGAGCTAGCTTACACAGATTTTTCGTGTTCTAATGGGTTTGGCTACACCGTTTCAAGCAGCGTCACAATATTTGTGCAGGAAAAATTGTTGGTGAGGCCTCAGGTGTGAACGACAAGGATGTGACAGACTGGCTGAATACCACATGGAAAGATTTACATGAAAATTATGCTGAGGATAACATCTATAACGCCGATGCGGTTGGCGTCTTTTACAATGTAACCCCTTCTCAAACGATGAAATTTAAAGGTGAGAAATGTGTGGGCGGTAAATTGCTTAAAAATCGCTTAAGTGTTAATGTGTTGCAATATGTCAGGCAAAGACAAGAAAAAACTTTTTATCATCGGTAAATCTGCAAATCCTAGATGCTTTAAAGGTGTAAAATGCCTACCAGTGACTTACAAATCGAATAAAAAAGCATGGTTGACTTCAGAATTATTTTCATCTTGTTTGCACGAGTGGGATAAGGAACTTCTAAAACAGAAAAGAAAGATTGCACTCATCGTCGACAATTGTTCTTCTCACACGCATGTCAGCATTTAACAAACATAAAACTTGTGTTTTTACCGCCTAACTCAACCTCAGTGTTACAGCCTCTCGACCAAGGTGTTATCCGCAGCTTTAAATGCCATTATAGAAAAATTTATTCATGATGTTGGAAAGAATGGAAAAAGATCTGCATCTTAAAATTTCTGTTCTTGACGCTATACACCTGATGGCAGATGCTTGGGGAACTGTAAAGCAATCATGTATCCAAAAATGCTACAGGAAAGCTGGATGGATTGACAGAAGTGATGGTGACTCTGAAAATGAAGATGACTTGCCACTCTCAGTCTGGTTGCAACAAAAGAACATTGAGCAGTTTAGCGATGTATTAAATATCGATGAATACAGTAATGTTGATGACAATGTCATAATGTCGGGCATACTATGCACTGAGGAGATCGTCGCAGAAGTGATGAAAGACAAGGAATTGGTAAAAGAAAGTGATAGCGACTCGGAAGAAGAAACTATGTTTAAAACACTGACACATGCGTGTGCTGCAGAGTCACTACGAAATCTTGATCGGTATTTTGAATGAATGGAAAATACAGATGATACAAGATTTAATGCATTAAGTGTTTTACGCCGAAAATTAAATGAGAAATGATTATGTAAACTCAAACAATCAACTTTGGATAAGTATTTTTTCACTTCTCAATAAAGATATCAAGCATCAATTTATGTAAGTTGTTTTTCTGTTTTTCTTTATGTGTGTTAATTTTTTGCACTTACTAACTTGAATTCGGATTTAGCGAGCGACTGGATACATTTTTTGAAATGAAATTATGAACATGCACTAATTTTTAGGAAATCACTAACATAACAGAAAGTATTTACAAAGTAACTCTTTGACATTCACATATAAAATGTACTTTCTAAGCAAAATATACTATTATTAACACAAATAAGAAAAGTGTACTGTTAAATCTCATTAAAATCGCATTTCTCCTTATACATGCACTATTATACCAAGGATTCAAAATAGAGTTTAAGCAATTATCTTTTAAACCATAAGTGATCAAAACATACTTTCATTTAGAAAAGTTTGTCAAATTAAGCTTTCAGATGTGGAAATTTTTTAGTAAGGACTGTATGCATATTAAAAGAGAAAATTTTATTTTTATATGGTCCCTCCTTTACTATCACTTACATTTAGAGAAATGTTTCTCTGTGTCAAAGAAGGTAAATTTTTAAAAAAATCCCATGTTTCTGAGTGGAATAATTACCAAGATATTGCAAGTTAAGTTTTAGCTTTTGTTATCAAATACTAAGGGGATGTCTCAAAAGTGAGAAAAATAAAATTACTTTTCAACTGTCTTAATTTATGTTAGTGGTCGTTCGACAGCTATATCTGATTCCTGGATATAAAATTTTAGCTAGCATTTTTCTATAATGCATATTTGGTAGTTTCTAGTGAAAGTTAACCTAAATTATTACTTTGTCGTTCTCTATCACACTTTGTAATTCCTTCTTAGAAACATGACATAATTAGTGGATGACCTCCTTAATGTCACAATTCATTACCTATCAGTTCAGGTAAAAACTGTATCTGTTAATTTTACACATTTGAATCTGTTTAGTTGCCATTTCACAACAATCGGATCATGATTTAACTTCTATCAACTTATAGTTGGTTCCCTAAAGTTAAGAGTTTTTTGCTGAAAACCGATGCCAACACAGTAGGTAAAGTGGTGCAAGTAGTCCTTTTTAACATAAAATTTTTTGCTAATTATTTCACTTAGAAACATAGGATTTTTTAAAATTTACCTTTTATAACAAAGAGCAACTTTTCTAAATACAGTGATGCCGCTTACGCGCTATAACGCGTCAAATACGCAAAAAAAAAGTTACAACGCGTCCCTTGGGACGCATAATTTCCATCATGCAAAATTTTGAAAAAAAAAAAAAAAGGTGAGAGAGGGTGCGGTCAGACTGCCAATTTTGGGTAAATCTCTAGTAAAACACAAACTGCTCGTGTTTTACTCGGGGAGATTGACATCGTGAACGGCTTTGTGGGCCCGTTTACATGCACACAAATGCGGAGTAACGCTTCCCTACATGGGGAGAAAATGCAGGGTAGAAAGATCCCTAGTCGAAAGGAGGCATAGGAGTGTTCGCTTTCCCATGATGCATTGCGAGTTTTCCCCTATACTCTGCTTTTACCCGGGATATATATCGTGCTGTGCGCACACGTGGTTAAGCTGAAGAGAAAAGGGGATTACTTTGACGTTCTTCTCCTTTCTCCCTCCCCCACTCCCTTTCTCACACTTCCGTTTTCATGTTAGAGGTTGTTCCGTTAGAGATGGTGGACTATCGGAATTGAATAAAGTTTTTTCATTATTTATTTTTAATATTCGCTTGTGTAAATGTAAACAATGATTTGTTTTATATTAAATCTGACAATTATTTAGAAATGAAATCTATAAGCTATAGAAGTGGTAAATATTTTAAACAATCTAGAAGAGAAAAGGGGGGGGGGTGTTCCATATTTTACTGTTGTATATCCTTTCCTTCCTCAAATATATTCCGATTTTCCTTGTGATAAATTTATTAATACATAGTAATTATTTTTTTTAATTAATATAAGATGGAGGGGCGCTTGAACGGTATTTTATTGTAGTTTTAATAATTTAAGATGTTGCGGCTGTTCTGCGAGTACATTTTACTTTCTTAAACATTTCTACCGATGCAGCCTTTCTCCCGGTTTTTACTGTACATACAAAAGGGGATTTTATTATTAGGATTTATTAATTATTAGGATTCAGGGCGTCATCAGGAAGGCTTTGCCATGAAGGCAAAGTAAATGACATGCATGTCACAACAAATTTTTCTTGATTAATTATAATTCATTTTATTTATTTATTTTTTGAAATATAAGTTTTAGTTTATTTATCAATAAGATATTCATATGCATCAGCACACCAAAATGGGTGAGACATGATAACATCAGTCGTGAAATTAACCAAATGCTTTTATATCGACAAGGACCCACTTTTTGAAAAAAAGGACACGTAAATTTTGGAGTCCTGGGTCCCAAGGACCCGTCTCTTCCAAAGTCTAGCGACATCACTGTAAATATAAGTGATAGGAAAGGAAGGACTGCATAAAAATTAAATTTTGTATTTTATTATGTATACTGCCCCCTGTAAAAAAAATTGCCATTTCTGAAAGCTACTTTTAATTCGAAGAACTTTTCTAATTGGAAGTATTTTTTGATCACTAATGGCTTAAAAGATAATCGCTTTAGCATCTATTTTGAAACACTCGATATATATATGGGTAGCTCTCTCCAATAAAGGGACAAATTGGCATGTGAAAATTTTAAAAATCAAAACCTTGTAGAGATACTTCAAAATTTTATTGTAGTATCTTCAACATGATGCAAATTAAAAGCAAATACGGGCATAAAATAAAATTCAGAATTTTGCAATTTATTAAATATTTTTAAAAATTTGGTTCTAGGGGAATGATGAAATTAACAGTTTGCTTTCAATTCAACACATTGCACAAATATTAAAACATAAAGGATAGTTTATAACAATGTCATAAATAAATTATAAAAAAATAAGAAAAATTCTGTAAGAGTCTATACTATTGTATATTAATTTAGAGATATTTTACTCTGCAACTGACACTTTAGGATTCCCCTTTTAAATAAACAGTTTGAGTACAGTTTAGATAATTGCAGCCAGGACTAGATGAAATATTTGCTAACCTAAATATGCCAAGGATTATGCATAATAATTTATGGAGAAGAGTTTTAACTATATAACCTTAGTGGGAAATGATTAGTGAACATGTGTAAACTGCTAAGAATGAAAAGAAACTATTGTTGGCAAATATCAAAACTGTCCCAATGGTTGTTTGGTGACTACTTTGCAGAAAAAATTACCTTATAAATAAAAGCCTAAATGTAAGAATTACAGATTGTACCGCTCCAAACAAAACTTTTAACTGTCATCCCTCAAAAAAAAAAAAAAAAAAAAGCTTTTAAAAAGATGAAGAAATAAAATCTATGCCATTGGCGCAATCATCACAAAAATTTTCATAATTACATAAATAAAATATAAACAAATCTATGCTATTTTAAAAATTTGAAAATCCACTAAATCCTGATTTTTTGTAATTTTTATCTCCCTTAACATCCAATGGTGAAATGATAGTGAAAAATGTAAGATATTGTAACTGAGGTCTAGAAACCCACTTACTTCTAAGATAGTCATTTTGATGTTTGAAAATGCATTTGAAGAAGAAAATAAAGATGCATAAGTTGTAATAAGTATAAATATCAATTTATTTATTTATTATAATTGATGCACTATAGTAAGATTTTAAGAAATAAGTGTATTTAAATTTTTAAATTATTTTATTTCCTTTGCAAATGTTGAAAGCTTAAAAGAACATTTTATATTTTAAATAACAAATAATACCCATTACTAAAAGCTAAACTTTTATACGAGTTGTCCAGACCATCAAATTGCTTTATTTAAACAAAAATTCAATTTTACACCCAGAAAATGTCACAAAGTTCTCAATTTAACACTAAACATACCAACATTTAATATATACCTCTTTCTACCATAGCCAGTCAAATGACTGGTTGGGATAGATAACGGTATACAACAAATATAACTTTAAGAAACAACAAAATACAAATAAAAAAATAATAGGATATCAATTGTATAATTAATAGAAAAAGTCATGAAGTCAAATGTGCAAAAACGATAAGATTTCATGCACATTTTTTATACAAAAGTTCATAATCGGTCATTTGACCGCTTATGGTAATTATAATCTTTCCAAAACCAAGCAAAATTTCAGATTCGAAAATGACCAAACATTTCATTTTTGTTCATTTTTTTAGTATATTTGGTATCATCTGCAATTCTCTCCATATGTTTGCATAATACTTAAAAATAATCCATACTAAGAAGTCTAGTTAAGATGGTACGTGTCCGGGGAAAAAAAAAAAAAAAAATTCTATATACAGAGCCACCAATGTCAGGAGACAAAAATGGTATCATTAGCAGCCTCAGGGACGTAAAAAAGTCGCCAGTTTAGTAGCCATTTTTTAAATTTTAGTTGCCAAAATAGTAGCCTTTTTACACGATTTTGTGGTTAAGAAATATACATATGCCATATAGCTTCATTTAAGAAGGAATGAATGAAATGATAAGTTACAAAATTTCATGCGCTATTTAACATAGCATATGGTGCATTATTTTTATAGCACAATTAAAAAATAAACCTATTACAATGCTTGATGAACGATTAATTGTGGCTTTGAAAAGAAAAGGGATTTGACAAAAACTTAAACAGGGTGTCCACCAAAATAGTTAGTAAAAATTCAAGCACATTTCAAGGCTCATCTCTAAATTTTTCAAGGATCACCGTATAAAAAATGATCACCACATTTTTCAAAATGCCCTTACCCCTAGCTAAGAAAGATAGTCATCCTTTCAGGTAGAAAAAGAAGATATGCGTGTTTCAAACTTTACCATACATATTTAAGTTGACATCTAAAATCGCAATCTCTGTTTTTGTTGAGAAAACACAAGACATCTGCTACAGATTAAAACTCACCTTTTGAATGCCATAGGAGCAAAAAGCTGAAGTTCTAACTGTACATGCAATTCATGGTTTGAAAATAATTATTATTTCCCTCCCCCCAACAGGCAGGCTCTGGGCACAAGCCTTTGCCACTACTAAGGCCCAAACCACTACTCATTTTATTATGAGTGCATCCAATGGGGGGCCAGAGTTAACCTCTATAAAGGGAAGGACAATTTAACACCCAAGCCAGGAATTGAACAGAGACGCAAGGTGTCATAGAAAGGTTCTTAAGCCACTACACTATCTGGGCAGCTTTGAAAGTAATTATAAGTACCGTTCTTTTGAATGTTAAACAGTCATCTAGAAGTGATTTCAAATAAAAATTTTAACACCAATTTTGAACAAAATATAAACTTTCTTTAGTAAGTTGCTAATAAGTAAGTAATAAAGCTGTAGTTAAAAAAAAAAAAGTAAAAAGATGATAAGAGTAATACAAAACACCAGATACACATCTATCTGCTCACAAGTGCATTTTAGGACATGCCTAAAGCCAGCTTTTCTGTCTGGTTTTAGCTGGTTTGAGCCTCTTCTAGAATTCCAGCTCATGGAAAGTCCATATATTGGGAAAAAAAAAAACAGCGTGGGAGCAGCAATTTTATATTTTTCAACATACAACATGTACAGTTAAAAAAATGAATAATAACAATCACAACACAAAATAACAGTTTTTATGAATCTCATGTTAATGAAATCATCAAATAGTATCTTAATCAACACATATGCAGTAAATACTTCACGCAAATGTGTTTCTAAGGAATCTTAAAATAAACAAAACTACAGAAAAATTTCATAACTTATAAATTTTAAGAGATAATTTTTTAAAACAAAGTATAAAATCATGACCCATTAAAACAAAATGAACTTCACAATTCAATAAAAAGCATAAAATCATAGGAAAAGCGCCCCCCCCCCCTAAAAAAATTTGAGAGTTTTGCATAAAATCGTAAAAACCGGTGAAAAATGTAAACTTTAAGCTGAAAGCATACAAATTGGTAAGTATAAACTGTCAATGATTTTCCTGTATGTGTTGAATATTCAAAAGTGAGGTGGAATTTGTAATTTAAAATACCAAATATTTTTATTTAAATGGGTGTTTAATAAAATATACTACACTTTGCAAAAGTTGTGTAAGAACGTGATTATGCTTTATTTCAACAAAAATATGAAAAATTTAAGTTTTGTAAGTGCAAAAAACAGGAATCTATCAACTTACCATAGATTCCCCACCCCCAATATTACAATAACACCATCATAAGATTAAGAGCGATTGAAACCACCCTTTTACAAAATTACCATCTATGAAATCTTACCTTTTTCACACATACGTTACTTATTAAAATGTTTTTTTCAAATATTCTGTTTTTTTCAGATTGAAATTTTGTCACTGCCTCCTTCTTTGTCTTTGTTTTCATTTGCGCAAGCTGAATAACCAAAAAAGTGGCCACTCGCATTTCCCCCCCCCCCTTCTAATTCAAGTAAGAAGACCTACCGGGACAGAATTACGAGTGCATTTTGCTTAGGAGTTGAGGGAAGAAAATATGGCTGGGAAATTAAAATTCTCTAAAAAATTCTGATTTGATCTGTTTATTCTCAAATATTGGTGTTATATAAGATAAATATGTAGTAGCAAATTATTAAACAATCATTATTTAAGTGTTGGTAGCCAACTGCATAGTTATTGCTCTTCACAATGCTTTTAATTGCTTTGCACACTAGCAAGGTTTCGCTGCCCTCTTGAATGATTTACTCTATTTCCTTTCTTACCACACATTATTCATAATTATTACAGGTATTTACTAACCCTATATAATTATGGAAATCGAAAAGCAAAACAATATTTTGCATAGTGAAATTTTGTGGGATTTCCAGAAATTGATCTGAAAATCGAATCAAGCAATTTGCGAATACAGACAGCATTTAGAACTTGAAACATATTATGCTATTCTTAAAATTAAGCATAATAACAATCTTTTGCTTCAGCGGTTAGCTAGGGTTAACCCTTTTATGCCTAGTGTCTTCGCTATCAGTCGAAAATGCTATTTATTTTTCCTAGCCTTCATTCACGAGTATATTAAACCCCTAATTCATAATATATTTTAACATGACCAAGTAGGATGTTGACATTTCAATTTTCATACATGATGATTTTAAAAGAAATCATTTCTTGTTCAAGAAGTCGACACCAGAAATTTATCTATTATTGCTGGTATTAGCATAAATTGAAGAAGTCGCAAAAATATCTGGGAACAAATGGGATAATGGGGCCCGGTGTGGTCCTTCAGTTTGCTGCTCCATTCTTTCGAAGTTTAGCATTCTGCCGGCCTATTTTTCTTTTTGTGTTACTGCTTTGGCGATCCGTTCTCCTCTTATTACGCTACTGTTTTGCTTGTATAAAAGTAGAATAACTGCAGAATTTTTTAGTTCAGACTATTGAAAAGATTTATTATTCTCAATATTCAAAACATATCTTCTGAAATTTAGAAAATTCAAGCATTTAGCTAAATGAAATAAAAAATAAATAAATAAAATAAAAGCAAGAGGAAGCTAATTAAAAAAAAAAAAAAAAAAAAATGTGTCATAAACTAATAGTTAAGTTATACCTAGAATCAATTTCAGCTTATTTTCAGTTTAATTTAAAAAAATATATATATTATGGAAGTTCTTTTCCTAAATTGCTTAAAATATATATTTAATTAATACAATTTAAAAATACTTTTCGATGTTAAAAAGATTAAATCAAAGTTCAAGAAAGAGAATTTATTGCTTTTAAAAGATACTTTTTAAGTATGTTACAAAAAATAATGCTCCTTTAAAAAAGTAAATTATTTAAAATATTTTAAACATTTTGTACCCATGAAGAATTTTGTGAGCTTTAAAGATGTTTTGATTTATATTTATCTGCTAAAACTTAGGTATCTTATCAATGATAATTTGTTTTATTTATTTATTTTAAGGATAAAATAATACTGCTTTTTTAAAAACTTATAATATTAAATTTTCAAGAATGAGCAAGAATCTTGAAAATGAGAATCTCTCATTTTCAAGAATGAGAGAATCATGTAAGTTAAAAGTGAAAGAGGAAGAACTAATACATTTCAGTAATAGGATTTACAGGGGTCTGTTTAGGCGAAATTTGGGTCCGTTAACGGACCTTTCACAAAATAATTTATGCTGAAAACGGACCTTTCACAAAATATTTTACCTTAAAGGACCCTTCACAAAAAATGTTACCGTTAAAACAGACCCTTCATATTACTTTTCATTTGTAAAACGGCCCATGAACCCTCCCTCCCAACATATTTATGTTGGGCGTAAACAATGCAGCGTAAACAATGCAGCGTAAACAATGCTTCGCTTTTCATTTCTTAACTTGACCGGGAAGGTACAAGATGGATGCCTACAACCCGCTTCTACGGCTGCAGATGACATCATCGATAATCGTTGCCACTCTGCATGTAGCACTTGAGCGGCATGAAAACAGAGAGGCGTCTAAGGCCACGTTCAGACTGCACTTTTGAGTAACTCGAGTTACTCGGGAAAAACCCAAGCCGTTCACGATGCCCGATTTGAGCTTTTCGGGGAGATAAACAAAGCATAGCTGCCAACCTTGGAGAATGAAAATTAGGGAGATTTTCGAAAAAATTAGGGAGACTTTAAAAAACCCTTGTTATCGATGAAAAAACTATGTACACATGCGTAATATATCAGTAACCAAGAAAATTACATATACAAGAAAAATGTATAGCTTAAAACATTTATTAAAACAGCCAATTTTAAAATGCGATACTTTTTTAAAGAAATAAACAATTTTTTAAACAGTAAATACTTTTGAACTATTTGCATTCATGCCCCCCCCCCCCCACACACACACACCCCTGGATTTTTGCAGGCATGAAAACAGCTGAAGAGCAAAAAAGAGGAAATACACGTGGACATATTTTCCAGTAAAAAATTGAAAAATTTACGTGCACGTATTTTCAGGCATATATAACAAGGTTGATAATGCAAAAACATGGAACTGGGGAATAATGTGTGAGCTTCACCCACTGTTCAATTCAACCACTGTTAAACTAAATGGTGTACTAAACAATTTCTACCAGTTAAATTTCAACCACAAAAAAATTGACTGTGATCCTGAAGAAAATAAATATGCACTGTAAATGTTTAATAATCAGTTTTAGATATACAATATTTATTAAAAGAAACAGGCTATTATTATTTAAAATAATTATCTTAAGTAATATCGTAAAATCCTAGATCAAAACAAATCATAAGTCTCACATCCAAATTTCAGACTATTCTTTTGATATAAAAATAAAATAAAAAATTGAATCTCAAAAAAAAAAAAAAAAAATTTTTTTAAATACCTATCTTTTTTTTTTTTTTTGACCAGAAATGGAATAAAAAATTATATATATGGCATTGGCATTTTTTTTAAATAAGCATTCAAATGATAGAATAAAAGTGAAGTTTTCTTGTTTTATTGAAAAAGGATAATTCTTTAATAAATTTCTAAATATTTTCTTAGGTAAAATATTAGAATCTTAGCAGTCTTGCAGCACACAGAAGTGGAACTTATGACAGGGACTATGTTCTGCTCCTTCCTATATTAGCTGCAAAGTACCAACTCACAAGATTATGCTTTTTAAAATTAACTGTAAAAATAATTACCAAAGAAAAACCTGCACATGTGAATAAAACGAAATAGCAATTTTCCTGATTTTAAAATTGGGAAAATGATTCAGAAATCAATAAACATATTATGGGGAAAATAATACTTTTCTGTTGAGTTACTAAAATGCCTTAAATTTTAATTTAACAATAGAGTATTAAAAACTCTGTTTTACATCTTGTTTTTAAAATGATTCATTTACCAAAAGGCTGCAAAAAGATTGAAGTTCAGTTGGCAAATATGGAACCCGGAGATCGGGGATAGTTAGTTACCATAATTTAGCTAGTATAGTCCGCAGACTATGCATGTCAAAAAGGAATTTTTTTCCCAGGACGCGGCTTGCTTTTTGATCTGTAGTTAGCGCGCAAGCTTCGGTGAAGCCGATGCTAACAAATTTTTTTCTGTAGAAAATAAAGCACATAGATGCACTTCAAGTGACGGCACGTTGGCATGCAGGGAGCATTTGAATTTTTTTTTTCCCCCCCCCATTATATCATTTAAAGCATCGACGTAGTTACAGGTGCGGACAAGCTTCGTGAAACCATTTTAGAAATATTTCAGTCCGATAGTGCTTAAAAAAAAAAAAAAAAAAAAAAAAAAAAAAAAAATGTAATACGGGGGAAAATGGGCCTTCACAAACAGAGATACCGACGACAACGCGTCGCGTCGTCATCGCGAAGGTTGTTATTGTTTTGTCTTCACTCGGCCAGCTGGCTAATAAAGCAAGAGAGGGAATTCTGCTGAGACGTTAAAACATGACTTGCGTTGCCTCAATTTCTCTCTTTTTTTTTTTCAATTGCGAGCGCAAATTTTTAATAAAGAGCATTTTTAAATTTTATATTTCGTTACTTTTAACCCAGAGAGAGTATCAATTGAATGTTGTTTAAAATTAAGTATTATGTGGCTTGACCCATGAGAATTAGTAATGATCTTTTCTTCTTCTTTTTTTTTTTTTTTTTTTGCTTGGTTATGTACATTTTCATAAATGAATAATAAAAGTAATCTTTTTACTTATTTAAGGGGGCGATACGTCTTGCCTAAGGACGGATTAATGCAATTTTATGGGCGGTTAGTTGAAATTGTCTATTTTATGGAAGTAAAATAGAATTTCTTTTTCCTGTAGCGGAGGAGTAATCGCTCCCCTCTCCCAACCCCTTTAATCCGTCCGTGGTCTTACCATTAGTTAACTTTTCACGAAGTTACGGTATATATTTTTAGTAAAATCCGCATAACTGTTAAAAAAGAAAATGGGAAAAAAAAAAAAAAACCAAAACTCTGAAAATTTTGGTTTTCTTTTTCTTACGGATACATTAACTCACATTTAAAAAAAAAGCATTATTCTTTTATTCAGCATAAAATTAAGATGTGTACGTTTTAATAGCTATAAATATCGAAGTATTTATTTATTGGAATTATTATTAATAATTTATTTCTTTAAGAAATAAAGTATATTTAAACTACCATAAATTATTTTACTTACTTTGCATGTTGAAGACCTAAAGGAATACGACAAGATTTATATGTTAAATACCATTACTAAAAGCTGAACTTTTATACAAGTTTTATTTGTCGTGCAGACCGTCAGTTTGCTTTATTCAGGGATGAGAATACACAAATATGAAAAAAGAGGAAAAGTGCGTGAACGTAATTTCGACTTCGAGCAAAGTTCAAGCGCGTGATGCCCATTTTTGATATACTATATATATATATATTACAATTATTTTATATCAACAATATATATGTTACAATTATTTATTAAAATATTTTTATTTAAATTATAATTTTTATTATCTTTAAAAATTAAAATTCATAAACATTTATGTTCAATTTTAGATGCAGAACATTCAATAATGAAACAGAGGTTATCATTATTTAAAGGATGATCTTAATCAATTTTACAAAATCTACAGTCAAGACAAAATCCTAGCTTTACAAAACAATTTTACTTTATTCTTTTGAAAGTGAATGCAATGTAATTTCTAGGAGGGGGGGGGGGGAGAATTACCTGATTTTCTATGAACTGTCTCTCATGAAATTCCAGAATGTCATTAAATATTTCAAGCTTCCATAGATTTACCACAATTCATTATAAAATAACCCAAGAATGCAGAATATGGCACAGCAAAAGAAATATATATCCAAAATGTTAAAAGTAATTTCAACTTTTCTCTTACATCAGACAATAAAATCTATCCTGTAACTTTAAAAAGTTAACACTAACAAAAATACATAGATATTTCAAAAAATTTAGGCCATATATGTTCCCATTAAAAATCTGCTGAATGCCATCTCATTTACTTTTCTCTCTCCTAACAAATGGGAGAGGGAGGAGGGGAAAGCTGACTAGTTATATACCTGCCAACAACTAGGGTACAAAAAACCTTAGTTTCACATAATTATAATGCTTAAAAATAATTTTTAAATACAAATACTACTTGCACAATGTATTAGTTTAGCAGTTTTGACAACTACTGATGGCTTAAATCCAGTTATAGTGTTAAATTAAGAACTCTCCCTTCCCTACTTCTCATAGACTATTTAAAAGTACTTTACTGCTAAGTTGAGACATAAGCATATCGTCGGGCAGAGGGGGGGGGGGTGGACGGGGGGCGTGTGCCCCCCGGAACTTTGTTTGAAAAACCATTCATTCCAAAACTTTTTTTTTTTTTTTAACTTAAAGAAACATACCTATTTTTACTTTAGAATATGCTATGTGCGCGCTCCCCCACGCACACTTTCAAAAAAAAAAAAAAAAAAAAAAAAAAAAAAACCTTGCGTTTGCGAGATGCTAACGCCTATGATTTAGGAAGCCAAATAAGAACCTACGATTTAATATAAACAATGTTTTCAATTTAGAAAGAGGAACATTATTAAATAAATAAACGACTGTTTGGAAGGTCAGGTCAACGGCAGAGGAGGGAGAGAGAGAGAAATTCATTTCTTTTAAAGTAAACAGTTCTTTCCTCTTCCACCGGACGGGCCAGCTGTTATGCTGACAATGCATAATGCGTGCATCGGAGAATAATTGTTTGTTTTAAGCTTGGCATGTTGTGGGATTTATCTGATGCCTCAAAATTAATTCACTACGAAAGCAATAAAAAAAAAAAATGCAGATTGTAAAAAAGTCTTAATTGTGATTTTCTTTGTTTATTTCCGCAGCGTTAATGCGGTTTATGATATCCAAATGATTGCTTTCCATAACTGAGGACAGAAAACCGCAAAACGGATCAAACCACAACATGTAATAAAATTCAGCGCTTCCGCTTATCGAAAGGAACAAACTTCGCGGATTGTCTTTCGACTTTTGATCTCCTTATTGAATATTCCCCATACTTCTTCGATGCGCGCATGCTTAGCAAGTTGCAGCGCTTCCATTGGCTTGGAGGAGTGGATCATAAAGGCTTCTCCTTGGATTCCAATCCTGCAAGATTTTTGAATACGCAATAAGCATGGCCGAAGACGAATACGTGTTGGGGCTAGCAATACGGTCTTGATATCGGTAAGCAAGATGTATTTCGGCGAATACATCTTTAAAAAAGAAAATTGCACTGAAAATATTTTTAAACGCGGAACTTAAACACACGAAAAAGCGGAAAGTAATGTCTTTTTAAAAACGCGGAAAATAAAAAAAAAGCAAAATACGCGGAAATAACCAAACCGCGGAATTCCGCGGAAGATTCTCATCCCTGTTTATTTAAACAAAAATTCCAGTTTAGCATTCATAAAATGTCTGGAAGTTCTCGTTCGGCCGACGATTTTTCCAAAACCAAGCAAATTTTTGGATCCGAAAATGACCACAAACATTTCGTTTTCAATCCACGTTTTCCAATATATTCGCTAACATCTGCCATTTTCTCAATAATCCACAATAGAAGTGTCAGTTAAGCTGGTACGTGTCCGTGGAAAAAATTTATAGATTCATCAAGTGCGCAAAACAGCAATAAAAACACGTCGCAAGTAACAATAGCTCACCGACAACGGTTTTCCAGTGGCGAAAGGTCTCGATAGAGAATTATTGTTGTGTAGTAGTTCGTCAAGTACATAATTATGTATCAGATACCTTTCGAAACATCGAGGATCTAAAATAAGAATTTACCTTCTGAACTAAGTTTTGAATTTACGAACTCAGAAATCAGTAACATTGCACTCTAGCTGACTTTAGTCTATAAAAGTCTATTATAGGCGCAGTGCGAGATGCAGTGAAAACGTACATCCCAGGCACGCATTATCGTCCTCTTGTTACTCTGCTATGTCCGCTTAGAACGTTGTAGATTTGAACATGTTTTGCTTTAGGTTCGGTAATCACTGTTGTTTTCCCTTGCTTTTTCGTTCTTTTATGGTAACCATACTTTTAAGTAATCTTTGCCCTCTGGAGTAGTCTTAGCGAAGTTTCTTCAGTTTCTGTCGTTAGCATTTAACAAGTTCTGTAATTTTTTTTTCAAAAATTGATAAGTACATAAAACATGGGAATAATTTGGAAAAATTCGGGAGATTTATAAACTTTTCAGGAGTTCGGGAGATCGTTCTGAAATTCGGGAGTCTCCCGGAAAAATCGGGAGGTATGGGATCTATGACAAAGCGTTCAGACTGCCAAGTTGAGTAGCTAGAGTTTTTCCGAACTCCCCAAGGATTTTCCTTGGGAAGTTGGGGAGATAGATCACGTGAGCTTTGTTTATTGTTATTGTTCGCTCCCATTGGCTCCACAGGTTAGTAAATACATGCCTCCCCCTTTTTTCCTATTAAATACCCAAAGCCGTTCACGATGTCAATCTTCCCGAGTAAAACTCGAGCAGTGTTTTACTCAAGTTTTACCCGAAAGTGGCAGTCTGAACACGCCCTTATCTTTTCTCCCTCTGGAGTCATGGATCCAGAGTATATTTTTTTTCGCCTCGTAAAAGTTTCAGAGTGGCAACACCGGTCAAGTTGTTTATTTCGCTGCACGTGAATGCGACGTTTGCTGTTAACACATACCGCATGTTTTTTCTTCTCATCATGAAGCGTTCGTACCAGAATTCCGGCTCAAGAAATAGTGATTATTATATTAAAAAAGTTAAACCTTCGGACGCTAAAGGATGTATGTCCATTAAATCTTTATAATTGACTTAAAATTAAGTCAATTATTAAGAAATACTTTAATGATGTTTGAAACATGTTTGCAATTTATTGTTCTGATGTCATATAAAAAAATGAAAAAGCACACTTGATAACTAAATACATGTTTAGCGCCAGATATCCGGTATCCAGTAAAATCACTATCCGTTATATCCCAATGTAGTCACACATAAAACATAACATGCATGACATACAAATTTAGGCCTAGAGGGAGTCAAGAAATTAGTAATTATGCTAGTAATTTTTTTTTCTTTTGCTACACAAGATCACTTTTTGTTAAATTACCCAAATACATATTTTTCACAAATTAATGAAAGCACGACCCTATTTTCACAAAAACAGGACTCTATTTTCACAAATTTACAGAAACAGGACCCTGTCTGAAAAGTCTGGACAGACACCTGATTTAAATTGGTGCTGTACACCCAACAATTTGATGAAATACAAAATTTTCATGACTATGTCATTTACTCCAGCAATCTTCTGTGCTCTGAATTTATATAAAATCTAATAAAAGTTTATGTTCAGTAACTTTGAAAATCTTTGCCTGGTACTCATTTAATAAATATTGCAAAAAGAATTTAATTAAATTTCTAATTCATTTTATTAATTTTGATGATTTTTAAACATCCCGCACAGCAAGAACTTTATTTATTTATTTTTTTTTTTTTTTTATTGCATGCTAAACACATGAAGCCTAATCCACAAACACTGAAAGTCTTTTTAAAAGTTTTTACCAATAAAGGTGCAATATCGAATATGAATGTGATCAAGTATGAAAGCCCCAATAATAGCGTGATAAAATTGAGGAAGTTACAGTTCTCCCTTACCCTTCTGGCTAACAAATCGTATCTGGCTAAAAGTTTTTGAAACCTTCTTTAATAAATGTACTATCATTCTTAATAATAAATATGTATGTAATGTGCAATTTTAAGAAAACAACTAAGGACAAAATTAACATAAATTAATCAAATTAAAACCTATTATTTTTTAATTAAAAAACTTTAGTTCTGTGCAGATTTAATTAATCATAACATATTTTATTTATGTCATATTTAGGGCAAAATAATGTCTACAAATAAATTTTCCTCGTTTGCTTACTTTTACTGGAAACTTTCTCCAAAAGAGGGGAAAAAAGCTAACTATGCATTGCAAGTCAGAACACACATTACAACTCTAAAGCTTTGGAGATAACTTGTAACATTCTTGAAGCCTTTTTTTTTTTTTTTTTAAATCGCCCCTCCTTCGGGGGGGGGGGGGGGTTCTACTTATGTGTACATAATCATTTTAAAAAAATAATAATAATAAAGTGCCCTAAAAATTACAGAGGTGCCCATTTTATAATTCAGAGCATCCTGCCTTTTTTTATCCTAGAATGAACTATGACTTTTAACCTGAATGACCATTTAGCAGAGGTTTTAACTGTACTTTGTGTTATGATGACAAGTGAAGCAGCATAAATATATTATAAAACATTAACACATGAGAAATAAAGCTACTTGCCAAATTTTTTGTTTGCTAAAAATGTAATTCCTAAACATCCTCTTGACTTTTCCTAACACAGCGTGCAACTTTCCTTTTGAATTCTACATAGTTCTCCCTCCATTCTTTCTGAAATTTAAAAGAACAATACATAAAATGAGAATACCTAAATAGAAAACGACTGGCTGTGTATAAAATGTAATAATAATTTTTTTAAAAATCAATTATTCAATACAATTTATTTTGATTAAGATAATGTTTTATTTATAGAGTACAAATAACTACACCATTAATGGAAGAGAAGCTTTTCTCTTATTTATTCATACAAATCCCCAATATTTGTCAAAGTTCATGCAATTTTTGTCTAGACAAGTACTTCTCATAGGGTTATCAATTTAAAAGAGTATTTGCTAGTTTTATAATAACCCTTAAATCTGATGGATGTAGCAACTATTCTAAACACTGAAGAGTAATAGTTAGAACCTTGTTGGGAGATGTAGACGTGTGGGAGACTATTTCCAACACTGCTGGACTGTTACAACTTTATTTGTGAGGTAAGACAGAAATGGAGACGACAATGTCACTTAATCCTGTGATAATTTTATTTTTGTAAAATGTAATTTAATTCAAATTTTTTTACATTATTATCCCATTATTAAATATTCCTCACCCCATTAGATTTTTTTTTTCCTTTCTTTTTTTGCAGGGATATCACAAAGATAGGGATTTTCAGAGAACTCCTGCAAACATTGATGAATTGAAACAAATCATAACCAGACTTCGTGCCGATTACAATCAAGTGTAATCAATGACTAAAATAATATTTTACAAATTTTACAAAAATGCTATGATAAAATTACATTATAATAGAATTCTTTTGATATTTGATTTCTTCAACATCAAGATTACCGTTATCTTACTAAATTAACATTCACTAGTCATAATCTTTTTTTGGAAATTGTTAGTAATCGTAATTTTAATCCATATCATTTCTTGTAATCGATTACAGTTGATCGTGTAATCGCACGAAGTCTGATCATAACCAAAGAAATGTTGTCAATAACACTGACAATCTTGTGAAAAGTGACAAAAAACTTTATTCAACGTGTTCACCTTTGCATTCAAAAAGGTGTCGTGCATTTTCAACATTTGCTGTAAGAAAAACAATAATGTAAAAAATTTTAGTTATGTTTTTCAAAAATAAAATCATCACAGCATTAAGTAACATTGTGTGTTTTCATTTCTGTTTTATATCAGAAATAAAGTTGTAACCATCCAAAAGTGTTTGTCTCCCACACTGAAACAAGGTTCAAAGAATTATACTTCAGAGTTAGAATAGTTGCCACATCCGTTAGATTTAATGGCAATAAGAAAAACCAAAGGGGTACTCTTCTGAACGGATCATCCTTTATACATTAAACAAAACAATGATTTAATCTGAAAAGTAATAAGCTCTAACAATGCGATTATATTAGCATAAAGTACAGTTTTGTTTTGAAAATTTAAAGATTTATAAAATATAACCAATTGTAGGTAAGTTCTCTTATATTTGTGCTTTTTAATAAAAAGCAAATTTCTAAAGTATTTAGCTTGGGGACACACACACACACACACAAAGAACTAGTGTCAAGCCAATCACTATATGGCAGCTTCCTATGTTTCTTTGGCAGGCATTTACCGATTTGGCACTGTCGACTACAACCACCTGAAGGTATTGTGGCCATTTTATTATGGGGACACCCAGTGGGCAGCCAGACTTACCCCTATGAAGGGATGGACAAGTTCACATCCATGCCCACACCAGGATTTAAACCTGGACCCAAGGTGTGATATAATGGTTCTTAAGCCACTACATGACCTGAGTAGTCTTCGTTGTAATAGTATTAATTTGTTATTCATTTTCTACTTTTGTGTACTGAGATGGTGGTTTTAATGTGAAAGAAGGCCAGCCTTTTTGAACCATCCAAAATGTAAGTGCAGTTCTTATTTTTGATTATGTACATTTAAATAAACTTAATTTTAATAAAAAAATTTAGCACAGCCAACTTTTGAGATTTTGGGACCCTTCCCTATTTAACGACCCTCTGGTTTAAAATTCTATTTGCAGAGGTCCCTTCGAGGTCATTAAATCACGAGCCAACTCTAGTATGTTTTATATTGATATTGTGTTTCTTTACCTCAAGCAAATAAATTAATTTTTGCTGTTTAAGTGCTGAATTTACTCATAAGTTTACAAAAATTTGGGATATTTACTGTAACATTTTATTGAAACACACACATGGTTGTTTAAACATAAAAAAAAAAAAGAAGACGCAGCATGACACCCTTATTATAAAAGAAAATGGTACTATTCATTTGGCTGTAACTCTCCAGATGATGCAGTGCATTATTATTTTAACTCGCCACTAGATGGTGCTGCAGCACATCAACTTTTTGATCATTCAACTAATTGCTATAAAAATTGATATACATTGATATTTGAACACTGAATATTTTGGAACAACCCATTTTACTCTAACTTGACACTAAAAGTTGCATCAGTTTACATATCACTCATAAAATACTTTTGAAGTTGCCTTTTTTAATTATCGGTGTTAACATTCTTTGCATTTATGTTTTTAATGAAAATATGTCTCATTTCCATGTGAAGAATGGGTACTTCGCTATGTCGAGTTATATCTGAAGCATTTTAAATTTATAGTAAATGGCAAATTACTAAAAAAATGCAGACTCCAATGATTTTCCAGGACTGGGGTCAAAGTTTGTAATTTTTTCGAATTTATTTTTCTATCAAAATAAAATTCCCTCACTATTCCAGATCTTTTCAGACAATAGCAACCCCAAAATAGTTATCAGCAGTTTTTCTATATGAAAACCAGCCTAAAAAAGCTTTCATAAATTTAAAATTATAGACAGTAAAGGAATAGAATAAACCAACTAATAATTTACATAATGTATTCAGAGTAGCTACTGATGTTGAGAAAATTAGTTCATAAATTTATAAAATTTAGTTTAACATTGGTGAAAGAAGTGCCAGAAAAAAGCAAAATTGGCAGGTGCTACGTGCACATATGCAAAAAGCTTGCTATGAATAAAATAAATAAAAACTTTGTGAAAAAAACACACAAAAAAGTTTTTATTTATTTTATCTTATAACACCAGTTTTTTGAGTGTTTATTTTCATTGCTATGAATGTCTGCTTTATGAGATTCTACTTTCAAGCAATCAATGACATCCACTTCTTGCTAGGACTCACTTTTTAGATGATAAAGCAAAAATGACAAGCTTCCTAATTTTAGACATTTATACGAAATTCCCCCTGATACTTCCTTGATTTTTCCAGAATGATACAGTTTTCTGACTTTCCCCTGATCTGTAGCTATTCTGATTTAAAGATAGCTACCTACTATACAAAATTGTTTAGACATTTTTCAAAATTCAGGCTTTTGTTTTAGACAAAATATTTTTATCTTTTTTAAACCATTAAAAATTAATATTTGCTACTCACTGCTGCATCCACATTTGCAGGAGATTCATCATTAGGATCAGCTAACATAGATATAACTGAAATTAAAATAGTTTCCACAGTATGCACAGGTAACCACCGTTCAGAGGCTTTTTCATAACCAAATTTGTCATCACCAGGCTCGTGCAGAATAGATATACACACATCACCAGTTTTATCAACTATCAAAGAAACAAACAGTTAAGAATATTTAGCAAAACTTCATAAAGTAAAAAAAGGACTAGAAAAATATTTCAGGGATATAAATAATAGTCCATTACTTATAGAAGGCATTTTTTAGTATGATAAAGCGATCTAATGGACAAGTACATTTTATAAAATGGTCATTTCTTTAGTAACATAAATCTCAAAATGTAAAATGCTAACTTAAGGTACTCAGTAGTGATCATTTTTTCATTGCTCACTATGAGTATTGGATTGACTTTAAACTAATCATCAGAAACAGTCATACATATCTTGTTCTGACATTTTATATCCAGCAGCTGTCATAAAAAATCACAACGAAATGGTGGCAATGTATAACTCTTATGCTTTAATAGTTGGACAATGGTTGGATTCTAAAGTGCTTTAACAGTTAGAGTAAAATTGAAGCATTGGATGATTGTTATTACACTTTACACAAATATAATGCGCAGTTTTTATGAATGGTGAATAGTGATTTGTTAAATTTCCTACTGTATGCTTCATATGAAAATATTTTACTTTAGGTATTTTTCTATTAACAGGACACCAGTGCTAATATGTTATGATTATCAACCTAGAGTCAATTTCATATACAGTAGAAGACCCAAGATCCACACAGCTTGGTTCCAGACCTTGTGCAGATTTTGGGTCATAATAGGAAATTTATTCTATTTTCACCCCCCTTAGAAAATAATAGAAAAAAAAATACAATAGAGATAAAGGGAAATAAATCATGTTACTTATAATTAGAATCATTCGATATAAAAATACAGAGAATTAATGCAATATACAAAATTATGAGATTATAGTACAACTTATTTAAACATACATATTCAATAGTTTAGGACTTTGGGATGTTCTAATTATAGTTTTAATTTAATTTTTTTTTCATTATTTCCTGTTCGTAACACAGCTTTGTTGCTCTACAAATCTGAGATATTTCTTTCTCACAGCCTAACCTTCATTAAATGTTAATTTATCAACTTTATGATCATCCTCACTTATTACTGTGTCAGAGTCTGCGTCATGTGATCATAATTCAGTGTCAATTATGTCACCGTCAGTCATTTGAAAGTTATCAATTAAGATTAGAGCTCACAGACTCCTAAAAAATTTTTTTCAAATGGGAATAGCTTATTTAGTTTTACTTTGTGGTTATACTGTAGCAGGGGCGTAGCCAGAAATTTTTCATGGGGGGGGGGGTTACGACTACTACAACTCATATATATGTATAAGTGTGTGTGATAATGTAGTGAAGAATATACATTTTTTGTATGGCAAAAAATTCCTCATGGGGGGGGGGGGTTATGACCCCCCTAGGCTACGCCCCTGTACTGTAGTTTTCTGAACTTGCAGCTGGCAGGGCAGATTTCATTGTTTACATTGAACAAACAGACAGTGCAGATTTTAGAGCCTTGTGGATTTTGGGTCTTCTACTGTACTTACATTATTTAATTTGTGTCCATGGTTATAAGAATAAATATTAAATGTTTTATTTTCAACTAGTATTGTTTTATTTTCAATAGCTAGTGCCATCATTTTAGCTTTGTGATAAGTGCTGCCCTAGTAATAAAAATGTAATACTCTCTCCCTCCCTACAAGTAAAGTAAAAAAATTGGCTACCTTAAAAAACAATGCTGACAAAAATTAGAAAGAATATTTAAATATTTAGTTTCATCTTGTCTCTCTGGATTTCTTTTGTTGAAAACAATAAAATCTACAACCTCTCTAAAAATGCTGCTTCTGATGATCCCATATTTAATGCAACTCCCTTTGAATTAAGCAGGAATTTTTCAATGGGAATATATCTTACAAGTATACAAAATAAAAATGCAGAAAGCCACAAACCTCAAAAAATTCTGCCAAAATCCTAAAACTTGATGATATTCCTTTCTTTGAAATACAATAAGGCCAACAGGAAAATTTTGTGATCACAAAAGAATATTAAGTCTTTCAAAACTTGAACAGACTATTGGCTCAGAATATTTCTAAGGTTAAAGAAACACATTTAGGTTTGGTGTACCGTAATTTCCGGAAGAAACGCCGCGGCGTTTACGTGTTTAAAAAGTAAAATTTTAACAGGTGCGGCGTTTCTAACGAAGCGGCGCTTACGTGCCAAAAAAAATATCCATTCACATGAACAAATATTAGCTTATCACTTTGGTTCTGTACGTAGAAGATCGTCAGATTTCGAGGAACTCTGTCCTTAAATGAATTTTTCAGAACCCATCCTCTCCCCTTATTTTGTAAATCCACAGTGATTCTTTCGGAAAACTGTCACGCCTCCACGTATCTTTCAAATGGATACAATAGCCAAGTCGTCAACTACATTCTTTATTTCCATGGACTAAGAGTTTATAGAACGATCATCGGCAAGCTGCAGAGCGGCGAAACAATGTCAGCATCTCAAAGGAAAATACTGCACCCCATTATAATAATTAGCGCTCTCGCACCCTCTGACGACGCAAGCGTAAGCAGCTCCCTCGCCACGTGCGCGCGCATGCGAAAAATAAAAAATTAATGATTATGATTCACAGCGCTATCTTACAGGCAAATTTCATTTTGCTCTTGTACAATGCATCGATAATCGTCCTATATGATTGTCCCAGTTTCTTTTTTTTCAGTTTCAACATCGGTGTTGCCAGATCCGAGAAAATTTTCAGCTATATATGAGGAATAGGGGAAAAGGGTAGGAAAAGCCTTCACAGTGCCGTTTGTGAGGTAAAAGGCAACCAATCGGCCGGTTCAGCGTAATGTTACAGTGCGTTTGTGAACCAAAACTGACCAATAGGTTTGCTAGCTCAGTTCATGGAAGAAGTAGATTTGGTCGAAACTGCATTAGGCATTTGGAAATGGGGGAAATTTTATTTCTTGGGAGGAAATTTTTAGGGAATTCATTTATAATTCTTCTGCCATGGCAGCTGACAACACTGTAGATCTCGTGGTTATCATCTCGTGGTACACGTCGAATTATATAGTGTTAAACAAGCTTAACATAATTTTTCTGGATGGCTCCTAAAAGGCATAAAAGTTACACAGCTAGTTTTAAACTTAACGTAATTTCTCGTGCTGAGGAAATTGGAAATAGAGCAGCAGCTCGAGAATTTGAAGTGGATGAACGCTGCATACGACCACGGAGGACCGAAAAGTCAGAACTCCAAAATATGCCACAGCATAAACGTGCTAAACGGAGTGGTACTGTAAAATGGCCAATTCTTGAAGACGACCTTGAAAAGTGGATAAAGGAGTAAAGAGTAAAAGGAATGGCAATTTCAACTGTAAAAATTCGCTTACAAGCGAAGCTTATGGCACAACAATTGGATATAAAGGACTTCAAAGGAGGACCCTGCTGGTGCAGCAGATTCATGAAAAGAAAGAAAATTTCTGTGCGTACCAGAACAACGGCTGGACAACAACTACCAACGGACTGGCAAGAAAAAAAATCATCCTTTTTGGAATACGTAAGAAATAATATTCAATAGAAAAAACTTCTTCTATCACAAATAATAAATATGGATGAAACCCCGTTAGCTTTTGACTCTCCTGCCAACAGAACTTTTGATAAAACTGGTGCGAAAACTGTATCCGTGCTTACAACGGGACATGAGAAAACATCTTTCACATGCGTGCTAGCTTGTGCCGCAAATGTTAACAAGCTAAAACCAATGATAATATTTAAAAGGAAAACAATTCCTAAGGGGGATTTTTCTAATAACATAGTTATTTGTGCAAATGAGAAGGGATGGATGAACGAAACAATCATGCATGAGTGGCTGCAAAAAATTTGGCTTTGTCGTAAAGGATCCTTTTTTCAACCAAAAGGATTGCTGATTATGGATTCCATGCGTTCTCATTTGTTAGAATCAGTGAAAAATAGATGTCAGAAATTGTCTACAACCGTAGCAATAATTCCCGGCAGATTGACGAAGATATTACAGCCGTCAGATTTGTCTGTAAATAAAGCGTTCAAAGCTGAAGTCCGAAAGCTGTGGGAATCTTGGATGAGTGAAAGATTACACACTTACACCAAAAGCAGCAAAATACGACGAGCATCTTACGAAGAGGTTGCGAAATGGGTTGAAAGTGCATGGAGGTCTGTAAAAATATCGTCGATAGTTTCAGAATTCAGAGAAGCTGAAATCATAACTCAAGATAATAAATCTATGATACCCCATACAAGATTCAGACTTTGGCGGCTTCACATAATGTAAATTTTGATTTCTCTTAGCAAAAGTAAAATTTGAAATTTTCATCTTTCATTCATTTTGTTTTTTCTTTGTTGGATCCTTTTTCGCAGTAACATAGTATCAGTGTTACGTATATATGACTTCTTTAACGGATAATTATCAAAATTCATGAACGTAAGTACATTTTCATATTTCTTACTTAATAATTTATTTTTATATTATGATTTTATTTCATTTTTTTCTCTTAAATGAAATGCCATACATCATGACACAGAGCAAAATTTTCCAACTGTGAGGTTCAAGGTCATGTGCATGCAATTTAATTTAGTGCGGCGTTTCTGTACAGTTTTAATTTTTCTTGGCCTGTTTTCTTCGAGTGTGGCGTTTATGCTGATGCGGCGTTTCTTCCGGAAATTACAGTATATGAATTTTGTGCCAGTACAAAAGCTACATAACTTATACCATTACCCAATTTAGTTCCAAATGTATAAACTAGCTGCAACAACTATGTCCCAATATTATCATACAAAGCATAGGAAGAATTAAAAGATGTATATATAACCAGTGATGTCGCTTACGTGCTATAACGCATCAAATACGCAAAAAATCGATGATGGGACACAAAAGAAAAGTTACAACGCGTCCACGGGACGCGTAATTTCCATCATGCAAAATTTTGGAAAAAAAAAAAAAAAAAAAAAAAAAAAAAGATTTTGGGTAAATCTCTAGTAAAACACAAACTGCTCGTGTTTTACTCGGGGAGATTGACATCGTGAACGGCTTTGTGGGCCTGTTTACATGCACACAAATGCGGAGTAACGTCGTTTCCCTTACATGGGGAAAAATGCAGGGTAGAAAGATCCCTAGTCGAAAGGAGGCATAGGAGTGTTCGCTTTCCCATGATGCATTGCGAGTTTTCCCCTATACTCTGCTTTTACCCGGGATATATATCGTGCTGTGCGCACACATGGTTAAACTGAAGAAAAAAGGGGATTACTTTGACGTTCTTCTCCTTTCTCCCTCCCCCACACTTCCGTTTTCATGTTAGAGGTTGTTCCGTTAGAGATGGTGGACTATCGGAATTGAATAAAGTTTTTTCATTATTTATTCTTAATATTTGCTTGTGTAAATGTAAACAATGATTTGTTTTATATTAAATCTGACAATTATTATTTAGAAATGAAATCTATAAACTATAGAAGCGGTAAATATTTTAAACAATCTAGAAGAGAAAAGGGGGGGGAGTGTTCCATATTTTACTGTTGTATATCCTTTCCTTCCTCAAATATATTCCGATTTTCCTTGTGATAAATTTATTAATACATAGTAATTATTTTTTTTTAATTAATATAAGATGGAGGGGCGCTTGAATGGTATTTTATTGTAGTTTTAATAATTTAAGATGTTGCGGCTGTTCTGCGAGTACATTTTACTTAAACATTTCTACCGATGCAGCCTTTCTCCCGGTTTTTACTGTACATACAAAAGGGGATTTTATTATTAGGATTTATTAATTATTAGGATTCGGGGCGTCATCAGGAAGGCTTTGCCGTGAAGGCAAAGTAAGTGACATGCATGTCACAATAAATTTTTTTTTATTAATTACTAGCTGTGTGCCCGTTCTTCGCACGGTAGGAAACAAAAATTTCCTCACATGTGTAATTCGAATTAATTCCAGTGATGTGGAATCTAGAAAAAGCAAAATTATTTCACTCTTGACTTAAAATTTGCGTCATATATGTAATAACCTGAGATCATTGCAATAGAATGACACACACACACACACACACACAAAAAAAAAAACTATGTCAGCGTCATTCGGTATAAAAAAATGCAAATGGACCATTTGCACTTAACTTCTCACTTTCAAAATTTCCTATTTCCTCAGACATGCTGTCTTTTAGGTTCACGTTTTAGCGTTAAATACCTCAGACACTACATGAAATGGACATTTTTTTTTAATTTTAAAAATACGTCACCCTCTCTTGCAACCCTTTACAAAAAAAAAAAGAGATAAGACTGCGCTATTTATAAAGGCTTTAAAATTATTTTTCTCAGTTTAATTTTTCTTCTCGCAAATAAATTCAGTATTTATAAAAGGAAATTGAGCCAAGCAAAGAAATCGTCTGCTCGCGGGACCCGTTTTTATTTATTTTTTTCAACTGGCAATTTTAATCATTGTTACTGTATCCATGACAACCAAACTGCAAGATATCAAACCGAAACTCATAAGCAGGTGCTACTAAAATGAAAATCCTTCTTTACTAATAAATTCGTAAAAATTCTCCTAATTTATATTTTTCCTCCGTTCTTCTTTTAAAAGTGGGCGAATTCTGTGCTCCGTCTTTTGCCCAAATATAAAAAAGTAATGACAGAAAGAATTCAAGATGCAGCAGTTTTAAAAATATTTTACGAAAGTCAGCGTCAAATTTAATTTTATTTGAAAAATTCCCCAAAATCTGCAAATTATGTTACACAGTCCGAACAAACAGTTTTTAAAAGAAAATTTTCTCCTCTATACGATGATGTAAATATCGTTTTCTTGCGAGTGCAATTACCGGCGTTATTATGTATTATGCAAGAAAAATTGCTAAAAATCGGACAAAACATAAAATAAAACATTTTCTAATTCGAATTTCGAAAAAATCGCTTCGAGGTGTGTCGAGACTCGTCTTGGAGAATTTCCATACAAAATTTGGTAGGTCTACGATCACAAGTTTCGGAGCTACGCGAGACACAGACAGACAAACGGACAGTTTACACTCTGTTTTATTTATATAGATAATTCATTTTATTTATTTATTTTTTGAAATATAAGTTTTAGGTTATTTATAAATAAGATATTCATATGCATTAGCACACCAAAATGGGTGAGACATGATAACATCAGTCGTGAAACTAACCAAATGCTTTTATATCGATAAGGACCCACTTTTTGGAAAAAGGGACCCGTAAATTTTGGAGCCCTGGGTCCCAAGGACCCGTCTCTTCCAAAGTCTAGCGACATCACTGTATAACTTATGTATGTATTTCTGTAAAAACATAATAAAATATATTATCAGCAAATTAATAAAAATAAGTCACCCATAAAATATTTTTCTTTTCTAGTGCAATATTTACACTGGATCTGTTAATGTCATATTGATGCAGTAACATTACACATAATAAAAATGCAAAAGTAACTTATTTGTTTCCCTTCAAATCACCAGGTCCTTGGTACCCAATTTATAAGACCGTAGGCATATTTAAAAACCCACTTTATATCTAATGTGTTTTCATTATTTTCTAACATTGGAAAAAGAATACCCGGAAAATTCAACAAGTTATTCCAACTATTTAGCATCTCTTGCTGAATTTTCTGGATCATCTTGGGTTCCTGGGACCAGATACTCAAGAAGGCAGGGTGAGCCCATGGTATATGTCTGCTAGTTCATGGATTGAGGTGTATATATATATATATATATATTTATATATATATTACATTTTAAGGTTTAAGTTGATAATAAATGCTTAAAATAATAATAAGTCAATGTTTAACTGATCATGCCTGACCTTAACTCATTTAACTATAGTTAGATACTGGGTGATTCAAAATAGATGTTAGAGCAACTATCTTTTACCCCATAAGTGACTGAAACATACTTTCAATTAGAAAAATTTGTCATGTTAAGAGCAGCTTTCAAATATGGCAATTTCTTACTAGGAGCTGTAAAATACGAAATTTAATTTTTATATGGTCCTCCTTTCCCATCATTTATATTTAGAAAAATGGGGTTCTTTGTTTAAGATAATTAATTTAAAAAATCCTGTGCCTCTAAGTGATATAGTCAGTGAGAAATTTAAAGTTAAAAATGATGACTTGCATCACGTTATCTACTGTGTTGACGTTGGT
Source organism: Cheiracanthium punctorium (assembly GCA_038373885.1). NCBI lineage: Eukaryota > Metazoa > Arthropoda > Arachnida > Araneae > Cheiracanthiidae > Cheiracanthium > Cheiracanthium punctorium. The sequence continues at coordinate 167,125 of JAWZYV010005850.1, read as the reverse complement.
TTTCAGGCAAAAAAATCTTTAATTTAAGGGACAAACTGAGTTGATAAAAGTTAAATAATGATCCCACTGTTGAGAATGGCAATTAAACACGTTCCAAAGGAAGGAGAGAAGATATAAAAATTAAATTTTGTATTTTAATACGTATAGAGCCCCTAGTAAAAAATTACCATTTCTGAAAGCTACTCTTGATTTGAAGAACTTTTCTGATGAAAGTATCTTTTGATCACTTACAGTTTAAAAGATAATTGCTTTAACATCTACTTTCAATCACAGTGCTAAATTTCTTACCTAGAATGCAAAAATATTTACTTAAAACAATCATGGGCATGGTTGTAATACTTTACTTTGATAAAAATAATTGGTATATTTAAATTGATAAACTTTTATTTTAAAATGCTGGTTTCATATATACATATACAACATACGAAATCAAAAACATGTTGAAATTCTAAAGTATTAAAAAGTTTTTAAACTGTGTAGTTGAGAACAACAGAAATTTGCAATCTAAAACTGCTTAATTCCGCAACTACTACACAGTCCCTGGCGGCAAATCAACCAGGCACCTTAAAAATCATAACAATCCATGTGAAAACTGCTGTCCAGATTTGGGATTAACCAAATAATGAAAAATATACGGGTCATGAGACACGACCTCAAAAGTTAATAAAACGGCTCGCACAACTTGGAGAGCTATCTTTTTCGTGGCCGCAACTGCCCTAGAACCTGTATATAAAATAGTTAAATAAAAGATGTAAAAGCCACCATATTTCCTTTACTAAGACAGCTGTACAGCCCGAGAGAGAGGACCGGGGTTGCTTTCCTGCACCCTGGAATTTTAACTGACCAGCGACACCTCCCCATAGGGGATGCACTCCTAGCACCCTGAAGGACTTCAATGCCATCGGCCTGTCCCCAGAAGGTCAGTGACTGACCCAGGCATTTCTCCTGCCCAACACAAAGAAACGTGGTCTGCAAAGTCTCGTCCCACATTGGCAAAGATCTAGGGTCCATGACAACACCTTCCTCTGTAGCCTTGATGCTATATATATACATATATATATTTATTTATTTTAATCAAGCAAAGTAAATAAATAAAAAGTGCCAGTGAAAAGGATTAAGATAGTCATTCATGTAGACTAAGAATTTGGACATTTTTAATAAAAAAATGTATCACTTGATTTCCTAGGAGTTAGCTCTATGCCGAATTCAATGACAACTATGCATAGTAGGCAAACTTTTGAAAAAGCAAAAACTTCAATATTAATTTACAAATGTGAAATTTAATATTGTTTAAACACACTAACAGTTATTTACATAATTACTTTTTTTATTATACGTTGATTAAATATATAGGGTGTCCAGTGCTAACGGTGCCCAATGGCTATTTCCTAAACCGTTAGTCAGAGACAGTTTCAGTTGCAAAAATGCTTTAAATGGCATAATCTATTATATCAGAAACTATCGAAGTCAATAAATCAATTCCTATACAAATTACATTTAATTTTTATACGGTCCCTGGTTCTATCAGTTATATTTAGAAAAATTTTCTTTATGCAATTTCATGCACATTAAAAAAAATTTGTCCTTCTCAGACCAAAATTTACGGAGTTACAAAACAGCAAACATTTTGACTTGAGTAACTTTTCCACATTTAAAAATGTTCTGTTATAGTAAATCGTTAAGGGACCATATAAATATTGAAATTTTAAATTATGGGTTTTATTTCATCTTAGATATAATGTAGAGAAAGAAGCAAAACTAACTTAGAATACTAATCTTTAAGCAGAGGGTTATAGTCAGGTTATATAAAAGTCTATCCGGGGTCAGACTTACTAAATCCTATATGTGTAGCATCAAGTATGCTACTCGAAGTACAGGAAGAGTTTTCTACACGGTGCATATTTGTACTGCAGCCGAAGAAAGCTGCTTTTGAGCAAATTTTTCGTTAAAAGACTTTGTAATATTATTTTTAATTTCTAAAATGCATATATTTGTATTTTAAAATGCTTCATTTTCTAATTTAATGTTTAATGAAATGTTTTATTTCCTTGAGGTCATTTAACACCAGTTCATTTAAAAAACTCTAAAAACTTCTATTTTAAGTATAAGCTATATTTTTTATATTAATTTATTGGATACACATAGTTAAACGTTAATCTTCTTTATCACAATCTACATTCATAAAATAGTTAATGAAATTGCTAATAAATATTACAAGACTCAAAACCATGTACATTAATTTTTCTGAAGCTCATTTTGTATTAGGAATGGGCAGAAGTGTCAACAAACAGCATGCGCAAGATCTGTGTGCGCGTTTGTGTGGCAGAAGTTTTTCCATCTGATTGGTTGAAAGCCTGACTTTTTGCCACTCAGAGCTCTGCGATGTTTACGTGTGACGTCAGCCTGCCCATTCCTAATAGAACCAGGGTTTCGCACCCGCACACAAACCCCAAAAAACCTGGGTGGGTTTAAAAAAAAAAAAAAAAAACCAATAAAACACACAAAAATGCATTTTTTGTGTGTGTTTTATTAAAAATTATCAAAATTTTGCCTTTCTTTCATTTAAATCATTTGTCATTTTACATTAAATACATATCAGTTTAATTTTATTATAATTATTTTTTCAACTTCAACATAAAGAATAATAACCTTTTTAAAAATAATAATAGCCTGAGCTAATTCTATCTGCAATATCTGTTTTGAAATGAACAGATGTAGAATGCAGGCAGGGATAACTTAGTAATTTTTCTCTTTAATATATAAGTTTTCAAATACGAATAAAATATGTAATTATCAGAATATCGACCACAAAAAAAAAAAAAAAAAAAAAAAAAAAATCTTTTCCCACATAAAAGAAGAATGGGATATGTCTCTCTCTTACAGATTACAAGAATGCATCTTTCTCAAGAATGAATTCAGGTTCAGGAAACCGTCCTGTATTGTATTAGTTGCTGCATTACTTTAGTACTGGGAAATATAAAACTAATTCATTATACATTGTTTATGTGGATTTAATATCAGACATATTAAGTCTAGATTTTTTAATGTACAAAAAAATATATACATAAAGCAAAAATGAATAACTATAAAGAAAATTTTTAAATAAATAGTAGTTCTGCAGTAAGTTGGCCAACAAAGGGTTTACTGATTTATCTTCTAACTGAAAAATATAACTATAACTTAAAAAACATATGGGTAAAAAAAAATTTAAAAAGTTCATAAATTTAAAAAGTAATAGAAAACAGCCAATCAAACACAACATATTTTGCTAAGTGAGCAATAATATACTTTTATCTATGGTTATAAAACAAATTAGGAGCCTTTTATAAGCAGTAGCAGAAAAAGACAATACTGCATTAAAGTTGAAGTTATTCTTATATTTCAATTAATTAATTTATTATTATTTTGTAATGGGAGTATTCTTTTAGACTAAAATTATTCTGTTTTGAAATAAAAATATAAAATTTAAATCCAAAAAATGTTATACTATAAAAAAGTCTTAATAAAACCCACCTGAGTTGGTGTGAATTTTGGTCGTAGAAGGATGATTTTTTTTTTTTTTTTTTTTTTTTTTTTAAATTGTGCATGAAATCGAATACAAATTTTTTTTCTAAATATAACAGATAGGATCGGGGGACCAAATAAAAATTTAAATTTCATAATTTTTATAGGAATTAACTTATTGATTGTTTCTGGTATAATAGATAATATAATTTAAAGCATTTTTGCAATTCGAACTATGTGTCTCTGACTAACGGTTTAGGAAATAGCCATTGGACACCGTTAGCACTGGACACCCTGTATATAAAATAACAGCTAAGTACATCACAAATTTAAAGGAACTAATGAATAACAGCAGCAGAAAAAGCACACTTCAAAACAAGAAGTATCTTCAAATTTTCCTTCTAAAATAGCAAAAATCAATTAAGAAGTTTAAACTTACTGTTTGGATGCCAGATTTCTGTAATAAACTTCATCTTAGGTGGCCGTAAGGGATATTCTTTGGGAAAGTATAAGTGTGCCTTGAAAAATCCACCTTCACTGTTAAAATAAATTTGTCACAACTTTAAATAATGTATGTACTACTAGCAAAACAATCATCAAAATAGCAGAATTTTAACAATAAACAAAAATTAGTCTAGTGTGTGTGGGTAGCTATTATTGGAAGATCTTATAATTTTTTCAAAACCTTTTTTCTTAAGATTCAATAGTTAAGTATCTTTTGTTATAAAAATAGATATCGCTGAGTAAATACACAAATTACTTTCAAGAGTTCTTTTCAAAAATATTGCTGTTTTCAGCACTGTAATGGTAGGGAATCCTCCGATGGTCGGAAATAGGTTTAGTCACACACACACACACACACACAAAAAAAAAAAATAACTGTATTTTTAGAAATTACCACAAAACAATGCCTTGAATAGAAAATATTACAAAATATTTTATAGCATCACTGTTATACAGACCAAAATGTGGTTCTAATTTGAATTCTCAACTCATATTTGATAGCAAATGAGCCATCTACACTTCATGAAAGTTTAAATTTTAGTACTCACAAGATACTCATTAAGACATTGATACAAATTTTCAAAATATCAAAGCAATACTTCTAAATTATATATATACAAGATCATGAAAGTAGAGGTTTTGTGAAATGTATTTACAGTGTAAAAAGATAATCTGGTTTACTAAATACACTAGGACAGACAATTGTGACCCAAGATCTTCAGCTCAAATTGGTGGAAATTGGTTGTACACAATGCATATTATTTTCATGACAAATATAAGCTACTAGGAAAAGTCTTTGTTTTAGTCTTATCCCCAAGGTTTTTACAATTTAGCTTTATGATTTTTATAGCATATGGACACTTGCTGTCACTTGTGCTTGCTCTAGACTGAAAAAGAAGTGTCTCATGCTGATTCGCTATCAATAAAAATAACAGTCAATTTAGAAAGGTTTAAAAAAAAAAAAACTATTACAATCAGCAAAAAGTTTTCTGAAAAAAAAAAAAAACTTGGAAAATGATAAATACATACAAAATTAGCAAAGCTAATGTGGATAGTAATCTCCGTTCAAATCTACAATAGTCTGCCAGTGTTTTGGCAATTTTTCAATCCCTTATGTGAAGAACTGTGGTGTGTGCAAGTCCAGAAAGCAATCGACCTCATTTATGACCTTGTCATTTGAATGGAAGATTGTGCCATCAAGATGCAGCTGCAGATGTGAAAACAGATAGTAATCTCAAGGTGCCATGTCTGAGCTGTATGGTGGATGTTGCATCAAATCCCGCTCCGGCATGTAGAGTGTCCAGCCGGTCATCGCACTAACATGTGGCCTGGCATTTTCTTGATGAAAGAGAACTGCATTCCTTCTGAGCTCTTTTTTTTTCATTTTTCGCGAATGGCATTGCTAACTTTGATTAGTATATTACTGTATATTGTACTGTTGATAGTCTGCCTGCTTTTCAGGTACTTCTTATAGATAATTCCACAACAATCCTACCAGATACAAAGAAGCACCTTCTTGTTAGTTAGTGTTTGTCTTGAACCGAACCTGCTGATTCCCCAGGTGCTGACCACCCTTCTTTATGGCTTGCATCGCAATAGTTCATGTTGAAACATTTCTGTCATGACCATTGATTTACTTTAACTGGTCACCATCAGCCTCCATAAGATGGCCAGATTCGGTTCATCTTTAATGTCGGAATTCCTAGATTTAAACTTTCGAAACCAAACTTTTACAATATCATAAGAAACAGAATTGGAACCTAAACTTTCAAACATTTTTTTGCAGCATTCAGTTGTACTGAGTTCATTTCAGAACTCATAGTACATAATCATTCTGATCTGTTGAACGTGATACAGGCAAACCTGTCTAAGACGGACCCTGTATGAAACGGAAACCTGTCTTAACTGGAAAAAACAGTTAGTCCCAGCGGCAGTAAATGTTTTTCAATGTATGTTAACCTGTAAGAAACGGAAACTGCTTAACGCAGAAACGAACTCCATGTTTGTCTATTTTTAGGACAAAAAACCTGTCAAGACGGAATGTACTATCTTCAGCGCAAAAAATTGGCAAGCTGATGGCAATCCAAGATGAATCCCCTAATAGGGAGAAGAAATACAGGATGGGTTTTTGGATGAAACAGGAATGCACCAATTCTAAAGTGCAGTTGTGTTCTCATGTTCATAGCTATTTCTCAAAAAAAAAAAAAAAAAAAAAAAAAAAAAAAAAAAATCACTGTAGAAAATCGCATTGTGAGTGCACCGTTAGTGCAAAAAATATTTTTTTTTATTATTTCAAAAAATAATTAGTTTTTTTTTCTTTTTTCTGAAATTATGCTTATAATAATTTTTTATTCAGTTAATTAAAAGCTATCTTCTTTACAAGGATTTTCCTCTTTTAAAAGGTAAGCGAAATTTGATAGATCTCTCGATCTCTATTTTTATTTATTTATTTATTAAAAGCAGGTCCCTCTACAAAATGGAAATCTGTCTAGGACGGAAAATTTTGTCGGTCCCTTCGCATTCCGTTTTATGCAGGTTTCACTGTAGCTCACTGTAGCCTAGTTAGAGATTTTTCTTGCATAATACGTAATAATGCCGGTCATTACACTCGCAATAAAATGATATTTGCATCATCGGATAGAGGAGAAAATTTTCTTTCGAAAACTGTTTGTTCAGAACGTGTAACATAGTTTGCAGATTTTTTGGGAATTTTTCAAATAAAATTAAATTTGACGCTGACTTTCGTAAAATATAGTTTTAAATTGCTGCATCTTGAATTCTATCCGTCATAACATTTTTATATTTCGGCAAAAGACGGAGCATACATTTCGCCCTCTTTTAAAAGAAAAACCAGAGGAAAATATAAATTAGGAGATTTTTTTACGAATTTTTTAAGTAAAGAAGGATTTTCATTTCAATTGCCGCAGCTTAAAAATTTCGGTATTATATCTTGCGGTTTGGTTGTCTTGTAGACAGTAACAATGATTAAAATTGCCAGTTGAAAAAAATAAATAAAATTACTTTAAAATAACTGAGTTTTCACATGTGAAATGTGCGCCAATTTGATGTCACGAGTTTAAAACCCCTTTCGAAACTCAATCAGAATAACGGACTCACACGCAAAACATACGTCACGCATGAAATAATTCCACATTTTATTTTACGTTGCCAGAAAAAGAATTGAATGCTGTTTTTTCACCAGTGAAATATCCAGCATTATTTTCAATTGAGATTTTAAACGGGACACGTTTTTGAATCGCAAGAAATATTTTGCGGTGCTAAACAGGGCCTGATTATGGCAAACAGAGACCTAGGGCATTAATGAATTTGGCCTCCATCTATGAAATTTGTTTTATTTTTCATAAAATATGTTATGAAAAAGAATATTTCAGAACAACATTTGAAATTGGGGGCCATTTCGAGCCGGAGGCACTGGGCAAAGTCCCGATTTGCCCTTGAGATACTAGGGCCCTGGTGCTAAATACGCCAATCTGACAATAATTAAGCATACAAATGTATGGAGAGCTGTTTTAGTGGCAACCATAAAGTGAAATGATTATCGTTTATGCTAATGCGTAAATTGCAAAGAATCACCAAAGAGTAAAAGACTGCATTCGTGGCAAATATCTAAACTGTTTCTTTAAATTAAGCATTAACGGTTGCAAAACGAAAATATATTGTATTGGTATCAGTAAAAGATAGTATAATAGTAAGTAGATATGCTAAGGCAATATTGATCAAAGCACACAATATACCACATTAATAAATATTTCGTGAAACTAAGCCTTCTATTCATTCTTCAACAACCGTCTTACATCACAGATAACAAAACATTAAGTAATTGTACGTCGCGTTAATATATCACGCGGTAGTTTCAACAGAAAAGACTGTAACAGAACTTTCTTTTTTCTTGGAGATTCTGTTTTCTCACAAGAGTTATGATCACATTTTTTAGGAAAATGTTCTCTTCTTGCCTTGCGAAGAGCGGGTACACAACTATTTAATTATAAAATAAAACGGTTCTCCACATCATGTAGTATCTGAGATATTAATGGCATAACTTAAATCTAATAAAGAGTATGATGCAGAAATGAGACATTTTGAATATTAGGAATTTTCACTGCGAACCGTCACACTTTTCTTTTCTAATTGCGAATGACACCGACATAGCTTTCTGCATCATAATATTAGCAATGGTCTCAGGTCAGTACTTATACTAACTTTACAAATAACCAATGAGTAACTTTACGCCAAGAGTCAAATCATTTTGCTTATTTTTAGATCCCAAATCACTGGAATCAATTCGAACTATACATGTAAGAAAAAGTTTCGTTCCCTACCGTGCGGAGAATGGGTACGCAGCTAGTGGTATATAATAAAAACTGAATATGAAGTTATTTATAATAGGTGGACAAAGATGAAATATATTGAGTGTAGAAATATTTTTGTCAAATGTTTTTTCTAGTGCCCGCAGTAATTGCCTCTACAATGGGCTTTGATTTCTAGTACTAAATATCAAACAAGCAGCATTTTTAAACACTTTTCATAAAATAAACTCATGAAACACTTAAGCAGTAGGAAGGAGAAAGGGGAGCTAGAAATAAGGCCGGATTCAGTAATCTTAAAATAAACGAAACCGAGGAATACCACGGAAAACTCATGAACCAGGGTGGCTGCAGAAACTGAGAAAAAAAGTTCCCTGATTTCCCTGACTATCTTTATCAAATTTCCAGAGCTAATTACATACCATAATCTTTCATGGAAATCACCATTGTGTATCATGCACCAACAGGTGAATGCTTCATATAGGGAAATAAATAATAGAAAACCACAAAAATGCTTAATATTAATAAAATTGTAGTTCAGTTTCAGAAATCCAAATATAAAATTTAGTTGAACACTAAAAGACAATATATAGCAGAAAGTTTCCTCGTTTTATAAAGATAGTATTCAATTTTAAGCGTAAGGATGACTGATCAAAATAAAATGGCCACCTAGTCAACTTATTTTATTTCAATCAATGTATCTTTTCAAATTTTAAAAAATATGTAAAAAGGCTTAAAAATGAGCACTATCTATAAAAAAAAAAGTCTTGCGTGGGAGCTTAGCTGGCATCACTCAAATGTCCCATCACATTAAAAAACACAATGGCGCAGTAGAAGACTAAATCATCTTTTACCATTCATTTTACCTATGACTTTATTCAGGAAGCAATTTACATGCGAAATTGATTCACATGCCGATATGATTCGCACATCCGGTTTCTTGTATGATCCACATCTTAGAACAAGTCCGAATACATGCACTTTTTCGGATTCGTATAGTGATAGAGCTTACATCACTTGAGTCTCGGATTCATATTTCTATGTTCTCTTATGATCTGTATTCTGATTCCTAAAATCTCTGTATCTATGCATCAGTTGAGTATCGTGTGATCCATAACGGAGCCGCGCATCAGATTGACAATTAAAAATGATCTAGTTCATTAGGCAAAAACGAAAGTTCCCTGATTTATAAATTTTTTTGCAAAATTCCTTGATATTTCCATGATTTTTCCAGATTGATAAAGTACCCTGATTTTTCCATGATTTCCCTGATCTGTCGACACCCTGATGAACGTGTATTTCACAGCGTTCCAACAAATTTCAGAAGGAAAAATCCAAGGAGTCCAAGAAATTCCGAAGGAATTCTATCAAAATTGTTTCTATTGTATACACAAAATATCACAGTGGTTTTAAAATCAAAAATTTAACATATTTAAATCAATAGATATTTATTAATTTGATGAATGAATATCTAAAAGATAAAATCTAAAGAGAAAAAAAAATCTTCCTTAAAAAAATCTCTTGTTTAATGGCAGAATTAATGCCTCTAAATAAAAGCAAATATTTAGAATTAGTAGTACTAAACAATTTGAAGAGTAGCGAGTTCTGTACTATAAATCTCTACTTTTTATTTATGCAAACCATTGAATTTATTACGAACTATATTTTAGAATTAAGAGTTAGTAGGAGATGGAAGTTCAGAACAATATGATTAGCATTAATGAAAATAATAAAAGATGCTGGCTTACCTATACCATTCTTTAATTAGAATAAATGAAAAAAGAAGCATATCACTTTTCAAACTAAATAAAATACTCTTGAAATTTAAAAGATTTGTTCAAATGAAATATTTACTTACTAATGCTGAAATTTTCAACTACAGGTCTGATCTACACTTAAAAACAAATACAGTTCCCTTGATTATAAATTACACACATAAAAAAAAAGCATTACCAGATTAACTGGAAGAATTTTAAAAGTTAAACTAATCAAAATTTATGATACATCATTGTATCAAAATAGCATTGAAGAATTATGAAAGATTACAAAAAATTTCTATTAAACTAATGCTTATGATTTTTTTCTAATTTAAGCAACTCTGCCAGCTTTTGTTTTGCTGTTTTTATCATGTTTTCTTTTTCTGCTTGTTCGTAGCTAGATCGCCCATGCAGCATAGTTTACAAATCAATCCTGCTTTTAAATTCGGGTAATTTTTTTTTTTTTTTTTTTTTTTTTTTTTTTTTTTTTTTATGATTTAACCCTCTAGCACCCCAACCGGCCAAAAGCGAAAGGCATTTCTTTCCCCTATTTTGAGAGAGAAATCTTTTTCCAATAACTGGACAACAGCAGAGCCGCTTTGTGGGGGATCTCGACAATAGCCATTACAGGGAGTAGCAAGTACTTCCCATGATCTTCCTTATTTGTGTGATCTTGCGAGAATGGGGAAAGATGCAAACAAATAGACAGCTAGCACTTCACCCCCCCCCCTCCCGAAAACTTCTTTTTCTCAGTGTCACGTCTTCATAACAATCTCCCCATAGGGTCAGCACTTCTATGAAGAAGAAACGCCGACCTTACGGGGATGGTTTAGAATTCTTTGGGGAAATCTAAAAAGGAAAGGTGGGGGAAGGAATGCTTCTTTCAATTTTGACCGGCACCGGTTTTTTAGGAAGTTCTTCCAGCCGCCAAAGAGTGTTTAAGGAGTATTTTGTTTTTTCAAGTAGTTCTAAGGCTCTTTGAAAATATTTTCAATTCTAAGGAGTTTCCAAGGATTCTAAGGAGGCCTAGGCACCCTGATTTTAAGAGATTTTTTAAAACAAAATATGAGCCGTTATTTTATTAATTTTATAAAAACAAAAATTCATTAAAAAGTGTTAAAAAATGGAAATTGTATAAAATCTTAAAAATCTGTAAGAATTGCTAAGCTAAAACATAAAACTTGGCAGGAATGCATCGATATACGTAAAGCACATATCGATAATCAGACAGTTTTACTTGTAATTCTCATAATGTCTGCCTACAACTGTTTCTGAACCTTGCAATCAAAAACCAGGGTTGCCACTCAATTTCTGAAAAAATTCTTTTGACTTTTTCAGGTTTTCCAGACCATCATGTTATAAAAATCCAGACTACTTTTTATATCTTTATGATGTCAACTTTGCATACGCTCTTTAATATTTTTTAGCTTTTCAAAGTAAGGTTAAATGTTGTTTGTTTACAAACACTCATTTTCCAGATTTTGGGCCAAAATTTGCAATTTTCCCTGACTTTTTTCGCCAAAATAAAATTCCCTGACTTTCCAGGTTTTCCCAGTTCTCCCTGACCAGTGGCAACTCTGAAAACTGAATGATAAAATTGGCCTCTGACAGTGCCGGCCCAAGGGGTGCACGAATGTAGACGATTGCCTAAGGCCCTGCTCCTGGGCCATTTTTTTTGCTATCACATGATCGAGCTTGGTAGATGGTCTTGATATATCCCAAAAAAAAAGCAAAGAAATAAATCCAATAGGAACTAGCAGTGCTAGTAGTAACTTACATAAGATATGATAGAAAAGAGGCCCCGCTCTTGTGTTTCGCATGTGGCCCTGCCTCCGATAAAAAAAAATTGCTGATTGAAAAAAGCTGAAGATTCAAAGTAATAGAGGTGTCATGATTTATTAAATATCGATACCAGTTTTATAACAAATTATAAAATACGAAAGGAGATGGGTATGATTGCGTAGGTTTGCTAAACAGTACAAATAGTAGAAAGCTCTAAATTTCAGCATGTTGTGGTTCTTAAACAAATGAAACCTCATGGGTGACACAGAAATAGCTCTGCCTCCCTCTATTCTCTTATTCGATCAAATACAGTTTGCACAAGAGATGAGGCTTGGACATAGCATCAGTGAGTCTCAAGACTTGAAAAACAACTCCAAGAAAAAGGGTGTGTAGTTAATTATCTTCATAAATGTTGTATATAACTATAAATAAAATATACACAAACAAAAAGGAATTCTTTTAACACGCACAAAAACTTTTTCAGAAGGATAACACACACTAAACAATTCCGTAGATAGATAGCATATTACAAAGCATACTACAAAGTTCATAACACTAAATTAAAAATGGAATTGATAAAAAATATTTTGATACAACTAAAAAAAAGGGGGAGAGGGCATCTTTTGAAATTTTAGTTATGTTCAGGGGTGATTCTCAAACAATGGTAAATTGTATGTCCTTGGCTAAAAAATATCAATTTAGTATGTCAGTGATAGATGTTTAAAGTTTTTTCCAGCAATTCTTTACAAGCACTACACTTAGCACTAGTTTAAATTTTAAAAAAAGTAAAATTTTCATACTAAAACAAATAAAGTTATAAATGTCATTACTAAGGCTTGTCCCAAACTTCTTTATTTGAGCCTTTGTTTTACAGAACTGAAAAACTTTAAAACAAAGACAGTTAAAATTGCTTACTAAAAATTTGACCCTAGAGGTAACTGTCATTACCAAAGTGTGTAATATTTTTCTTTTTAGTTGTCTACTAAAAGAACTGCCATAGTTATTGAACTGTTAAAAGAACAGGACCACATGTTCTTACAAGCAGACTATGTCTGTTTTAATTTAGTTAAACATTATTTTATTTTTCTAATTTATAGCGGGTGTATTTATTATGTGTCAATGCCTAGTGCATTATTACTGAAATACGTAATTAATTTAAATTGGTTGTAGGATTTATAAAAAGTTTTGGGACTACATTCAAAGTAGATATTGTGTTGTCTAGTAATTGTTATAATTTAGCCTTAAATAGGCTTAACTTTAAAAAATGTCATTACTAAAGCATTCTGAAAACATGAAAATGACTTAAGGGCAGTTTTAAAGTAAGGGATAAAAAAAATGCATTTTTTTTATCCCTTACTTTAAAACTACCTTTTTTAAAAAATGCATTGCTATTCCTTAATTGATATTGTGAGCATTTTATTACATGGACTAATTTAGGGTTGTATAATTAAGTCTGTTCACAAGTGTCAATACCACATTCCTGTCTGTCATTACCATATTTCAATGAAAAACTGAACATTTTATTTAAACCAGTAATGTAGCCAAGATTTTCTCTCAGTCGGGAAGTTCAAAGAAATGAGAGGTCAAAAAAGAAGAAAATCCTTTTTCCTTTTTTTGCGAGTCTGCCACTCTAATTTTGGGAAATCTGGATCCCCAACACTCACCCCTTGGCTTTTCAACTGATTAAAGCTATAATTAAGACAAATGATCTCTGCTGGTGACTTTCTTCATGCTAGCAGACATAGATAATTGTATTAACATAAATAAATTGGAAATAAAACAAAGAAAAATTTTTAATGTTTTTTTAAATCAAAATTCTTCATTTTCTAAGAATGAGCCTTAATCAGAAATGTATGCAAACACAATTTTTGATACTTGTGGATTACAGAGGCCATCAAGCTTGCATGATAACATTATTACACCAAGATCACAGATATGCTTTAGGAATACAAATATTGAATTTTGATGGCTGATGTAACCCATAAGTACCCATTTTCCACTTACTTATTTTTATAATAAAACACACTCAGTAATTTTTCTAATTCTGAAAAAAAAAAAAAGCAACTTTTAATAAGAGAAGAAAAACTTACTAAAGTGTGTCTGGTGGTCCTATAATAAGAACTTCCCATTTGTATATATCATTATCATCTATCAATCCTGCTGAAAAACCCTCAACAGGATTTTTCTTGAGCTCTATAAATAAAAATAAAAGGGTTATTGAACCTAGAAAATTCAGCAAAAGACTTAAAGAATAATAAGTCATTGGAACCCATTAATAAAAAATGTCTGAAACAAATAAGAGAATTTTTACTTGTAAAAATGTGCTAACTCTGTGAAACTAATAGAAAAGAAGTGTTCACATACTTAATAAATTTATGCCAAAATTATAAGCACAATGTTACTTAAAATAGCTGGTAATTTGAGAATTGCTAAGGTATTGGATATTTGCCAAAATTCATACACAAAAGCAACATTTTAAAAATAACAAGCATAAAAGTAAAATAAAAAGTCAGGGGTTTATCCAGGAATGTTTCCCAGGGTCCCATTTTTGTGAGAACTGTTTATTTAATTTCAGTACCCATTTTTGTGAATTCTCAACTAAATTTTGTAAAAATCACTTTTTGGTAAAATATTTTACAAAACAAATTCAAATATAGGGTAAAATGCCAGTGAAGGGACCGCAAAACAGGCCCAAAGTTCACCTACATCGAACCCTAAAAGTGCATGTTTCAAGAGTTACTATGGTCCACTTTCTGTCAGAAAGCAAATATTCACACCAACATGACCTACACAAAGGTAGGAAAAGTAAAACATAATAAATATAGTATACAGAACTACCTAACATATAAATTTATTAACAACTGAAACCAATGCTTGACATTTTAATTTATTTTATTTCAGGCACAGGTTAACAAGAAATGTAGAGTGTGGCAAGACAAGAGTGTAGAAAGGTAGAGTGGCTAGCAGCAGTAGGAAAATAAGTTGAAAAATAAATCTGATGTGGGCACTACATGACTTCCTTGCACATTATTAAATAAAAAATATTTTTGACACACTGCATTTAAACTTATTTAATTTAAAAGAGATATAATACTAAGGTTTTCTAGCTGCACTAATACTAAGGATTTCGAGCCAAATATTACTGATATTGCCAAGCTGGGTTCAATATGAAATATGTTTTTGACACTTAATCTGGCGATATTTCGTCAAAGGCCGACAAGCTTGAGATAGTTTGCGAGATTTGGGGGATAGCCAAAGTAGTAACTGACCACACGAAACACTTTCAATGAATTTAATGTATCCATACACCTTAATGTATTTAAAGTCAATACATTAAGGTGTATGGATACTATTAGCATGGATTCTAATAGTTTTTGAGAAATGAGAGTTAAATACACCAAAAGACACCAAGCTTGGAGACTTTTGGTGTGATTTTTGAGAGCGAGGAACATGACCGTCGTCAGACCCGCACCATTACCTAACTATATGGTAAGAAGGTATTGTGCATGAAATGGATGAATGACTCTAAAACTGCCATTGACCATAATGCGGTACAACATTTTTGAGTGTTCCTGTAGAAGAACTAAAAGTGATAGCTAAAAGACGCTATTTTCGATGGAGGGATTCATTTTGTAACCCATAACAACATTTTTTCACTTCTGAGGTATTTGAAATAGCCTAATATCTCTAAAATATGCTTCACGAATTTCCGTCCACAGAGCATGTTTTTAAAATCTTTTGGGTGGCCCTGTACAGAAACTATCCAGTTGATTGGGACCAAAAGGGAAGGTGCACAACTAGATGTTACAACAATACTAAATATACAGTTTCAACATTCTATGACCAATAGTTTTTGAGATATGCAAGTTACATACATATGCATGCACAGAGAGACGTCAGGTAAAACCTGGTCAAAATGGGTCGTACATGCATTTATTATGCATACATGCATGCAATGAGATGCATAACAAAAATTCTTAAAAGTAAATTCAGATGTAGTCAAATTCAGTTTTTTCATCAAAATCTGGCTACCGAAATTTATTGCGATAGTAGCTTCCATCATGATTTATCACTATGCATCACAAGAGGGTGCTTACATAGCTGATCATTAAAAGGCGAAATCTTAGTTGTGCAGACACTTAGAAAAAATGCTTTCCCATTCCTTTGAAATTCCATTAAAAACAAGTTTTAGTGAGATATCCAAATGTCAATTTTGTTCTCAAGTTTGGCGTGAAACATTTTCTGATGAGTTAAAATGTGTTTTTACATTGCAAATGTGCAAGATATAAATTTACGAAAGGGCAGAACTTCGGTAATTTAGAGCAACTGTAAAAAAGTGGTGTTGGCTAAATCTAGTTTTTGAATTTAATCTTCCACATGTAGGAAAAATAAAACACTTGAAAATATTTAGTTGATAGAAAGAAAAAAATTATAATAATGTTTCAATAAAATAGTTTTTATGAAGATTTTGCTAATCACGATGGACTTTTAGAATGAATGCTGTTTTTATTTTAGCTGTTCAGCTTTGTTAAAAGTGCCTATTTTAATTTTTAAAAAATCGAAAAATAAACAATACAGATAGTCCCCTTCAAATCTATTTTTATATTAAAAAACAAACATCAATCACATAATACCCAATTAATTAGAGTCATATTTTCCTTTGGTGATTATTCGGTGTTATTTAGCGGTTATGAATAAAATATAAATTCTGCAATATGGTCTGAAAACAATCTGTAGTTATATTTCACTGCAGATGGGCAGTGCAATGCGAGCAACTTACGCAATACGATAATTGATCGTATTGAAATTATAGAATTTCTACAGCTTTATTGCCGAATAATATGAGAGTACGTCAAAATGATTCACACGTGAATATTTGTTATATACGTCAGGAGTCTATTTATAATACACTATAAATAAAGATTGTTATATACCAATGTAATATCACGAACAAAGACAATAAGCTGTATCTGCATTTTACCAGAATCGAACATCAAACAATCACATCAATTGATTTTTATGTCGAAATCACTGACAAATTCGTGTTGATAAAAAAAAATAAATAAATAAAACAGCGAAATCTCATCTTAATTTACTTGGTTTACATTTGGTCATTAGGCTTAACGATTGACCATCAAGATACGCTAAAACATCTATATACTTATTGCAAGTCCTATTATTAATCTTTTAACATTTACTGTAAAAAATCGATCAACATTAAAATGATTAGATACAACAAACTGACAGAAAGCATACCATTCAATTGTTTGCGAAGTAAAAGTGCTGACTGTTGAGCAGCCATGAAGCGCCTCTCAGTGTTGATGAAATACACAATAACAAATGTGGAAATAACTATGGCGGTACACTAAGAAAAAGCGCATGCGCTTTTAAATATAATTTTACGCTTTCTTAAGTTTATTTTTGTTGAAATCTAATTATTTTTTGTTAAATTATGGTACTATTTATAAGTTCATCATTAAAAAACGAACTGCAATCATTATTTCCAGCAACACCAGAACCAGACACAACTGTATAAAATTGCTGGATGATGCCAACATTGAACGGAAAAATACTAAACATATTTTGCATTTAAGAACGTATGCTAACTACAAAAATTGAACAAATCGGTTGCATGCATGATTTCTTTTATAATTGGAGAAGGGGGGGGGGAGGTTTAAGGGTAATTTTTTATTCATAGTTGATGTGTTGATGTATGGACTTTTTCGTTATGAGGGGGTGATTCTCCTACACCTCTTGTGTACGCCATTGGAACAAATCCATTTTGAGCTGTAGAATATGGAACATACTCCATTCTTGAAAGAAGTTTAGTACATAGAAATATTGTTTCCGTGTGCGTCGGTACAAGATCAACTCTCGGTATGCTGCACCTCGGGAACTGAAGGCTGGACAAATGGGTACATTTTGTCTGGTCGGGTAACACCTCAACAGTGGCGGCCCGTGGTCAAAACTGTTAGTGCAGCCGGAAGCATATGAGCCCCCCCCCCCCTTTCTTCCCGACAGGATTGGAAAATCTTTGTTACTGAATTCGAAAGCTGGCGGATTAAGCCCTCACCGAGGGAAAAAAAAAAATTACCAAAAAAATGTAAGAGATCCTATTTTACTTCCATAAAATGGACATAAATTTCAACCAGCCGCTCTTATCCTCAAAATTGCATTAATCCGTGTCTGATTCGAAGTTTCCTTAGAATTTTCTTTTGTAACGATAACTTGAGAAGAAAAAAAAAAAAGAGAGAAAACTTACTTATTTTTTATAAGTCAAATTAGTCCTCCTTTTTTTTAAACATGCGAATCGGTCAGGGATGTCCCCATAAAAAGGCGTTGTTTTAATTCAGATATCAATAATTTTAAAAGCTCTTTAAAATTTCCCATGTTTAAAGAATTTTCTCGCTCGCCATGTCCTCTAAATGCCAGTTCTTGCTTACTTAAAAACAATACTTCTTTGATGGGTAATTGTCCATTCATACAGAACTTGTTGTAATTCAGAACCCATGACAGAACTTGTAATTCAGGGAAATCAGGAAATAATGAGGAAATTTAATATTTTTGGAATAGTCAGGGAAATATCAGGGAATTCTGCAGAAATCTCTCCTAAATCAGAGAACTTTAAAGTTTTCTGCAATATTTATCGGTTTGTTGCAGAATAGTTTTGGCTTCTGTTGTCGCTACTGCATGGTCGTTACAAAAAATATCGGCAAAAAAAGATGTTTACCTATATAAATATTTTATGAGTATATTCTTTGAAAAGTATTGGTCATTATTCATGTAAGCAAAAATTAATTATTTTCCAGGATATATTCAACCAGGAAACTTTTTATAAAATCAGTGAATAATCAGGGAATTAAAAGGGAATTTTTTCTCAAATCATGTACAAAATAGTTTAGATCCATTTGATGTGTAAAAATGTTTTGATTTCAAAATTTCTAAGATTCTAAATTAATATACTTCCGATCACGTGTTTACAGAAAGAAGTTAGCAAAGCTGTAATTATAATACAACTGGGGAAGACCCTTGACCTTAGGGACCCGAATTTAGAAAGGGGGGGGGTCACTTCTGGAAAAAATAAATAAAATAATTAAAAAATGCTTTAGTAATTACAGTGTAAAAAATGTATGCTGAATAATTTCATTGTAAAATTTTTGTTTTAATTACAATAAGCATATGTTTCATTCTTATAGTGTCTAGGAGTTTCGGACACCCTGCAGTGTTTTACTAACAGGATTGCCCATTTGTATCGTTCGAAAAAAAAAAAAAAAAAAAGGAAGAAATAATGTTATTAAAACTTTTCGTGGCATATTTCAAAAACACGCATGAACAAATTTTAAATAAAAATAAAAATCAATTAAGTGTAAGTGAAAAATGGCTATGCTAAAGAAAGCGCTTTCTTTCTTTTTGTTTTTTTTAAATCTCTCTCTCTACTATCGCAGTGCGGTGAATTACCTGCATATACAGCTAGCTAGTCGGGGACTGATTCAGAAAAGAATTTTTGGAAGGGCATTAAAAAAAAAGTCTTACTTTCACAAATTCATTTGGATTTACAAAATAGTCAATATTCAATGAGAAATATGTTTACACTAGATTCTGTGAACTTCCTTTTACGATGATTCATTCCGTTCCACTAAAAAATTCCTCGCGCGGTGAGTGTAAACTAACAAAGAAGCATTTTCCAAGGGATAACTCCGAACTTTCTCCTTCTCAAGATTGCGTGCCTCCAGGCCCAGGGTACCTTTAGCTACCCCAAGAGAAACTGCCAGTGGTAAAGTAGAACTCGGAAATGTAATTAACGATAACGAATGATTTGCAGTCAGCATTTGTCTTTCTTATTTGAAACTCCGATGTGGACGCAAAAAAACCCACAAAGGGGGCACATCTGCCCTCTGGCAGGTGGGCAGATAGACCAGTCCCACATTGATTGAGGTGGTCCCTTAAAAGCATTTTTCGGGGGTGCCTCAGATCTTTGCGTTACACCACTAAACCCCAAGGTAACCTTTCGCGATCCCAAATGAGGAGGTCATGATCCATAGTCTGAATACTATATGCGAAAATTTCAGCTAATCATGGAAGTATGGGCCAAGGGCGCCAGGAAGTGGGTACGCTTGCAGCACTGCCCCTCCGTCAAAATAATAATAAAAGTGAATGTATAAGCAATTTGATTTAAAAAATCATTTTCGTTTGAACTAAGGTATATTAGAATTTTTTGTTGTGCTCCACTGGATGAAATCCTGCCGGTGCTCTTGCTCAACAGCCTCTCCTACAGGAGGGGCAGACAACATCCTCTCCTGTAGGACATACATTAACATCCCTTTAAATTTTGTGCTGTAAGACTGTAGGAGGGGGTGTTGTCTTGCTATGAGAACTTCTAAACTGGATTGTGGGTCCGCACTCCAGTGGCGGATCCAGAAATTACTCAAGGAGGGAGCGATTTTGTACCTGAAACAGGGCGGTAGAGTGTTCAAAATCATTTTATAATTAATTATACCAATTAATGTAATTAATTATATTCTTGATAAAATCTATATATGAGCTATGATTAAAAAGGACAGGGAGTAGTACCCGCCATACACCTCTAGGAAAAAGGCTACTTAATTTTCATTATACTTTTATAATACATTTTAACAGATTATAACAGTTTTGGACTTCGCCCAGGAGGGAGCGATCGCCCCCACCGCCCTCCTCTTGGATCCGCGTCTGCCCCCACTACCTTCTCCCTGCTCTCTTTTTTTCCCTTCGCAGTGCTGCGGTGCTGCCTTCAGGGCTAAGCTGCAGGGATTTCTCTGCTTGACTTACACTGGCGCAGAGTGGCCCTTGCCCCGGGTACAGCATAACATACTTCTGTCAAGTCTAGTCAAGTGCTATGCGCGATATACGATTCATGTATAGGGAGGCAGGTGGGGACCTGAATCTCCCTCTCTCCGCGGTCTTTTTCTTTTTCTGCTGCCTGCAGAAGTAACGGATATACGCGAAGTGACATGGTTATCCCTATCCCGGTGAGCGGAAAAAACGCTGCCGGGAAAAAACGCCGCCGGAAATAACGCCACCGGAAAAAACGCCGCCGGAAAAAACGCCACCCGGAAAAAACGCCGCCGGAAAAAACGCCACTTTTAATAGTTTTATGATGTAACATAGTCGTTATATGCTAATCGATGAGGAAAGGAGCGCAGCCAGAATTTTTTTTCGGGGATGGGGGGGGGGGGTTGTATGAGATATAATTTTGTATTGATAAACTTAATTTCTTATTGACGACAAAAATCTGAAAGCTCTTAATAAATAGGGGGATCTATCAAGATATCCCACTCCCTGGTTACGCTCCTGCAGTGACGTAGGAAAGGGGGGGAGGCTTTGTGGCCGACCCCCCCATACCTTTGGAGGATGATAGAAACCCCCCCCCCCAAACCTACTGAATCGCTACGCTACTGCGCCCCTATCGGATTATGGTGAGACCTAGAGTTTAGCTATGGCTTATTATTACTGGTTTTCTTTTTATAAGTGCAAGAGTTTATTCTGATTCATGGTAATTTATCTTGTTGGCTCTTTGTTTTTAAATAATAAGTTTTAGAATAAGGAAGATTTATAAGTATATATATTGATATATAAATATTTCTATTTTTGAAAATAGTCAATTTGAACATTGGTACTTTTATTTTAAAGATGTTTTTTTAAAAATTATATTATTCTATTAATAAGTCAAAAACAAGTTTTAAAAAATCTTCTTCAAACTAAATGTTAGTCTGATTGTAATGTTTTTAAACAAATTTTTAAATGCTGAAAAAAACAATAACTTTTTAAAGGAAACTGGTTTAAAATGATTTAAAACTCATTTCTCAAAATGTAAATATTGGCTGTGTATAACTGTGATTAAAATTAATAGTTAATTAGTTTTGTTAGAATAGTTTTAATAATTATATGTTTACTATTTTTGATACTCAAAAGCTTATTGCCCCTCACAGACTTTGAACTGTAAGCCTTCTTATGAGAAATCTTAAACTTTCTACATCACCTCATTAATGCAATTTTACTTATTGGGAATTTCTGCAGCAGGGCTGTATAAAAAGTAAAAGTTTGTATTTATTTACATTTAATTTCCTAAAAATTTTATTCGACACCATAAAGTAACTTTGTAATTAATTATATATGACTAAGATCAATATTTAAAGAAGAAAACCGTAGATCAGTGCTTTTAAGACAACCTCTCTAATAGGAATTGGAAGGAATTATGATTTCTGTTTAATATTAAAAATATAAAACTTTTTACCTTCAGTGTAAGTTATGATGAAATAAGTTATAAGGATTTTGTGTTTAAGGTCCTTAAATTAAGGAAAATATACACGAGGGCTGTCTCCTTAATTAAGGCATGCCTTGGGTGGAGAACTTTTTGAGGGGCTCTAACGCTTATTCAGGTTACAACTGGAGAAAACAGTCGCGCCGTAGGCCATAACACTAGACCTACACACCTCAGCCCTTTACCAAATCGTCACGAAATTAGTAGAAAGTATTTATATTATAATGCAAAAGGTTAAAAATAATTTTTTAAGCTTTAAATTTGTATCTTAAAGCTCTTGCCTGCCTTTGATATGCCGAAAAAAAAAAACCACATTAAAACACGAAAAAAATAAATCCTTATCTCCCCCCCCCCACACACACACATCTATGTGTTAATTAAAATCTCAGTTAGGGATTTTATTTCTTTGATATCTTAACACTTAAATGTCATCAGAGAACCTGCATGCAGTTTTGGGGTCATAGCCCCCTGAAAGCTTCATTTACTATTAAGTAATTGGCAATCTTTTTTTTTTTTTTTTTTTTTTTTTTTTTTTTTTTTTTAACGGAAACCAAAAGCTTTCTAGGAAAGTCTTCCCCCACCCCTCCTTAGCGCCTACCGAATTATGCCCAAATTGACTTATTGAATTAGACATGTGCTTTCCCCCACTTCTGGAAAACAAAGTACATTAAACCTCATAATTCAACTGAATACCCCATTCCACCTCCACCCCCCATTTTCTGCAAAACAAAAGAAATTTATTTCAAGTACTTAATTAAATTATTACACAAATATCTTTTCAGGTGGCATTTTTTCCGGCGTCGTTTTTTCCAGGTGGCGTTTTATCCGGTGGCGTTTTTTCCAGGTGTAGTTTTTTCCTACATTCCCCTATCCCAGACGCAGGGACTCCGTTTCGTACCCTCCTGGCAATTTTAAAGGTGGGCGTGAGGCCAGTGCTGTATAGATTCCTTTAACTTTATTATAAAGGATTATTAAAGATTGTCTAGACTGATTTTTTAATAGAAAAATTTAAAAAAAATGTTCTATTCCCTAGGTAAAAAATACAATGGAAAGTTGTGAGATGTCTAGAGAGTGCTTAAATTTTTCCATTTTTTTTTCCAGCGCCCCTGGCTACGGGCCCGTGATTATATGCCGAGCAATGGTCTATCTATACCATGATACAGTAGCGTAGCCAGGATTTTATTTCGGGGGGGGGGGGCGGCAGCCCCTTCAGCCTCCCTCTGGCTACGCCCCTGCCATGATAGAAGCCAAACAGCTGTGCAAAATCGACGAATTTTAGGAAAGTTGTGGACTTTTTTTCACATTTATTAAAATGATTTGAAGATTATATAAAATATCCGGTTAATTTGACAACTGTGCAATCTTTATCAAGTTGATCAAAAGTGCAGGTTATGCATACTGACTGGCGATTATCCACAATCCACTGATTTATTACATTTACTCTCAGACACACGCACAATTTCGAGATAATATCTGAATTTGCGCATTTTAAATATTTCTCATGTTAATTATATGGCATGTTAAATCATTATTGCTGAAAAACTAAATATTTCACAAGGTCTAAATTTGTTTTTAATATAATGAATCCATTTGAGTGCTTTTAAGTATTTTCCAGCCGGTGAATCACAAGTATAAATAACTTTAAATTACAACGTATTAAACATCATTCAGCTAAATTATCCAATAAATATCCTTTTTAGTGCCTACTTTATGTTATAAGACCACGTGAATGTCAGCAAAAATACTGGACGAGAAACTCGTATTTGAGCCCAGTGTTTTCGGGCTTCCACCGAAGCTAGGATTGTGTAACAACGCTGTTTACATAAATCAAGACATTAGAAAGTAAATCCGTTGTTTCTTCTGTATTTTGATCTACCAAGTTCTAGAACCTTCAATCGCATTTGCAGTTAGTTTATACCTACCTGTCTGTTCGGATTTACCTATCACGATACTGAAAAATGATTCCATGATCTTTTTACCTTCCAACGATTTCAAGAACCAGCGTCGTCTTCGTGATCTTCAGTATCAACTGTGCCTCCAATACAATCTTGCAATCGTGCTCTTGTCTGTCTGTTTGTCTTGTTTCCATGGATTATGAGGGCTTAGGCACATATGCTTTTACAGCATTTCGTACCAAACCCCTATCCAGATTAGTTCGATAATGGTAGTTCTTGGCAAGGGCGAGTTCGTTTTCACCTCACTTGGGAGCCGATAAATGGCAGAACTACCAATCATTGACGGGGGTTCTTAATTTTTTTGAAGCTAATACCAAGCAGAAGACCCCAAAGCTTAGTTTTGCCACACCCAGTTGTATCGTTTTTGTATGAGAACTAGGAGGACATTGCGACCATGACGTATTTAGCGTGCGACTGTAGCCATTAGCGAGCACGGCGGTCTTTGGTTGGCCCTAGGATCGAGCCCACAACTTTCTACCACGAGAACGACGCCTCTCCCAACTGGGAGGGTTGGTCCCAGATAGCTGGCCTATCGAGTTCCTATATCCTATAGGAGTATTTGAATTAATTTTTTTTTATTCTCTTAAACAAATTCTCATACCTTCATTATGTCCAACACAAAATTTCATAACTTTCTCAACAATAGTTTCGTCTGTAGACAACTTTAAAGTAGGGTCGTTTAATTTCGGACAACCTGTACATATGTCTATAAATTAGATACGAGAGCTTATTTATAATAG
The DNA here is from genome assembly GCA_038373885.1 of Cheiracanthium punctorium. Taxonomy (NCBI): domain Eukaryota; kingdom Metazoa; phylum Arthropoda; class Arachnida; order Araneae; family Cheiracanthiidae; genus Cheiracanthium; species Cheiracanthium punctorium. The sequence goes on along the minus strand of JAWZYV010005850.1, from coordinate 142,261 downwards.
TACTAGTTGAAGTATCCGTCGTTGACGTAATGAACTTTTTCAAAAGCGGTAATTTTCGTCATCATTGTAGAATAGAATTAGTATATTGGGATTAGAATGGAAAGCAAAATTATAACTTCTGTGTATTGTTAAAAAACAAAATTGCAGGTTGTAGAGCAACAGAGCGCTGAGTAAAAGACAATATTTTTTTTTTAAATTAAAGTTTTATTCTTATTGAATGAGCTTTTTAAGTCAAGAGATCATTATCCTAACTTTTAACTATGTTTGATATTTTAACATCATGCATAAAAAAATTTCACAATTTTCACAAAATCAAGATTTAAAAAAATTTGACGCCTTTATTTTAAGCTGAGTAACCACTTAGCATGTCACCAAATTTCATTTCATTCGCTTCAGTAGTTTTTACGTAATGCGCGAACAAACAAACAAAAAAAAAAAAGCGTCATGGACAGAATGGCAGTACGACAGGCAGACAAACTTTTTTTGAGGGTCGTACTGGCTTACCAAGTGCTTGAAGAGGATAGAAATATGAAAATTTTTGAAATTCGAGTAAGGTGCAGACAAAAGCCTAATTTTATTTATATAGATCATTGATTCTTTAATAATTTTTTTATGGGAACATGCCGCCTCTATAACAACAGTCTGTTTTCCTCGTGTAGATTTGATATATTGCGGGCTTATTATGCATGAGCAGTATGGCACATATACACCTAGTTTTGGGCGGTTTTCTCAAGATGCAACGTGAATGAGCGTTTAAACCACTTAAAAGAACACAAAGGTCTGCTGTAGTCCCAGAAAATGTGTCGTAACTACTGGTGATGGAAGTACATATCGTTTTCTTTTTTCTTTCTTTCTTTCTTTTTTTTTTTTTTCTTTTTTTTTTTTGACTTTCCAACACGGTAAGAAAGTAAAAAATGGGTCTTTTACGATGATCCCAATCCAATAGGGGTGAAAAGACAACAATGAAAAAAGCTTCATCTTCTCAAATGGCAAGATTGACAGTGGACTTTCTTGAACAATAACTCATCCAAGTGATAGAACATCTACCCTATTCCCCTGATCTTGCTACGTGTGACTTTTGGCTGATTTTTAATCTACAGAAAATCCACGTGGTCATCGTTTTCACTCCGGAGATAAGATAGATGAGGCTGCAAAAGCATATTTTGCACCGATTCCAAGGAATGGATGGCTGGAAGCTTTTAAACTTTGGGAAATTCGACGGCAAAATTGCATTGATGTTGGAGGGGATTATTTTGAACACTCCTAAAATTTGATAAGTTTAACTTGGACCATTTAGCCGTATCTAAAAATTTTCAGAGTGACCCACCCTTGTATTAAAATGAAAAAAAAAAAAGTCTTGAATATAATATATTCCGCTGGTACTGATTCGGATAATTTCAGGCGGATCTGCAAGTTGCCAAGACGTTACAGTTACAAAAGTATAAATCTGGCACCCCTTAAACTTCGGTGATCTGTGTGGTAGTACCCCTAGTAGCACAAATAGTTCAAAGAACGTTTAAATTACGTTGGAAACGCGTTTTTTGACGTTAAAAAACGTGTTTTAAAGGTCTTATTGGGACTAATTGGGAGTAGGTACATCCTTAGGTACTGCCCCTGAATGTATGAGTTGTGTATGATACACATGCACTTAGTAAAAGTTTTAAAAAATGGCCCTGTATATAGGAAACTGGAAATTTCGTTACAACGACCATATTTATTAGTTTCTGTCATGAGGGCTCACTAAGCGTACGTTGTATAAGTGAGTTTTTCTTCTACAAAAATTTTCTCGCAATCATAGTAGAAAAATAAAAATAAAAATAGTTGATATAGAAATTATGTATTAGTCAAAAATTTCGACTAAAAGCTTTCTTCATTACTTCAGTGTCGCAACCCTTTCCCAATGCTGAAAAAAGGGCAGCCGTTGCCATCGCTCGACTTAACTATCAGCAAGATGGCGGACGATCGAAACGGTCATCGCGTGTCACAGATCTAGAGACCCTTTTTTGACGCTGCTGGCTGTGCGCGCACAGTCCTGATACGCCACTACTAGCATTATAGTACTTTCTAGTCCTGACTCGTCTTCTTAAAGTTCACACTGTCTAAAGACACTGACTTCATTTTCGTTCTCAGGCGGATGGGTCAAGGTAAGGTAGTTACGTTCAGCCAGCCAACCCTAAAATGGGCCCCCTTCAAAGTACCTGAGAGCCTTGCTCTGGTTGGCTAAAGAGACTCGATATAAGCCACACAGTTATAACACCTTTTGAAATATATATATATACATACACATATACTGTATCGGTTTTCTGCTTTTCTGAATCTCAGGAGAATCTCCGATTCACAGATAAGCCCTTCCATTTCCGCCAGATGACGAGAAAATTGTTCGTGATTATTTTTATGGTTCTTTGAACCCACATAGTAAAAAAAAGTTACTTTTTTAAAAGTTACTCATGTGTAAAAGAAATAACAAAGTATATACACTGATATACGCAGCATCGTCCCCAATAGCGTGACTGAATGGGGTTAAGGCTGTATAATGCAAGTCACGTGGTTCTTGGGGATTTTTAAAAATAAACAAACAGTTAGACTCAGAATGTGTTAGCTGTATCATGTACTCTTACAAACGACGAACGTATGAAGCTTTTTGGAAAGGTTTTTAAGTACGCAGAAACAGTTTAGTAAATTTCGTAAAATAACGATGTTCATTTATGGAATGCTTAAGATTTATTTATTTATTATATACTATTTTTTCAAGAATATTTTTTGTAACATTTATAGATTTACTTAGAACTTATAGATTTACTAATTTGAGTTTTTTTCAGAATTATTTGATGTAGTTTGTATATTTTAAAAACTTTCTATCAGTTTCATTATTATTTTTTTAAAGCCTGTTAAGTCGAGCGATGGCAACGGCTGCCCTTTTTTCAGCATTGGGAAAGGGTTGCGCCTCAAAGGGTTAAAAGCGCCCACGGCTGACGCCCTACCTGTCATACCATAGACACGCCACTACTAGCCTGAATGAGAACTTCTACATCAGGCTATATGTCCTGTCAGAATTAAAGGTTTTTATGTGCTATTCTCGTTGTGGAAAATATGAAATGTTCCTACGCATTTAAATGCCGTGTTCAGATGCCAACATGTATAAACTTTTAGCAATTTTCTAATGTTTTGAAAAATTTTTGTCCACATTTGTAAATACATTTTTTTCAACTTGTCGAAGTGCATTATTCAAATAGCCTTATTTAAAATGGCATATTTTAAACAAGGCTATTCGAACAACTGAAAAAATACTTAAAATTCTGGTGTCACTTAATATAAAAATATATTTCTGTATAAAGGACACAGAAGAGGGATAAAAATATGCGTTTCAAGGGATACAAGATTCCACCGCTTATCAGGAGCGAATCATCCACCAACCCACGCAAAGGCTTTTCTAACCTTCAAGTGGAATTGTGAATAGCTTAGTGATGAAAAACGTACACACAGTTTTTATTTCAATTTTATGCACGTTTATATAAAAATGACTTTTTTATGAAACCGATCGCAGTTTTGAACGCATTTTCCGCAATGAATCTTTTTTTTAGCTAAATCTTTAAATAGCAAAACACCAGAATCTAATTTCTTCACAAAAGATGCTAAAGAATGCCTTCTTTGCAGATGATGCTGCTGATGAAATCCTATAAGAAATTGACTGGAAGTATTTTAAATTATCGTTTTTGAAAAGAGTCAACTGCTTCACCAGCTTTGTCAAGAAGAAATCGTTCAGTTTAGGAGTTTATCTTTTTGAGCGTCTTGGGTGGGTGGGTTGGGGGGAGGTTACAGCTTACTGAAAGCAACTATATAATTAAAAAAGTCTTTATATTTTAATATAATGCTTTAAATGCCTTATTTTTTGCTTTTAAGGGCGAAACACAATTTATGACAAATGCGTATTTCCGTTTTAAAAAATGTATGTGTGTTTTATAAAACTGGAGTTCAGTGAAGAGCGTTTAATGAGTTAAAAAGTGACAGTATAAATCTCGTACTAAAAATAAACTGTATAAATCTCAAAAAATTCAAATCGTATCTCAGACAGCGCTACAATACAATTTCTTAGGTACTTGTAGTAATAAACCTTAAAGAATTACGAAACATTTTGGGATATACTTAAATATACAATATTTGGCTGAATGCATTCTGCTTGAACAAATTTTGCTCTCAGTTCTATATTTCAGGATTTTTTTTCGCAGAAAGTGTACTATTTAAGGGTATGTTGGGCATTGAAATTAACAAAAACTGGAAATTATTTTTCTATATATTAACGTTTTATGATTTTTATTGAATCGGATGCAAAAGATCACATGCATCTAAGTTAATTAGTTAAAGAATCATAAGCGTTTAAAAAAGATTGAATGAGGTAAGAGGAAAATATTTTAAACTTGCCGTTTGCTTAAAATGAGTATTTTTCGGAATCCAATGTCTTTAAAATGTTCCATGTGTCTTAATGTTTTAAAAAAAAAATCTTAAAATCTTATTAAGGAGACTTTTGGCGTGAATACGTCTTTAAATTTGCTTCCATAAGAACAATTCTAAGGGACAGATTTACGGCGGGGCATTCGGGGCACGTGCCCTGGGTCCCCGATTTTAAGGGGCCCCCAAAACCTTTATGTAATCATAATAGCTACTAAAATTATCTCTCAAGAGTAAAATTTCTGATTACTTAGTTCCTTTCATCACAAATATTCAAAATTTTTAATTTAATGTAACTTGTAATGTTAAAAATTATGCATTCGATTGGCTATTCAATAAATTCGATAGGACACCTCAGCATGCTCCTCCTCTTATCGTTTCTAAGGTGTGTGACGACTGTAAATACCCATAAAAATATTTCAAAATTGAAAAAATCACAAAAGTGGTATTTGTCGTGACATTTTACTGATTTATAAATGTTTACATATGGTTAACTTAGGAATAATAATTGCTTTTAACGTAATTTAATTAAGTAATATTCTACGGAAAATGTTTGTGCAGGGGGCCCCAAAAGTATCTGTGCCCTGGGCCCCCAGGTGTATAGATCGGTCCCTGACAACTCTTTGTAAACAATAACACCTTCATTCTCATATTTTCCTATAATAGGCTATTCTGTTCACTGATTACCGGATACATGCGTTTCATCCTGCTCTTGTATCTAACTCTTTAACTACTTTTTTTTTAAATCACGACTTAATACTTGAAAGAGAAAAATGATATGAGAAAATTTTAAACTACTCTAAACGACGTGCTTTTGGCTGTAATAAAAGCTTAATTTCAATAGATCTGATTTCTAACGATCTGGTTGTGCGTGTTGTGTTGAGGGATTTCGGCCAATTATCTACTCCTGCGATCTAGGCCGATAAGTGGGGTGCCTTCCGTGGGGGTCTTTCTAAGGAATCCTAACCCGTATTTAAGTTTCGGAGGAAACCACGGAAAACTTCGAACGGCTAGGTCAGCAGACACGACCTGGTTACATCTGGGGTTTTCTCCAGATGCAACATGGATACGCGTTAGAACCCCTGGAAAAGTCCTCCGCCCGAGACACCCACGTTACTGGGCAGATAGCCCCTGCAAAGCTTTGCCTTGCCTTGGCACACCACAGTCGACCTTGTCTGTATTTTGACTTGAATATGGTGTAAATTAAGGTTTAACTTAAAAATAAATTCATAGATGGCAGCACTAAAAAGCGAACAAATTCTGCGGATGCTAATGCGATATCGGAAAACCTTTTTACTCCTTTCATGCTGTAAAACAAACTAGTAGTATAAGTAGACTTACAGAATACATATAGCATTTTAATCCCCAAATACAAGGCCGTATCGGGGGGGGGGGGGGAGGGGAAGAGGTTCAAATCCTAAGAAACTTTCAGGCGCATTCATAAAATACTATTTATTGAAGCACGGCCGTAACCACAGGGGGAGCTGCGTCGGTTGAGCTCTGCCTAGTAGGCTTTCAGCCATAATCGTAAAGTTTTCAAAATTATTGGGGGGGGGGGGCTGGGCCCCATAACCAAATATATTCACGTCTGTGGCTTAGCGAAATGGGGGGGTAGGGGGTCATAACCACCCCCCATGAGGAATTTTTTGCCACACAAAATGTATATTCTTCACTCCCTTATCATACACCGGTATACATATATGTGAGTTGCAGAAGTCGTACGCACCTCCCCATGAAAAATTTCTTGCTACGCCACTGATTCACGTGCATATAACTTACTCATAGCTGCCAACTACTACGGAATATAATTAACCACTTTTTCTACATGATTTTTCGTCTTAAAATATAGCAAAATTTTTGTGCTGCCCGCGCGAGCTGGTTACTATTTAAAAAAAATAAGTAAAAAATATACTGTTAACAAAAAGTGGCTAATTATATTCCGTAGTAGTGGCAGCTATGAATTACTATATATAAGTGTAAATTATTGGAGGCGCTCGAGCTCTATGGGTCCATAGAATTCTGCACCTAGGTAAGTATCCATGTTAGTATCTTCCTACCATGTTGTAAGTTAAAAATAGTAGCAAAGTAAAAAATCGAAAGGAGGAAAAAAAAAAAACCATTTTCGATGAGATAGTGCATTTTAGACACATCTGAACTTTTCTTCATTTCATACTTTACATTGCATAATCTGATTTTAATTAACCAGACCCTGGCGAGGGCTGCTTATAGTAACATTGCGTGTTACGTGGCGTCACAATGAATACTAAATCATGATTGAAATCAAAAGAAGAAAATTTTTTAAAGTAAAAGTAAAGGTTTTTTTTAAACGTTTGTAAATGGCATGAATACTTTTTTTTATGTTATTATAAATTAGTTTTCTGTATTTAGTGGTAAATTATTGGGTGGGCTCAGCCCCTATTCAAAATTTATTGGGGGGGGGCTCGAGCCCCACAGGCCCATATAACTCTGCGCCTATGCTTTCAGCCCCCTCTAAGGTTTTCAAACATTTATGTATATTTACAGATAAATGTATAAGTTTAGAAATGGATGATTTTTAACAATCGTCAAATTTTACATCATTAAAAATATCCATTGTTTTGTGGGATTTGTCATCACAATTGCCAGATTTCTATATTACAGTTAATAACTTTGCTGCTTCTGTTCATTGCATGTAGCAACCACATCTCGGACTTTTCTGAGAACATAAAATCGCCGTTCTTCCTTTAAGTCTGTTTCCCAGGGCAACGATTTCGAGGAGATGTAAAAACTTCACACTTTCAACGTGTTCATGTTTGCATTCCAGATGGTAGCGAGCATTTTTAACATTTGCTGTAAGGAATGATAATAATTAAAAAAATTAATTAAATTATGTTTTTGAAAAATAAAATTATCACAGGATTAAGACACTTTGTTCGTCTCCATTTCTGTTTTACCTCACTAATTAAGTTAAAGTTGTAGCAGTCCAACAGAGTTTTGGAAATGGTATCCCACACTTAAACAAGTTAAAGGTTCAAACAGATCTAAGGTTAATAAGAAAAACCAACGGGTACTCTTTTCAATTGATCATCTAGTATAATATTTATATTTTGCTTTATCATAGATATTTAAAAGGAAAAATAAATGTAATTGTCAGCAAATTTTCATTTCAAAATTTGATAGTTATTTTTCTTCACTGTACTGCTTTTTTTTTAAATTAGGTAGCATTTAGTGCACTGCAAAAGGTACAATTAACTAGTAACTATATCTTATAAATTATTTTTGCACAAAAAATACTCTTACCGATATCCAGTACTTGAATATGTTTCACGGAATGTCAATGAAAAAGTTATTAACATAATCAATGTTAAATATTTTTAAATTACGCCGTTCTGTGAAGAAAATACTCTAGAAAAAAATGTGCAAAATGAAAAACGGTCTCTTCTCCCTGCCCCCTCGATTACTAATATTTATATTTGGTCAGCACCCGAATTAGATTCAAAGCCCTACTGAACATTTCATCCTACTTACGGTCCTGTGTAGAAGTGTATTGAAAAACTACCACACAAAGAAACACAAAACGAACAACTTCGATTTTTTCCCCCGATTGCAGCCCTGCCAAGATATGAAATTTCCAAGCTTCGCTTATTTTCACTCTGTCTCGTGAATTATCATTATTATAATTTTTTGGGTGGGGTGGTGGTTGGGGAGAGATTATAATTTCTTAAATAAATTAGTGCCAATCAAAATATACAGTAAAACAAACGTGTTTAATCTACCTTAAAGCGGTTGTCTGAGAGAAAAACAAACAAACAAAAACAAATCTGCTTCACAGCTTCTCTGAACATATATAAAAGTGAATTTACTGCATCAGGTACTAAAAAAAATCAGAATGTCATTTCAAAAGCTGTACTACACACTAAAGAAAACGGAACACATGTTTCTTCTGGGGGGAAAATACATAAAATAAACACGTGAAAGCTTTCCTAAGTGTGATCCATTTTATGAAATATTCCATTTTAAAGTATTTTTACTGAACGTTTCATAACTGATGAAGGTTCATAATTTTCTAAAGTGTATATATAGTATATCTTGTGAAGATACACCCTAAAACGAATTATTTAGAACCCAGATCGCGTCCGTCGACCTAGAAGTGCGGAATTTTCCGTGGTTTTCTCCGAAACATCGCGTAAATACGGGTTAAGATCCCATAGAAAGTATCCCACGGAGGGCATTCCTCCCTCGGCATAGATCTCTCGTTTGATAATTGGCCGTATCATCAAATCAATCCTTTCTTCGGGGGGGGGGGGTAGGGGATGAAGCCCCTAGTCCCTTCTTTGGATCAGCTACTTTCTTGGTCAGGGGCGTAGCCAAGGGGGGGGTTAGGGGGGTCATAACCCCCCCATGAGAATTTTTTGCCATACAAAACGTATATTCTTCATTCCATTATCACACACACGTATACATATACACTCATGTCCATAAATTAAGGATAATTCAGAATCACACAGAAATTGATCTCTAAAATAAAAATTTCACCTGTGGAATGATCACACACATCTTGAAGAAGAATATGCAAATTACAGGAAACCACCAGATGGCGTGGATGGTACGTCACAATGACGAGAGTGTAAGAGAGGGTATATAAGGAATGGTGGCAAAGAAGTAAAATTGTTCACAAGCGCTGTGAAAGCCTTTCAGTGCAAAAACCGCATAGTTATGGCACAAAGGAGGCATTTGGATGATGTTTTACGTGGCAGAATTATCGGACGACTGGAATGTGGACGTACCCAGCTGGAAGTATCCGAGGAACTTGGAATCGCCCAGAGTGTCATCTCCAGGCTTTGGCAACGATTCCAAGATGATGGTAATGTGAGTAGACGTTACAGCACAGGTCGCCCCCGAGTTACAACGCCGAATGAGGACCGCTATTTGGCAGTTACTGCCAAAAGAAACAGACGGAGTACAGCATCAGACCTGTCTCGTCAGCTCTCTTCAGCTACCGGTACGACAGTTTCAAGGCAGACCGTGTACAGACGCTTAGGGCACATTGGTCTATATGCTCGTAGGCCTGTCAGATGTGTTCTACTTACCGCAACTCACTGTCGCCTGCGATTAACCTGGAGTAGAGAGCATGCATTGTGGACACCGCAACAGTGGTCTTGTGTGATGTTTTCCGACGAGTCCAGGTTTAGTTTGGAGTCTGATTCTCGCCGGACATTCATCTGGAGAGCGCCAGGTACCCGTTACCACCAAGAGAACACCATTGAAAGACACCGTTACGGTGGTGCAGGATGGCTCGTTTGGGGAGGAATTATTCTTGGTTCCAGAACTGACCTGCATGTTCAGAGTGTAACGATGACAGGCCACATCTATCGGGATGTCATTCTGGAACAACATGTACGTTTGTTTCGGGGCGCCATGGGTGCTGAATTTGTGTTTATGGATGACAACGCCCGTCCTCACCGTGCAAACATTGTAGACGAATGCCTTCAATCGGAGGATATCACCCGTATGCATTGGCCAGCATACTCATCGGACTTGAATCCAATAGAGCATGTGTGGGATGTGCTTGGCCGACGAATTGCAGCCCTTCAACCCCCTCCCACCTGTCTACCGGAACTTCGGAGTGCATTGCTTGATGAGTGGTGTAATATTCCCCAAGATCAGATTGATCATTTGATACTCAGCATGCCTAGGCGTTGTCAGGACTGTATAGCATCGTCCGGGAGACGTACTCCGTATTAACCATCCTACTAACCATGTTATACTGTTTTTTGTAAATAGGTTCTTTTTTGAAATTTGGTCAAGGGAGTAAAACTTGCAATTTTTATTAATTATGTCAAACATATAGCATCTTTTTTGCTCTTTACTTTTTGTTTAATAAGTAGACTTTACAAATAAGTCAAATTTGTTTTGCTTCTTTCTCTTTCTTTGCCTGAACTTCATTATCCTTAATTTATGGACATGAGTGTATATGAGTTGCAGTAGTCGTAACCCCCCCCCCCCCCCATGAAAAATTTCTGGCTACGCCCCTGTTCTTGGCAAATACGGAGAGGGGAAAAAATATATATATATTCTACGGTAGGGGTTTATGTGTATTCTAACTAGGTATAAGTTAGATTTTCCGTAGAGTATTGTTAGAATTTTCTCTAATTGGCCAATTCCGAAGCAAAAATCTTACTTTTCTTCCTATCATACAAAATTTTCACGTACAAAGTAGGAGAAAAGAATACGGTCTCCTCAGTCAGACTTAAAATTAAAAGATTTTTTAATAATATTGAATATTCAAAATTACTTTTAATGCAGGATGAAGTTCCTCCATAATGGTCATACATGTAAAAAAGAAAGTCATTTTAATATTACTCCGTTAGAAATCTAACTGGGTGAACTAGCCAGTGAAACTAAGTTATTAACTGAGATTGCTTGTACGGTAGTCAAGAACGTGACGTCATAAATTAAACATTGTGTGAGATTGATAAATTCTGCCCCATACAAAATTTTACGTCCTATTCACGATTTGTGCGTTTTTAAATAGCTTCTCGATATTACAAAACTTGATATTTTCCACGAGATTTAAATACTTTCTTCAGCTGAACCATGGAGAATTTAAGTGATGAACGGTTTATAGTAAGATTTGTTGCGACAATGTGGATTAAAGCCCAATATACAATGTTAATACTAAATATTTTGTGAATGTTAAATTAAAAGTACTTATTACATTCAGCATTTCTCAAAGGGCGCCTTATATATACAACTTATTAAATGATAAGCAATCCTTCTGCGGAAGACACTACTTGAACGCGTGTGAACCAATAAGAGAAGAATTTCAGTACAATTTTATCAGAAGTTTTTATTCTGTAAGCATTAGGTACATAATCGGAATTTTGTGCTCCATCAGAGAAATTTAGAAACATACGATGGGAAGCAACATTTTGCATGTAAGGGTGATCTTCATTGTTATATATCTTCAAAGATGGGTCCCTTAGGTTGAACTTGGGTACACGATTAAAATAAAGAATATAAGTCATGACTTCTTTTCTTGGGAAATTTTTCGGCCTTGAAAATTTGTGCATAATATGCGTGTATTTTAGCAAGCAAAACTGCAGCGTGGCTTGTTTTGTATGAAAGTTGTTTTAATTTGTATGCTACTTCATTCTATTCACCATCTTTTGTAAACTTTTGCTTTACAATTATTAAATCTGTATGATTAATTATAGTAAGGTAATATGAGTATAATAAATGAATAGTTGTATTTTATGTACCAGCTCTCAAACATAAAAATTTACACATTTATACAGCCATTCTCATCTATTTCAAAAAATCTGTTTCCGCATATATATCCATCTATATATAAATCTCATATAAAAGTAATTAAAAATACAGTAATTACACACGCTACATAGCGCTTATGGAAGCTGCTTAATGGAAAACATGTGTGTAATATTTTAGTATATATTAGAAAAACGCCCCCCTTAACACATTTACTTCACAATACTTTACTTTACTTATAACACATTTCCTTGGCAAAACCTCAGGCTGTGAGTCAGAAACCTATGGTTTTGGTGTTGTGCAATTCTCCCTCTGATAAGACATTCCATTTTATGTATTAATTCTATAATAACAATGACTAGCCTGGGGGGGGCGTTTTTCTAACATATGCTAAAATATATATATCACTAACTACAATTTTTACTTTTGGCAACATTTGATGCTCGCCTTCCATGTGCTTGCTACCAATCCAGAATGTTATGTCGAATTTTCCGTGCTTTTTCTTTCATTTTGATTTCTTATTTGCTTTTCTATTTTTCTTTTTACTTCCTTGTACGTAGCATAAGGAAGTAATGTGATCCCGAAAAATTTTGGGGGCCAAATTTCGACGAAAAAACCGATTTTGACTACCTCTAAATTTAATTTTAAGAATTTTTTCGATGCATGTCATCGTAGGCTAGCATGCACGATCATATAAACCCGTCTGCAACACATTTTGACCAGCGGCGAGTCAATTGTGGCCAGCTTTTCCATGTCGTCTGTACGTACGTACGTATGTATGTAACTCGCATATCTCAAAAACTATTGGTCATAGAATGTTGAGATTTGATATTTAGGATTGTTCTATGATCTAGTTGTGCACCTCCCCTTTTGGTCGCAATCGAATCGATAGTTTATGTACAGGACCACCCAAAAGATTCGAAATAACATTACGCTCTATGCACCGAAATTTATTAAACTCGCCTAACTCAAAAACTATTTGGCGTAGAATGTCGAAACTTCATATTTTGGATAGTTGTAACATCTAGTTGTGCACCTCCCCTTCTGGTTCCATTCGACTGGATAGTTTATCTACAGGACCGCCCAAAACATTCGAAATACATTGCGCTCAATGGGCCGAAATTCATTAAACTCGCATATCTCAAAAACTATTAGGCGTAGAATGTTGAAATTTTATATTTAGGATTGTTGTAACATCTAGTTGTGCACCTCCCCTTTCAGTTCCATCCGACTGGATAGTTTATCAACAGAACCTTCCAAAAGATTCGAAATACATTACGCTCTATGGGCCGAAATTCATCAACGCGTTTTTTAGAGGTATTGGGCTATTTCAAACGACTCAGAAGTGATATATGCTGTAAACAGATAGAAAATGAATTTCTCCATTAAAAAAAGTGTCTTTATCATTTATAGTTCTGCTACAGGGACACTCAAAAGATTTCCAATACATTACGGTCAATGGCAATTTTAGGGGCATTCATCCATTTCAAGTACAATACCGTCCTACCACATAAGTTAGGTAATGGCCCGACACGGTCACGTGTCTCCCTCAAGAACTATGGCAAAAGTCACCAAGCTTGGCGACTTTTGGAATACGTGTGTGCATATTTAACTCTCAAATCTCAAAAACTATTATGAAATTTCATATATAAGATTGTTGTAACATGTAGTTGTGCATCTCGATTTTTGATTCCAGTCTACTGGAAAGTTTATTTACAGGACCACCGAAAAGAATTTCAGTAATTTAATGTCTATGGACATCTTCAATATAATACAACTGTAGACAGTCAGTGTTTGGTACATGCCCCGAATCTCGCCGACTGTCCTCGACCTTGGCAAGTTTTGCCGAAATATCGCCAAATTTGGCGATAGTCAGTCATTTGGTCCATGCCCAAAGTATCGCCATTTATCATTGTTCTTGGCGAGTTTTGGCGAAATATCGCCAAATTTGGAGATAATCTGTCATTGTTTGGTCCATGCTTAAAATCTCGCTAAATGTCGTCGACATTGACGAGTTTCGCCGAAATATCGCCAAATTTGGCGCCAAAAATTATTTCGTATTTTGTATAACTTTAAAACTTTAACCCGTAGAATTTTGAACTTTTGTATTTAGAACTATTGTAATATCTAACTGTTTTCAATATCTTTTTTGACAGCAATCGACTGGGAATTTATTTACAGGTTGAGCCAAATGACTTTAAATACATTTAGGTGTATGGATGTAGTCAATTCATTGAAAGTCTGTGGTCAATGACTACTTTGGCTATCCCCAAAATCTCGCAATCTATCTCAAGTTTGTCGGATTTGGGTGAAATATCGCCAAATAAAGTGTCAGAAGGAAATCTTTCAAATTAAACTCAGCTTGGCGATAGCGAAATATTTGGCTAGAAATCGCTAAATCTTACTATTATTGATATTTTATCTCTTTCAAACAAATAAGTTTAGAGGAAGTGCGTCGAAAATACTTTTGATTTAATAGACGTGCAAGGAAGTCATGTGTTGGACACATCAGATTTTTTTAATAGTAGGATCGAGCCTAAAACGTGTGGAGTGAATATCTATTTTGATATGCCACACAACTGAAATCCTACTATTTTGTTTGTCTTTAATTATAATTTTCTGGGTATGGCTCTTAAGGATGGTCCCAGAGGTTATAATTTCCATTCCATTCATTCTATTATCATTTTGTTTGGCTCTGTTTTTTTTCCTTTTTTTCCACTTGGGGTTTGTCATTTTTGCAGTAATATTAATATAATAATAGAATAAACTATCAACATATGGAATTTTTATAACAGTCCAGAAAATAATACTTCGATGTATTTGAGTTATTTGGATAGATATTTCTTTTTCTTTTTTCTTCCACATGAAGTTACGTGACCAAACTAAATTGTTTACGTGTTAACATTTTCCCTTTTTTAATACCGCTAGCCGAATAACTTTAAGAGAAACAAAAATAATCCACATTCTTTCTCGGATGTCGAATTGTCTAAAATTTCTGTTTTACCAAAGGATTTCTTGGGAACAGGCATACTATTTCGTGATTTGAAAGATTTAAATTGCAGGAAAGTAAATGTTTGAGTAGCGCAGACTTGGGATTGGCGATAAAACTGTTATCGGAGCATTTTTTTTTTTTTTTTTTAATTTTGTTTCAAACACGTGAATACGGCGAAGGCAATGGGGCCAAATTCAAGACGCATTTGTTCGAGTTGCAAAAGGTTATAGTACCCACTGGGAAGGTTTTGTTTAATAAGATAGTTGAAAAGACGAAGTCACAGAAGGTATGCACGGTGAACAAAGATTTTTTTTAATCTGCATTTTTATTTTTTTTCATTTCTTTTTTGTTAAAAATAATAAATCAAGTTTCTTTGTGAGAAAATACACTTTTACCTATTAAATTTGGGACCTTCCCTGGAAGTTTTACTTGACTACGTGCCTGTACATTGTGTATGTGTATTGTATTGTGTTTAAGGCAAAGCCAACTCGAGGGCCACCTGCCTAAGAGGATGTGGCTTGGGCGCAGCACTTTATAAAGATTTTTCTAACACGTATTCACGTTACATCTGGAGAAACTAATCAAAACTCTAGATCGGCAGCCGTGCGATAGGCCAGAACCCTGAACCTTCACACTTCAGTCATCAACCATGCTCGGTGGCTTATCCACATGGCCATGGAGGGAGAGAATAGTTTCTGAGGTTAACCCCTGTGCCCTACTGAACACAGATTTAATGTGTTTTTTCCATCGTTGTAAAGACGTAGCAGCCAATAATCGCTTCAGTGCTCAGCATTCCTTCCTAAGCTGAAAGAAAAAATGTCTTACTGAATAGAAAAAAAAAAATGTGTTGTGTTGTGTGTGTGTGTTAATTTATATGTAGGTGGTTTAACCTTTGAGGAGCAACCCTTTCCCAATGCTGAAAAAAGGGCAGCCGTTGTCATCGCTCGACTTAACTACCTGCAAGATGGCGGACGATCGAAACGTTCATCTCGTGCCACAGATCTAGAGACCCTTTTTTGAAGGCAGCTGGCTGTGCTCGCGCACAGCCATGCAATAAAGTGCCACAAAGCTCCAATATTTTTCATGGAAAAGATAGAGGTGTTGACAGATACATAATCAGTCATTGAAGTGCGAAGTGTAATACGATTTTTTTGGTTGAAGAAAACCTTCCTGACTCTCGAGAGGTGTCATCCAGTTAAATGACGTGGTTAGCTGCAGCACTTTCGATGGAAGGTATTGGAACATCCTTCCTAAAGCCCGGATCTCGCGCCTTCTGATTTTCATCTCCTGGGGCCATTGAAGAAGGAACTGTTAGGTCGAGATTTCCAAACCGATGCAGAGCTTGAGGACGCCACTGTTAGTGGCTCATTGACCTGCGTCCTGATTTCTTCAAAGCTGGTTTCGGTAGATTGATGTGACAACATACTACTGATACATACATACAAAACATACTACTGATCGCCAGATGGAACAAATGCTTTGATGTCCATGGAAACTAAGTTTAAAAAATAATCTGTACCAAATGCATTAACACGTCTTTGTATCTCTTGGATTTTGTGAATAATTTCTTTGGTTAAAGGACCTGTTACCTTACTTTTTGAACCTCGTATAATTTTGTTGATTCAACGGAAATATGCTGTACATTTTATGTACTCACGATGATATTTGGCCGAAACAGCAGAATATTTGATCTATTATGTCAAATATTTTGTTAATACTTTGTAAATGTTTATGCATTTTTAGCCAGCGGTATGATATATGCTTAGGTGAACAAAGATTCATTATATTTATAGAAATAGCATGTTTTTCTCTATCCCACACATCAGAAATAAAATAGTTTCCTGACTGCCGAGAGAATTTTCATTATTGGAAAAGAACGAAAATTTTCACTGTATCATATTTTGTTACTTTCAGCCATTCTTTGGGAGCTTCTAAAATATTAAAATAGAAAATTTA
Organism: Cheiracanthium punctorium; assembly: GCA_038373885.1. Taxonomy (NCBI): domain Eukaryota; kingdom Metazoa; phylum Arthropoda; class Arachnida; order Araneae; family Cheiracanthiidae; genus Cheiracanthium; species Cheiracanthium punctorium. The sequence continues at coordinate 125,619 of JAWZYV010005850.1, read as the reverse complement.
AATCTATATTTTCCCCTCTTTTCTTCGTTATGGAAAAAATTTAAACGAACCTTCAGTAATGCTTTTAGTTTTTCTTAACTTTCCAACAGACTTCGGAAATGCTCTTTTATTATTATAAACTCTACCATGTCATTATTTGAAGTGTGGTTTTGGAAGAAATTCCTATATTTCAAACAAGACAAAATTAAAACATACTACTGAAATCTATAAAATAACCAACGATATTAGTTCATTGGGAAGACAAGTACAGTTAGTGCAAGTGGCCGTTAGAGAACCGTATTCAGCTATTTCTACTCCGTATTTCGGTAATGTACTACTATTTTAGGAAGCTTTTAGCATTATGCTTTAATGACAAAGCGATAGAAATTATTGTATTTCATTGACAGTTCAACCATCACAAAGGAATTTCATAATTTCACCTTTATCATTTTTTTGTTGTTTATTCATCTAGTATTAAATTAGCCCGCTGTAAATATTTAAAAAAACGCTATCTTTTTGGCCTCCAATCCAATGATAAAACAGAATAACAGTACTATGAATTTTTGGCCGCTATGCTTTTGGCCTCCACTCCATAAGATAAAGTAGAATAATAGAATTATGAATTTTTGAGGGGATCTGGTCTTTTAATATTTAATTGCTTCTAAAATTAATATTGTTAGAGTGAAATAATTAAAAATTGCATTTTATTGCATTTAAATTGTTTAATTACAGTGCGAGTTTCGAATCTTCAATTCCAGTTGGATAATATTAGGGCCTGGCGACTTCTCGCCAGCTTTAGAAGATATCACCAAACTGTTTTCAATATGGAGACATTTTGGTGCCGATTGGCAATATTTTGCCTGCTGTCGTCAAAAAAGGGTCTCTAGATCTGTGGCACGCGATGAACGTTTCTATCGTCCGCCATCTTGCTGGTAGTTAAGTCGAGCGATGGCAACGACTGCCCTTTTTTTAGCATTGGGAAAGGGTTGCGCCTCAAAGGGTAAACAAGAAGGTCTACATAAGTGAGCCACTGGAACGAAGAGGTTAATAACGCTTTATCTTAGCTTTTCCCCCTTTTCTTCAGGTGGGGGAGGGTAGGTGATTTACTAAGTAAAAGAGAATCCAAAAGAAACTAATGCTCTCCCTGCATTGACCATGAAAAATTGAAGAAAGCGGAATCGTAACTCGTGTTGAGAGGGAGCAGAGATTTCACGCTCGGCAAATTTCTTCCCCTATCCCGGCCTAATGAATGCAGTGCGGCCGATTAAATCCTTCCGGAGGTGCTTCTCATTAACTAAATAGCCCCCGAAAGGCCGCTTCGAAAATGAGGAATTCCGCGCCCCATTCATTTTCCGGATCACTCATAACTGGACCATCATCTCATCATCGCTGCCTTACACAGCACGCGGAATAAAGTTTGGTCTCCCCCCACTTCTAAGATAAAGCAATGTGTTGAGTTTTGTCATGCTTGTAATCTAATGTCAGCCGCCAGGGATGCTCTCAATAGTACTTTAGTTTTAGCCCTTTGAGGCGCAACCCTTTCCCAATGCTGAAAAAAGGGTAGCCGTTGCCATCGCTCGACTTAACTACCAGCAAGATGGCGGACGATCGAAACGTTCATCGCGTGCCACAGATCTATAGACCCTTTTTCTGACGCAGCTGGCTGTGCCCGCGCACAGCCAGCTGTCTTCAATGAAGGGTCTCTAGTTCTGTGGCACGCGATGAACGTTTCGATCGTCCGCCATCTTGCTGGTAGTTAAGTCGAGCGATGGCAACGGCTACCCTTTTTTCAGCATTGGGCAATCCATCCAGCTGTTCCTCGCATTCTTCCATTTTTTTTCAGCAGATGTCAGTGCTGTTAAAAATAATCGTGACAATTTTCTTACAGGAAATGACGTGCTAAAAAGTAAAGGATTCTCTCGTGGAGCTATGTCACCCGCAACTATTTTTATAGAGATCCAATCTATTCTTCGTGACTGGCAACAGTCAAAACGTCAGAGTTTGGTGTTCCCAGAGAGGGGACACTGCGCGTAAGGGTTAAAAAGTAAACCGCAGATTTCGTCCATCGCCTTCCTATCTTGGGAATCTGGCACAGCTTCGCGGTTGCCAGAAGGCATTAGTAACAACAACAACAAATTCATGATGGTTCTTTTGTTCGCACCTGTAATTGTGTGTTTAAAAGAGGTAGCAGGACGCCAATGCCTTCCCGAAAGCACGAGTACACTAAAAAATTTGCGTCTTCCTAGAAAAAAAAATACTAATGCATAGCAGCGAACTCTTCCGATTTTATCGGAAGATTTTTTACCACAATTTTTAAGCAGTGTTAATTTGCATTAAAAATTTGGACTTATTTTAAGGTTGAATTGTTTAGTAAAAATTAGTGGTGGAAAATCTTCCGATAAACTCGGAAAAGTTGGCAGCTATGCTAAAACCATAACTAATGGAACACAGAAGTTCCGAATGTTTAATTACATCATTCACGGACAGAAGAAAACGCAATTATAAACAGCTTTCAACTTTGTTGGAAAGTGTTAAAAAGATGAATGGACTGCAAGGTGTTTGTTATGGTACGAGATTGAATTATGCGCAACTAAATTGGATAATCTTCCCATATAGACAAAATTGAAACTCTTTTGCTCAAGAATAAATCCAAAGGACATTTAAAAGGTCTGCATGCAATCTGTTTCAAAGAAGATTTTAAATCTCGAGGCAACCTTGTAATTTATTTATTTATTTCTTTTTTTTTTTTTTACATTTACAAACATCCTTGCAACTCATTTTAAAGAAGAAAAATTTTCAATCTTAAGGCGAAAAGCGTGTCTAGTATTTGCCACGGAAGTAAATGTAAATGTTGTCAGGCAGACTGTCTCCATATTTACACAAAAACATATTTAAAAGAAATTTCACCCTCGAGAACTCTCTAAAAAATAATAAATAAACCGTTTCTAGGGGGCACACAATTTTAAAATTGATTCTTCAATCGCGTTTAGGAATTTTTTGTAGATTAATGTGCGTCTGTTTTTTCTCTGTTTCTGTCCTTTATTTTTATATTCTTTCTCTCTCTCTCTGTCTCTCTCTCCTCCCCCCCTCCCTTCTTTTGCACAATTTGCACCCTTTTTGTGTTGACAGTATGCAATATGAAGATATTGACAAACCATTCACGCACTCGCTTATAAATGGAATTCCAAGAATAAATTCTTGCTTTTTCATATTTGAATAAATTTCACTGTTTTAAAAAAATACCCCAGCTTCTAATTTTCATTAAAATATCGTAAATTGATAAAAATTCATTCTGAAAAGTTCAGAGACACCCTCGAGATTAATAAAAGCTCTCAACACTCACTCGATATTTTATTTCTTATAACTGTCTAAGACATCACTTAAAAAAAAAACACGTTTTTAATACTTTCACCTGTATGTATGCATGTATGTATCAGTGTAACTGAATTTTGTATTTCAATTTTGACTCACTTCCAGGCATCCAATTAACTTGAAATTTTACAGGCATGTAAAGACTAAATGAATTACAATAATACTGAAAATAATGCATGTAGTATTTATAATTATTTTACAGGCGCACCCAAAAGAATTTCAATACAATTGCGCTCTATATAGAGCGTTTGTTTAAAGCGTATTTTAGAGACATCCATCTATTTCAAGCAAAGTAGGTTTGATGTATGATATTAAAGATTACAAAATAAGGCCCTCCATTGAAAATCATGGTGTAACAATTTTTAGTTCCACTGCAGGACCACCCAAAGAAATCCGATACATTACAGTGTATGGCGGTTTAGGAACCTTCACCCATTTCAAGCCACTTTATAATACGGATATAAACACTTTTAACAGATTACTTAATTTAAATTATGGGAATACGAATTAAAGTTTTTTTTTTTACCATTCTCGCAAAATTATATTAACAGTGATATATATATATATATATATATATATATATATATATATATATAAATTTTAAAGATTATCTGAAACACGCTTTTACAGTAATATGAACATAAAAATAAAAATAATCTTAACTCTTTCACCTATATTAGATGCTTAATTTATGTGGAAAAGTAAAAAGAATAAATAAATTATGCTTTAAAAATCTAAGGAAACATATTTAACCCTGCTGCTGTGTTCATTTCAAGCATTATTACAAAACTAATTATCTTTTGGATCGAAATGGACCCGACACAGCAGCAGGGTTAAGCATTCCACGCTTCTTTTTCTTTTAAAATTAAGCTAACTCTTTTGTCAATCACTTTACTATTATTTTAAGTCCTATCCAAAAAATTAAAAATTCAACCTAGTTGTACAACATCCTATATCAGTTGAACAAAATCCTTAGATTTATAGAGATTATTTTACTTTTAAATTCACATTGCTATAAAAACATGTTCCCTTAGTTTTCTAAAGTATATATTTCACTTTTTGGACCATGTCACACAAATTAAACATCTCATATGTCTGTGAAAGAATTAATCAGTTATATTTTCAGTGCATTTATGGCACATTGAGCAGCTTACAAAAATTTTGATTGTTTAAACAAAATTTAAAACTCTTAAATTTAAACAAACAACGACAGCAGAAGACTCCAATCGGAATGAATTCAATACAATGTTGTAGAAAGAATATAATATTATGTATCGCACAATTATTATTCTACATTTCTACTTCATTTTGATACTTAAGCATAAATATATAATTAGTGAAAACAAAATCTTAAAATACATATGTAGGCGTATTTTATCAGAAATGTAAACCATACATATGGCTGATTTAAAAGCGAATTCAACATTTTTTAATGAAATCTTGATTTAATGTCAAGAACGTCAGTTTTCGGAGCAATAGACGCTCTAAAGAAACAAAAAGCGGAAGCGACAGAACGGGGTGCTGGATTCGGAAAAGAAAAACTTATCTTACATAGATATATATTTTGACATATTTTTGAGTAGTCTGATATGTGCATCTTAAGTCCTTTTTAGAAGTAGGGAACATCTTATTTCTTGTAAGCGCCGTGATATGCTGTAGGAAGAAAGCAATTTTTGAAAATGCTGTATTTTATTTGCTATGCAACTTATTTCCAAATGCAACCTCAAATTATACTAGAGAGCAGTTTTAGACTTTGATGATTATTACATAAAGATACCATTATGATATTGCAGTTAGAAAACAACAATTAACTATTTAAGACTAATAGAGAAAGTCTGTCGTGGAATTAATTACAATGGGCGCTAGATATTTTTACATTGAAATATTTTTAACGAAAGATAGGAAATATACATTAATAATATTTATTTTTATATTTATATCTGAATCTATTACTATTTTCGGTACTGCACAAAATAATTCACACTCTAATAATAACCAGTTTTGATTATTTCAATTCCCTAATGAACTCGTATTATAGGCTAGCTTTGCTGGCAGTGCTTCAAAATTTTTTCTTCTTAATTTTCTAAATAATATTTAGTATCGCCATGAGACGCGTACTTCATCATTTCTAGATTATCTATATAAATAAAATTAGACTTTTGTCTGTACATTTCTTGGAATTCAAAAATTTTGCGATTTCTATCCGTTTCAAGCACCCGGGAATCCGATGCGACCCTCAAAAAAAAGTTTGTCTGTCTGTCATTCTGTCATTCTGTCATTCTGTCCGTGACGCTTTTTTTGTTTAAGCATCACGTAAAAACGTCTGAAGCGAATGATATGAAATTTGGTGTCATGATAAGTGGTCACTCAACTTAAAACATAGGCGTCGAATTTTTAAAAAATCTTGATTAGATTTTCAGATTTTGCGAAAATCGTTTCAAACTGGGTAAATTTGTGTTCAAGCATCACGCAAAAACGACAGAAGCGAATGATATGAAATTGGGTGTCAAGATAGGTGGTCACTCAACTTAAAACATAGGCGTCCAATTTTTAAAAAATCGTGATTGGATTTTGAGATTTTGCGAAAATCCTTTCAAACTGCGTAAATTTGTGTTCAAGCATCAAGTAAAAACGACTGAAGCGAATGATATGAAATCGGGTGTCGTGATAGGTGGTCACTCAACTTAAAACATAGGCGTCCAATTTTTAAAAAATCCTGATTGGATTTTGAGATTTTGCGAAAATCCTTTCAAACTGCGTAAATTTGTGTTCAAGCATCACGTAAAAACGACTGAAGCGAATGATATGAAATTAAGTGACATGATAGGTGGTCACTCAACTTAAAACATAGGTGTCGAGTTTTTAAAAAATCTTGATTAGATTTTCAGATTTTACGAAAATCATTTCAAACTGCGTAAATTTGTGTTCAAGCATCACGCAAAAACGACTGAAGCGAATGATATGAAATTGGGTGTCATGATAGGTGGTCACTCAACTTAAAACATAGGCGTCGAATTTTCAAAAAATCTTGATTGGATTTTGATATTTTCCGAAAATCCTTTCAAACTGCGTAAATTTGTGTTCAAGCATCACGTAAAAACGACTAAAGCGAATGATATGAAATTGGGTGTCATGATAGGTGGTCACTCAACTTAGAACATAGGAGTCGAATTTTCAAAAAATCTTGATTGGATTTTGATATTTTGCGAAAATCCTTTCAAACTGCGTAAATTTGTGTTCAAGCATCACGTAAAAACGACTGAAGCGAATGATATGAAATTGGGTGTCATGATAGGTGGTCACTCAACTTAAAACATAGGCGTCGAATTAAAAAAAAATCTTCACTAGATTTTGAGATTTTGCGAAAATCATTTCAAACTGCGTAAATTTGTGTTCGCACATCACGTAATAACTGCAAAGGTGAAAAAATGATATTTGGTGAAATGATAGGTGGTCACTCACCTTAAACTATAAGCAACTAATTAAAAAAAATTGATCAGATTTCGAGATTTTGCGAAAATCGTTTAAAACTGAGTGAATCTTTGTTCCCGCATTAAGTAATAATGACTAAAGCGAATGATATGAAATTTGGTCACATGATAGATGGTTGCTCAACATAAACTATAGGAGTCCAATTTTTTAAACATTTTTATTAGATTTTGAGATTTTGTGAAAATTCTCTCAAAATACGTTCAATGATGATTTCTTCAAACTTCACGTAATAACGACTAATACGAATGATACGAAATTTCCTGATATGATAGGTAGTTGCTAATCTTAATTTATAGGCGTTGAATTTTAAAAATATTTTGATTACATTTTGAGATTTTGCGAAAATCGTTTTAAAATGCTGAAAATTGTTCCAGCATCACGAAATAAAGACTGCAGGGAATGAAACGAATTTGAGTGACATGATAGGTTGTCACTCAACTTAAATTCTAGGCTTCCAATTTTTCAAAATGTTGATTAAATTTTGAGATTTTGCGAAAATTATTTCAGTATGTGTAAATATTCATTCGCGCATCCCATAATTACGACTAAAGCGAATCAAATGATATTACTTAGTGACTCTCTAACCTGTAATATTTTAACAATACATAAAAATTATAACTTCGCTTTCTTTACTTTGTCAACATACTACATTCATTCTGTGTACTCCTATAATGCTGACGAAAGTTCTTGCTTTTTTGAAATTTGCATTCACTAACCCGTCGAGGACGGGTACTTCAGCTAGTAGTAAATAACATTGAAACAAAAACAAATAAATAACAATGGCAACAAGAACAACAACAAAAGATCGTATAAAGTTTACTCAAACTATTTTAATAAAATTATCGTACATATTGTGTATAAACATTTTTTTCATGAGTTATTTATTAAATATTTACGAAAAATGGTTTTTTTTGTTACCTTCAAAATAGAGAAGGGTATTTAAATAATATTGCTTGAAAAGCACTAAAAATGTTTACAGATAATTAATTTTAACTTTTAACATGAAAATTACATAATCTCACGACTTTAGTCAATACTTGTAGTGTACTAAAAGTCTGCAAGTACTGATATATCATATATAGCGGTTTAATATATGATGGGTAAAAATTGTAAGGGCTTAATAAGGACAAGCTAATGTCTATTGCTCTAAAAAATGATATAAATAAAGGAATTTAAATAATTTCGAGTTCAGATGACCAATGGACATCCATATACAAAATTCTCTAAATTTGTAGAATTATTTAGGAATGCTTTGTTAGTAAATTTTTTTGTAATTTTTTAATAAAGTGACAGTCGAGTTTATGAATAAGCTTAATTTACCCCTCTTAAGTAAGATTATAGTCAAGAACCCACATTGTCGAAATCAAGAGGTAAAAATTTGGAACGTTTTATACTTAATCTGATCAGAGGTTAAATTCTGCGGAAATTATGTAAGTTTCCCTACTTTAGGATGATTAGCATAGTTGATAAACTCAAGTTTTTTAATAAGATAGATGAAAATTTAATAAGATGTTTTGCTAGTGCCACAAAATAAAAGCTAATATAAAATAAAATATTTATTTTGTCTAATTTTGCATATTTTTACCGTACTATTGGGAATAATGAGGAGATTAGTAAACGCATAATAATTAGATAAATTTTGTAGATCTGCGGTCATTGAGGTTATTTGTACTTAAACTACTCGATATACTCTTTTTCTTCCCTATGAATTTTATTTTATTTTATCTTATTTATTTTTTTACAATGAAAGTTTTTTTTTTCTGAATCTTATGTTATTTTGTACTTCTAACTTGCTATTTATTTTAAAGTCTTATTTAATTTAGGGCAGTAGATCCAGAAAAAGACATTCTGAAAGGAAAGCACGATTTTTTTTTGTTTTCCATTTCTTATAAATGCATTTGAGCAAGATAAGTTAATCTTTTATAGTTTAAAAGTTCGTATGAGTGGGGAACAGAGAAGGCTTGTGACCAAGTGTCCCCCTCCCCTCCCACCCTCTGGATCCAAAAATGACTTAAAATAATACATTATTTTCCAGTTTTCCACCTGATTGAGCGGGAAAACTTATTGCAATAAACTTTCAACTATTGCGTTTATAGTAATATTTCAGAAAAGTTTTTTTAAGTGCTTAAATTTTACCTTTTTCAATAAGAAAGTCAAAAGTAAATGAATAACGCAGAGGAGCAAAATAAATAGAAGAATAAATGTAAGTAGACGGGGTCATATTGCAGTATGGAGATTAAAGTTTTAAAATAATGATAAATTTAATTATATTTAAGAATTATTTACTTTCTCGAGCGTATCCAGTGTATTATCATAATACATGAATTATTTATTTAACAGGATTTTCACCACAAGCACGGTGTTCGAAAAAAGCATTGAATGTGCTAACCGAACAGTTTTCGCAGTGGTGACGTATTCAGCAATTTTCTATATCATCATCATCCGATAAGCATAATCATCAAGGCCAACTTTCACTTACAAGCTCATGTCCGCTGAATAGCCTGTCGACTTACCATCATGACGTCACTCTCTTTCATGATGATGACCCTGCAGCGTCCTTGACGACCTCAGGTGCTTGATCTTGAACCTTCCCCTCCATCGTGATTACCACTTTCATTCAACGTACCTTCGCTTTCTATTTTGGAAAATGATGGGTTTTAACATTTCTATCTCTTCTCTTCCAACTGCTGGACAGAACCGCAGAATGACTCCTGTTGCAGAAGCGTGGCGTAATGGACGTAACGTGCATTCTTGAGAGAAATCTAATATCTATTTTCGCCATTTTATTTTTCCGATTCCCCTCTAATTACTGGAAGGGAAACAGTCCATTGTGTAGTGTCTTTTCTCTTCTGAACTCAATTTCTTTTTGGCTTATTTTTTATGGTATATCATTTTACAGAACTGAGGGAAAAAAAACAGAGTATCTATTATAAAATACTTTCCAACACAATTGTCATGTTTGCGCCACATTTGGTGATGTATCGCTAGGTGGCGATCTATGATGGTGATGCATGGTCGTCAAACTGCTACAAATGCTATGCACTGAATGCACAACCCTAAATTTCAATAGGGAGCTTTTGGTAGAGAGAGGTTTGGTTTGGAGCGTTTGGTTTGGAGCGTTAGTAACATATTACAGACGCAGATAGACAAATTGAAACTACAAACAAATTAAAAGTTTAAAAGTATTTAAAACAAGCATTGGAACTTCGTGTACTCACTTTAGTTTTATATAAAACGTCCAAAAACGATGTATAAGTAATTGAAAATGTGGATTACTGACTATTAAAAGACCATACTTTTTCATACACGTATGTTAATAGAGGTAAAAGAACGTATGTGAAACAAATATTTTTACACAAAGTACATGACTGAAATAAGGGAATGAAATGTTTCTACAGACATGCATTAACTAAAAAGTGAATTTCTATTAACATTCATTACATTAACAACGTACAATCGACTGGATTAAAGCCCGAACAAAGAAAAATCCAGCATTATTAAATGTATAACAAAATACAATTTATGAATACGATAAGAGGCATGCTTTTATATTATATAGCTGCATGTATAATTTTACTAATTTAGAATATAAGTGAAGTCCTAGTACCCATTGATTTACCATGCATAATTAAATTCGTACCCTGCAGTAGCTTGTTCCATCACTGTGTTCATGCAGCTTTAGATTAAACGTGTAATGAGTTTTATAAACGAAACACGGAAGGGAAAATGCATATTGATTAGCCTTGGAAGATTTTCCAAATAAAAATGCAAAATAGGTACCTTCAGATGGTGAAAGCTATTTTAGGTAGTTATTTCATTCATTTTTGAAAGAAATTTAATCACGGACGTGCTGATGGAAAAATAAAAAGATAAAGGCAGGTTGGTTGTTTTCGCTGTTATTTGTTTCTATAGGTATTGTGAATCTGAACCAGCATAATTATATTGCTTTTAAAAGGCTAAGTACTCACCTTTAAGAATAGGTTATTGCACGGGAAAAGAAATCGGTTCCCACTGTAATAAGCGAATTCATGCTCCAGCATCATAATTTATACAGTAGTGCCCAAATTATTATAATTTGTCATTGAACTTTGTTGATGATTTTACTTGGTACTCCCAACATCACAATTTGAAAATTTTGAAGAATGCATTGTATGTTCCGGAAGGTACAGGGTTTTTCATGTTCTTTTTTTGTTGTTTTAAGGAATTCTTCTATTTTAGTAAAGTGCATACAATGTTTCAGGCTAGTTCCTTCTCTTAAGCAACACCACCCCCTCCTTTATCATTAATGAACAACAACAGCTTATTGGGAGACTTATTAATGTATGGCACCAATAATTCAGGTTTCTTCCTATCTTATCAAGAAGTACATCGAGCCAATGCTGCTTGGAATCAAAGCCACAATTAAGCAAAAGGTGATTCTACCTAATATTAAAATGACAACACAGAAGTGTTAATAAAACATATTTTTGTTACTGTATACAGTTAAATAATTAGAAAAAAACATATTTTGGTCAATACTGCATAAGGATATGTGGTCGGAAATAGGTATAACTAGATGGAACATCTACTTCTCCAATCATATTGGACGGGGATTATTCCCTGCGCTACTTTTAATGCATTTTTTGTGCTTAGTTTTTTAAAAAAAATTATTATTATGTTCTGTTATTTGCTTGATGATTAGTTGCTTGGTAAGTACATTTTGCGATGATTATTTTGAGATTGTTATTTTTTCAGAAGAAAAATACTACTGCGATTTAGCTTAGTGATAGGTGCGCTTCTACTTTTCCCTTGAGAAAATATAAACTCTCTTTTCACATCTCAAAACAGCAGTCTATCCCTTTCATTTGACAGGTTGTTTATATTTGTGTCACAGCCATTGATTTTATGCAATACACATTTTTCAAGCAGGAAGTACCGTGCCGTTAATGAATTTTTCGGGAGATCTGCTCTTCTAGGCTTAAATTTACACTAAGATTCTACGAGTTAAATAATTAATTTTTGACGTACGAAAATTTGTCAACTAGAGCGTGGCGATTTCTTGCTAAATATTGTCGATATCGCAAAGATAACTTCAGCTTGGAGGACTAATTTTTGGTGAAAAATTTGGCGATATTTCGCCTGCGCGAATGTATCAATGACGCCTGTAATGTTTGCTTTCCTGAACTGGTATTACGCAATCAAAGTGCGTGATTGATAGGGATTTCGAATGTTTATTCACTCATACAGACAACTAAAGATTGAACTGGTTTTAATCTATCTGGAATATATGTCTTGCCTGTGTTACATTCTTTCATCTTTTTCTTCGTATTATTCGTAAGATGAATGATTTTTAAGTTAAAAGGTGCATGTTGCACGGAGGGTAGTACATAAAAATTAAAAGTATAATTTGAAATTATTGGCGCCCGTTGTACGCCGGGATATGCGGTATTCATAAATCTATGCCATGATAATGATATTCTGGCAAAACAAAAGGGCGAAACTAAAATAAAATTTTCAGTTCCAAGCGAAAAATCGGAAGCATTTTCAACGATCACATTATACAATCCAAAAACCTCAAAAATTTAAACAAACGCCACTTACTGGAGACTTCCTAATGAATCAAAAAGTGAATGCCAATCTCTTCGCCTGTGAGATGAAAATTGCGAAAGTTGGGCTTAACTTAGTCATTAAAATTTCTTGTCAGAGGCTATAAAAATGCACGCTAGAGAACTTTTATCTTTATTACTAGAAAGAAGACGGAATTCTTTTTTCCATCTCTTCTCAGCGTTCATGCTCTATCTGCAGCAAAGTAAAATTTCGCCCAACTTCCATTAAAGATTAAGTAGTTGGCGGCGGTTTCTTTTCCCCTCCTTACGAAGTGCATTTAATCTTCTCTCTTAGCTTAAAAGAGTTTCTGAAAATGGTCAAAAAATGACTGGCATCTATCTCCATTTCTGAAGTGCTGCTTCTGCCTACATTTACATATTTTGCGTTCTAAAATTTCAGAGACAAGGCGTTTGCGGTGTTAGTACATATATAAAAAAATGTACGCAGACAGTTTTAAAAATGACAACTTTTTTTTTTTTTTTCTCTTGTTTCCGCAAAAGGAAGGTTTTGAGCCCATACGTTTCGCAAAATTATTGTTTGCAATTTTTGGATAATATTACCAATTTGGATTTCTGTCACTAGATACGCATTCATAGTTAAAAGTGTCAAAATTACTTCAAAATATCACACATTCAAATTACTGCACTGAATTCAAAATTCATGAGCTGCATGGGTAGGATTTTTTCCGTCTCTATAAAGTGTTTTTTGAGCTTCTGGTAATGCATTCTATATAAGTTTAGGAGTTTTCCTATCAGCCTAGAGTTGAAGAGGTCGAAAATGATAATGAGTAGTTTCCAAAAATAAGAAAAAAAATCTCACTAATGAAATAGTACGTTAGTAAACTACTATTTAATTACATTAAAATATGTGTAGGGTGTCCAGTGCTAACGGTGCCCAATGCCTATTTCCTAAACCGTTAGTCAGAGACGCATAGTTCCAGTTGCAAAAATGCTTTAAATTATATGATCTATTTCACCAGAAACAATCAAAGTCAATAAATCAATTCCTGTAAAAATTACGAAATTTCAATTTTTATACGGTCCCTCGGTCCTACCAGTTATATTTAGAAAAATAATCTTTATAGAATTTCATACACAATAAAAAAATCGTCCTTCTATGACCAAAATTCACCGAGTTACAGATGTTAGAGCAATTTTCGAGGTAAGAAATAGGGATTATATACAAAATGAATTCGAGAAAAATTGCAATAAAGAATATTAACGTTTAACTATATGCATCCAATAAATGAACATAAAAATATAGCTTATACTGAAAATGGAATTTTAAAATTTTTTTTTAAATTGGTGTTAAATAACTAAAAATAAAAACACAAGTAAATAAAACACATCATTAAAGATTAAAGTAGAAAATGAAACATTTTAAAATCAAATATATGCATTTTAGAAATTTAAAATAATATTACAAATTCTGTTAGCGTTACATTTGCTCAAAAATAGCTTCCTTCGGCTGCAATGCAAATATGCACCAGTACAGTAAACTCGTCCTGTACTTTGCGTAACATATTCGGTGCTACGCATATGCGATTTAGTAAGTATGATAGATTTTTACAGAACCTGACTATAACTTTCTGCTTAAAGATTAGTATTCTAAAATTAGTTTTGCTTCTTTTTCCGCATTTTGCCAGAAAATGAAATTAAAACCTGTAATTTAAAATTTAGATATTTATATGGTCCCTTAACCGTTTACATTAACTGGACATTTTTAAACGTGGAAAAGTGATTTAAGTCAAAATAGTTGCTGCTTTATAATTCGTATAATTTTCTCGGAGGCCGAACTTATTTTTATTGTGAATCAAATTGTGTAAAGAAAAAATTTCTAAATATAATGATAGGACCGGGGGACAGTATAAAAATTTAAATTCCGTAATTTTTATAGGAATTGATTAATTGAATTAGATTGTTTCGGATATAATAGATTCTACAATTTAAAGCACTTTTGCAACTGGAACTACGTGTGTCTGACTAACGGTTTAGGAAACAGCTATTGGACACCGTTAGCACTGGACACCCTGTATATACGTGAAAAAAAAAAAATCAAAAGTTTAATGTGGTGACTTTGCTTCGACATGCTATTGATTCATTAAAACAGTCTTAAACATGTTTTAACAGGAAAAACAGCAACGTTTGTTCACATTTATTCCAGATTTCTAATCTTTAAATCTACGTATTTTTTATGTTTATAAAATCATCAATATATATTTCCATTTTTTTTATTGCTAATTAATGAAAACTTCGTTACTTTTGCCAAAAAGAAAATTCAAATTGCACCCAAAATAGTGACTGCAAAATTGTCAAAATTCAAATTCGCAGTCTCACACTCAAGCATACTGAAGGAATATGCACCATATGAACAAAACGAACAAATCTTTAATAATCCTAGTCATTTGTAATTAACGAGACCTGAATTAATTTACAGGGTGATCATAAAAAAACTTCCCCCATATGTGCGAGCTTCTAGCATCCTAATCATTCAACCAATATGAAACAAAAATTAGATATTGTTACTTGAAGGTATGTGTTCCAGATTGTGATTATTGAAAGTAGAAAAGGTTTCTCCATTACGGTTACAGTTAAAAATTTCGAAAGTCAGCAAACACTTTTTTCAGGAACCAACTTGTGCAGGAAAGAAACTGGTATTGCCAATTGAAAATGTAGAAAAATTTTCACTGTGACTTAGCTGCGAGAAGTCTTTTATTTTAAACAATCACAATCTCGAGCAGATGCTTCCAAATAACGATATCTGAATTATTTTTTCGAATGGTTCAGCGGATAGGTCACCAGGAGTTCATATGTCGGGGAAGTTTTTTTTGTGACCTCTCTGTGTACCTTGCCTTTACAACAATTACCTTAAAATTAATTAAGATCTTTGTAAAATAACACGCATAATAAAGATACTTAGCAATGCGCTCGTAATGTTTCTTCAGTTGTAAAAAAGTGAAACCATCCCCACAGGCAGAAACGTACAAACTGTAACCTTTCTGCTTGTTTAGATGGTGGAACTCTTTGCAAATGAAGAAGGGTGGACCTTGCGATTCCACCCTTCGATTTGCGAAGGGTGGCGATTTGCGAATTCTCGAAACGAGTGCATTGCTAAATATATTTTATAAGTGTATTAATTTACAAAGGTTTTAATTATTTTTACCTTCAAAAATGTTTTTTGCTGAATGTTCTTGTTATTAACAATTATCTTTATTCATTCTCAGATTTCATAATAACCGGAATTTCATCTGGTTATTAACGGTTAAAGTTCCGCAGTGGTCTAGTCGCTAAGCTCCGTTCCCGTAAGAAAACAGGGAAAGAGAAGCAGCATCGGTTTGGACAGCGCTTGTGAGGGTGAAAACCACTATCGGCTGGGCTACTGTGGAACTGTGCACGCTAATGGGACCTAGTGCATATAAAATCCGTTGGTTGCTCCAACATGCCCCAAGTTCAAACAATCGCTCTGGGCGTGCCGATTTCAGGTGATAGGTCTCTCATCTGAATTTGGTTCAAAATTAGGAGACCCCAAGCAAAGTCTCCCTCCCTCTCACTGACACTAGAAACTCATAAAAATGGAAGCCGTCCTATATTGAAGATCTGGCATGGCTTCGCGGTAGCGAGAGGACATAAGAAAAAACACAACAACACGGGTAAAAAAACTGCGAATAGCCGTAAAATAACAGGAAATTTTCGCCTGCTTACCTAACAAGTTTTAGTTGTTTATTAACACTGACTGTCTTCCAAACACAGGAAATTAGAAATTCGTGACCGAAATTCGATCTCTGAAAAGTGAAGAAAGAATAGAAATAAAACGAAGACATTGAAAACCATGTTTCATTTTTTCTTCAAAATAAAATTTGTTGTTCCCGCATCTAAAGAACGAGTTGGATAACTGATTTCCCCCCGGCGCAAATGTATTTAATCTTCAAGTGAAAATGGCTCTAATAAAAATGGTAGGAAATGAGAGAGAAATTTATCTTCATACTTAAAAAAATAAAGTGGCAATAAAAAAAATTAGCGGCTTTATGGGTTCTTAAACTTTTTGAGGATTCTACCCTTACACATGGCAACATGTGCAGGGAATAGGGGGACAAATTTAGAATCGGAAAAGAAGTAGAGAGTTTAAGAATAAAACAGTCTTGAGAAACCATCTATAAAATTTATTTTGCTGGTATTGAATGGTATTTTTTTTAAACTGAGAAACCGTGAAAAGCTTAGCTGGCACGTTGCGTTATAAGCAAATAATAGTATTGTTAATAAATTATTAATTGTACTAGTAATTGAAACCTAATGATGCCATGTGTTTTATTTAGCATTAGCTGATGTACTAGTTCTTTGCACGGAAATAATCCAAATCATGCAAGTAACGCAAATGCAAAAATACTGTTCATATGAAACCCGAAAAGTCTAACTTTTCAACTCTAACTTTCTCTTTCTCAGTTCTAACATTCTACCTGTGTGGATGGTGGCACTTTTTAGAAACTGAAGAAGGGTGGATCTTTTATTATGCGTATTATTTTACAAAGTTCTTAATTAATTTTACCACTTAACGCTAGTTTTTTGTCGAGTGCTCTGGTTACTACCTTCGAGACAAATTTCTGGTGATTGTAGGTTAATCAAAAAATAGCAAAGCAGTTTGTTTCTCATACGTCATCCTCGTAGGCCCGCCTAGGAGAAGTGTTGAAGTAAAAGTGAATTTTCTGACCATAGTTCGAGAAAAATTAATGGGTCTTTCAAATATGCGTTTAAATAAAATTCATAGTTTAAATTCTATTTCATTTTATTGATGAAATTATCCGAAGCAAGCCGACTTCTTTCTTAATAATGTCTAATTCTATGCCTAATTCTTTAACTAAGTTACGAAACTTAGCTAAGAAATTAGATGAGCAATTCAGCACTTCTTCCAAAGTTCCGCTGATAATGATCCCTATATATTTTCTTCGCATCCAGGAAATGTCCCGAGTCAACTGGATTAACTCTCTTTGTCGGAGTGGAAACACGATGAAAAATCGCTAAAAATCATGGGAAAGATGGATTTTTCAGATATTCTTTTTCATAAATGAGCAAAATTTCAAGCTTCTTTTAAAGTTAAAACCTGCGACACATCGCTATACATAGGCTCATAGGCTTCAGAATTGTTGTAGCTGAGAGCATCTCTGCTGCAACAGAAAAAAGGCTCTGCTACAAACATCTTAATACTTTTGGGGTATTTTCAGTTGGTACTTTAAAAGTTTTCTGCTACAAATCCAACAAAGTGTAGCTTTTTACTTCCATTACAAAGTAAAAGGAAGTAATGTGATCGCAAAAAATTTCGGTATTTAGATTTTGAGGAAAAAATCGATTTTAACTACCTATAAATTTACTTTTAAGAGTTTTTGCGAGATATCGCATCGTACTCATGTATTTATATTTATATAAATGCAGGTATACAATCTATTTTGACCGACCGCAAGTCTATTTTGATAAGTTTTCCCCTGACGTCTGTACATACGTACGTATGTATGTAATTCGCATATCTCAAAAACTATTAGTCGTAGAATGTTGAAATTTTATATTTAGGATTGTCATAACATACTTGTGCACCTCCATGTTTGGTTCCAATCGACTGCTTAGTTTATTTACAGGGCCACTCAAAAGATTTTCCATACATTAAGCTACGGGCAGAAATTCATTAAAGCGTATTTTGGAGGTAGTAGGCTATTTCAAACGAATCAAAACTGATATATGTTGTTAAGGATTACAAAATAAATCGCTCCATTGAAAATAGTGTCTTTACTATTTTTAGTTCTTCTACAGGTACACACACACACACAAAAAAAAATTCCAACACATTACGGTCAATGGCAGTTGGAGACATTCATTAATTTCAAGTACAATACCATCCTACCATATAGTTAGATAATGATCTGACAACCGTCATGTGCCTCCCTCAAAAATCACTCCAAATGTCGTCAAGGTTGGTGACTTATGGTGTACATATATGTGTATGTTACTCGCATATCTCACCAGTTGTAATGCCATGTTTGAAATATTATACTTTTCAGTTAGATGTGTTTAACCAAAGTTCAGTTGATGTGCTTAAACAAAGTTGGTAAGGGGCTATACATTACTAATAATAGCAAAAGTATTATGTATCTATGAGATCATTATTTCATTCATGATTTGTGTACTGTACCTAAAAAGCGATCTTAAGATGTATTTTTTTTTCCTCTTAAAGAGCCATTGAAAAGTACTTTAAGTCAGCATACATTTATTTTCATATCTCCGAACCTTTATGTAATGAAGGCTGAAATTTTGTTAATCGCCCAATTAATGTATGGAGCACATACTAGTAATTGGGAATTTTTTTGTACGGGACCCATATAAAAGTTTAAAATTTGTTATTAATGAAATTTATGAATATTTACTCTGCAAACTGGAATATAACAAATACCAGACCTGACTATCCATCATACCACTTGACTCACTGTTCTGTCCTAACAGTTTAAAAATTATGTCACTTCAGTTTGGAGAGTCCTTCCTGAAACACCCCGTATGCTGGGAAAAATCTAGCATATACATAGCCATAAAGCAACAAACAATAACATGATCAAATTTTGTTTTTTAAAAGAAAATTTATTAAGGATTTTGCTTAAAAGTGCAGTTACACTTTTTCCTATATTGTTCTACATAGCTGAGCAAATTTTAAAACATCTTTGAAAGTTAAATTTTGCAATAAATCGCTTAAAATCCGAGAAAAGATGGATTTAAAATTTTAAAATGCGTAACCCCCCCCCCACACATGTTTGAACAGCTGCACTGTAAATAAGAAATCGGTAAAAAGCAGGAAGGGGTGGATTTAAAAATTTTAAAGTGCAAAATCATTAGCTAATGGGTATATTCTTGCTTTATGTACAGCATAAGCAAAATAACTAAATAACAAAATTAATTAAAATTAAAAAAAGAAATAAAGAAATTACACATATTCACCTAGCTCTCTCTGTATATATATTTATATAGAAGACATCACAAGGCCATACAGATATCCTTGAAATAGGATAAACAATGTAAATAAAATTATTCTGTCAGTATTAACGTAAGCTATATTCATGTAAAAAGATTAATAAAAATATCAAAATGATAAAGGTTATATTTCAAAAGTAATTTGTCCACGGTTCAAACGTCTAATTTGATACTTAACTAGAAAATAAAGTGTTGCGTTAAACCTACTGCTCAAATGAATTTGATTTAATTATTTTCAAATCTCACTAATAAAACCTACAAATAAAAACTTTTCAAAATAGTTATCCATTGAACGCAATCTCTTTTACTAATATATTTATTTTTGAGGAGGAAAAGAAAAATCAGACATTTTACTACCACCATTTGCAATTTTTAAGAGCCGAAGAAAATAAAACTTTACCTCCCTTCAATTTAAGCGAAACTGTACGGAAATTTATTTATTTATCCGCAACCCTTGCCTCCCCTTGGCTGCATTTCACGTCGCCAAAATGTCGCCAGAATTCGGTCGCTCGCTTCAAGGAAACCATGGAAGCGGAAGATTTTTCATCGATCGTTTTTCTCTGTCTTTTCTACAAATCGGTGGAAACGCTTCTTCGCTTCGAGGCCGCTTTGTATGAGTTCTATTTTGATTCATTTATGTGGTATCAGGGATCCATATAAAAAGGTTTCTAATTTGCCAGAGAGCAATTTTATAGAAGCTACGTGCGAGAAACTGTGACGGCTTTTTTTGCGCTGAAACCAATCCGCAAAATTTATAAATTTGGCAAGGGTACCTGAATGAGTTCTTTTCTTTTCTGGTCAGTGCTGCCTGTTCGAGTTTCATTTTCGAAAAGGTGTATAGTCGTTACTTATTCTCTGTGGTCCGATGGTATAAATCGATGTAACAACGATTAAATTGTTTCAGTTTTAGGTTGAGAACCAGGATTTAGATTTTTTTTTCTTGAAGGTGCAGAAGTAAAGACACTTAAAATCTCTGGTAGAGGGTTATGGGTGCATGGTGAAGCTTTCAAAAGTTCACTCTGTACAAAATTATGATTTTTTTTTTAATTAAAAAAAAGAGAAAAATAAGAGAAACCATATTCAGTTTTTTCAGTTAGAAGGAAAAAAGCTCTTGCAGATATGCAAAAGTTTTCTTTTTTTAGATGCTGCTAAAAATAAATAAATAAATAATATATATATATATATATATATATATATATATTATTATTATTATATATATATATATATATATATATATATATATATAATAATATAAAATATATATAATAATATATATATATATATTATTATTATTATATATATATATATATATATATATATATATATATATATATATTATTAGCTTGAAGCATTAAAGCTTTGAAAATTCATGATATACTATATCCTACATAAAACATAGGAGAAACACATGTTAAATCAGCTGATGTATTTGATTCATGGAATCTAAGAATTATAAGAGTTTAAAACGGTATCTTGAGTCAATAGGTTAATAACTTTTTGAAAATATCCATTTAAAGCGAATCCTATGTTAATTCAATAAAATCTACTGAAAATCATTTTGAATATAATGCAAGAAAAATTTTGTCTCAGATAATTAGAAATAAGAAAATTGTTCTCTTAAAATATATTTTATTTTTTCAGGTATCATATTTGAATTTTAAATGTTTATTTTATAATTTCGTATCATTATTCAATAAAAGTTGTACTATAACTGAGAACCAACGGCTCTTTACAGTCGGCTGGTAGCGCCATTAACACCACAATCCATTGAATGACATTATAATCGGACATTAGTGTAACCAAACATATGGTGCAAAATGATGATCACATTTCGTTAATTTTACTGGTACTGACGGGCACTATAGTTTGTCAGAGTATGTTACGCTAACATTTTTCAGAATGTGGCCAAATTCTATAGTAATGGTCTGAGTGAGAAAATTTTGAAAACGTTTTGCTTTGATCCACTTTCATGCTACATCAAAAGCTGAGAAAGAAAGCACTGACAACTTCGTCAACAACCTTTACAATCCATGCTGCATAAAATGTAAGACATCATCAAGTATCATTGGACATATTTGGGACTATTTAGCCAATAAGGAAATGATCTGTTGTAGACATGCCTTCGTGGTATACGTTGTTAAAAAGTGTTTTTTTTTCTTAGTTCCTAGATAATGAAGAACGTAAAATCTTTAAAATAATTTTAGCACAAAATCTTTTATTACTTCGACTGAAAAAGAAGACATGAAATATAATGTCCAAATTTTGTAAAAGTAAATACATATGAATATACATGGTGTCCCCAAAACATTCTTCTAAGTTTTTATTCCTTAAATACTGATCATAGATGCAATAAATTATAAATTTTCGTGAAAAATACTGTAGAATTTTATGCTATCGATTTCTTTTTTCTTCAGGAGATTAAATCTAAATAAATGCAAAATTTAAGTTTTTATGCGGTCCCTGTACAAAAGAAAATCCAAAATAGTGGAATGCGCTCCCATACATGAACGAGGTGATGTACACACCTTCAGCCTTTCATCATAAAGAACCTCAGAGACATGTTTAAACAAAGTTGGTGAGGGGCTATACAATACCAACAACAGCAGATATATTATATATTTATACAATCATTGTATTTTTTTCCTTTCTTGTGTACTATCCCCGAAACACAATGTTCTGAAGTCATTTTTCTCCTTAGAGAACCATTGAAAAATAATTTAAGTCAGCATACATTTATTTTCTTACATTCCGGCACTTTTTAGGATAAAGTGCTCAAGTTTTCTACATCACCCGTTAATGTATGGGAACACATTTTTTTTTGTATGGGAATTTTTTGTACCGGAACCGTATAAATATTTCAGTTTTGTAGTTTTTCAGATGCTATCTCCTAAAAATGTTAATCGATACCATAAAATTTTACACCTTTTTTATAAAGTAACTTCGTAATTTATTGCTTATGTTTATGATCAATGTTTAAGGAAGAAAAGTCTAGGCCAATGTTTTTGGGACACTATAAATAAATAATTTTACAGAGCATATAATAACATCTATAAATAATTTTCGTTTTAAATATCATGTTTCAGCTTTTCAAAATCACTGCTTTTAGAATAATGTATCTCAAATTCTTTAGAGTAATGTATCTCAAAAAAATATTGAAAAAAAAAAATCTCAGATTTACGCATATTGATATCACATTTTTACAAATCCTTCACTAAAAAAAAAAAAAAAAAAAAAAAAAAACTCAACAAATCTAATTCAGGAATAAAAAACAAAGGAAGAAAACTACTATATACATTTGACGCCAAAGCGCTTGAATCGCAAGATGATGAAAAAAAAATATTCCCCACTTAAATCCTTACCTGCAGGCATGCAATGAAAAACCATTTTTTATGGCATAGGGAGTCTATTTCCCATGTTTAAAAGCTGGAATCACTCGTCATGAGTTATACTTAGTGCTGATGGCACGCCAAGGATGAAAAAAAAAATCTCGTTTTCCTATTATTGATGTCTAAAGAATATCCACTTGGAGGTTGTCGAAAGGGTCAATGTTTTCCGCGAGTCATCCTCAGGAATGAAAGTATACGTTTTTGACCACTCATTACGTACCACAAATAATATTTTTTTCCTCCCTTCTTTACGTGTTCTTCATGTGCAGTCTTGAATGCAAAATGATTTCCGATTTTAACAGACCTGACGGGAAAAAAATGCAATTACACCACTAGGAGAGTTTTAGCAGTTACCAGCAAGCAATTGAAAAGGATTTATGAATTCGAGTTGCTTGTTTGTCCAAACTGCGTGTGACTCATTACCCTTTGCACCGAGAAGCCACTTTTTTTCAGAGCTTTCACTCTAGTCAGAAAAAGAAAAATCGGTTAAATGGTCCTAACTCTGAAAAAGTGCAGCCGTTGCCATCTATTCATTTAACTAATGACAAAATGGCGATCTAATATCCGACCGCAGATTACTATGCGGTTCTGAAACGTCTTAGTCTTCTCTATCATCCTTTACATTTCTGACAAAGTTTTGAATCACCCTGTATACATAAAGTCAGATAGACGTAAAAGGTATTAACTTTTGCTTTATCAGAAAACCTATTTCCAAAATGTTGTGAGTAAAAAATCGATGTTATTACAAATCAGATAATGAGCCGACCGGATTGTATGGTGGGTAAAGCACTATGCTACGGTTTCGGGTTCAACTCCGGCGGTCGGAGTTCGATCCCCGACTGGGCGTGGTTGTCGTTTGTCCGTCCCTTCATAGGGGGCGATGTTGGTCCACCTACTAGGTGCCCCCATAATAAAGTGACCAACAATTCCGGCCCGTTGTGGCCAAAGCCTTCCAAGACAGTGGCCAGCCATTGGAAAAAAAACAATGCTAATGAAACACCACACTGCAAAAAAAGTCTGTTAAACTGACAGAAAAAAACTGTTAGTAATACGCCAGTTTATTTCCGTATATTTTACAGAAATCTTCGGTATTTTTTCCGTATACGGAAGATTTCTGTAAAATAAACTGAGTATTTGTAAAATTTACGGAAGACTTCTGAAAAAAAAAAAAAAAAAAAAAAAAAAAAAAAACCGGAAATAAACTGTCGTCCAGACTGACAGTTTTTTTTTCTGTACATTTGACAGACTTTTTTTGCAGTGCAGACTGGTGGTCATATAACAGCATTCTCAATCAACAGTAAAAGTCTAATTTTATTGGCGAAAACTGACAGTTCAGCTGTACTGTGCTGTTTTTAAGCTACGAACGCCAACCATGGGGGTCTTCCAGAACGTACAGGCTCGCGTTTCTCTACAATTTAGAATATAATCGAAAAGGGGGTGACTTTCTCCAGGATCCACATCTATTCTATGTCATAGCTAAATTGTATTCTTACCCTTTTCTTTCTTTTCTTTAGAAGTATTTGTTTGTCACACATATTTTGATACTGTCAAATTTCACGTTTGGCAAATTTCAATATCAATTAGGATTGTCCATAAATTAACTTTTAGATCTTGCTCGTATGTAGTTATAGGGATTAACGCGCGACAAAATGTAGGCCTTTCTCATTTATCGGAATCCTACTGTATAGTTACGCTGATCTCTGACTCTCCCTGTAACCATTCCGGCCAACCCCTTCAACATAATTTTACAGCCATTACTCCAAGAAGATTAAAAAGTTCAAAAAGACTAGAAAGCAGAAAAGCGTAATAACATGTACTCCGTTTATACGATGCGCTTGAAAGTTTTCATAATTATGTATTAAAATATAAAAAATAATCTGTGTTACTTTAAAAATCTGAAAATTCACCGGTTCCCTCATTTTTAAGCGATGTTTTGCTATTTTCAGCTCCCTTTTATTTCCGAGAGTCAAAAAAGTCAATCATTTGCGTGACAAAATGAGCTGTTGCAATCGATATGACACATGATTCATCACAGTCACCAGGCTCTGAAAGGAAAGTGTGATTCCAATTCCTTTAAAACAGTCTTTTTAGGTTACTTAGTTTATATTTTTTCACAAATAAATCGTCTGCATGGATATAAGAATGGCTGTGCACACAAAACGAAATCTTTCGAATGCCAAAAATTTCCGCGCGTTTCCAGAAGAGCATGAAATTTGATTTAGGTATATAATAAAAATTGAATATGAACTTATTTATTTTAGGTGGACGAATATGAGCTATACTTAGTGTAGAGGGCCGTGGTAGCCCAGTGGTTAAGTCATTGGACTCATAACCGGAAGGTTGCGGGTTCGATACCGGCGTACCACTAAAGACCACCGTGTACCTACGGTGTACGTGCACGTTAAATCCGTGGTTCCAAAAGTCCTCTCGGCAGTCGCTAGGAGTTTCCAATAGGTGGGAGTCCAAGGGGTGCCAATATTCAGAAGTCCCCCACCTTCTGATGAGGATCAAAATTGTGGCGGGAAAATCCGGGAAGTACGTACGTAGCTCTATACGACAGATTCAGTGACGCGAGCTGTCCTCTCCTGCAAATAAATAAATGCTGAGTGCAGGCACATTTTCGTCAAATGTTTTTTCTAGCGCCCGTTATAATGACCTTCACAGCGGTCTTTGACTTCTAGTACGGAATAGTTGACAAAATTTGTAATGTCTCTCAAAATTTGTATTCAGTGAAAGATAAAAAATGCTTTTCTCATCTCACATAAAAGCTGTAAATGTCTGTCTCGTCTCGTCTCGCCTCCATACCTAAGTCTTAAAACAGCAGTCAATTACAAATGTTTAAGTTCGATGGATTTTAAAACTTATCTCTAGTTTAAATATGTAAAAATACTCATGCTTTAGTATACTGTGGAACTAAAACGGCCACGTCATATTAATTTATAAATTCGTTTATTTTAATAAACGGAATGCTTATCAAATTTAATCTCTAAAATTTAAAAATAACATCACTGTAACTTTAAAAATAACGTACAACGAAGGGTATTTAGTTGGCTGATGCTAAAGAATTTAAAAACAAATTTGTGTGCTTAAAAATTGCGCGAACTAAGATTCTGAGAAGAATTTAATTGTTTAAAAGCGTGTGCTTCAATTCAAAAGTTATTATACTGGAAAATGAAGCAGCTTCATTTTTCTTTTACGCACCGTTTAATTTCTATAGTTAATGAACTCAGGAAAGATCTCCTAATTTCTTCTCTTTTACATAAATGTCAAAATTCATTATTATGTCTTGGAAGTAAACAACATTAAGAAGAATTAATTACCTCCACCTCATTCGAGGTAATCTGTACCGAACGTATCCTTTGAGCATAAATTCTGTGTTTTAAGTACTCCATCGAGCCATCTGATGATGTCGGCTACTTAGATTGCTTAAAACACAGTGAAGTAAGTGTTCATTGGTATGCAAAATCGCTGCAGTGTGCAGAAACATTCATTAAAAGGAGATGCTCTATTTGAAAGTTGAATGAGCCAACTATATGACAATGGCTGGATAGAGAAACTGTAATTGTTTATGAGAGCAGGTGTGTTACAACAGGCTTTTTTTTAAAAACTGCTTTACAAGCTAAGCAATAGAAATTTCAATAAAATGGTTTTTAAATTCCTCATATGTAGCAAACCCATATGGTCTCTGAGCCAACAAATTACTAATCCAGCTCAAACGAAAAATCCAATAGCTCAACCAATATTATTAGACTTTAAAAATACTAATAAACAAGTATCACTAAACAACTTAGCAAAAGCCCACTTAGGTATTCTCGGGTACGTGGATACAGATGCAGACTTACGACGTCTTTCCGCCAAACGTTTGTAAAAAGACTTCTCTTGGATAATTTACTTCGCAAATGTCAGAGGAGATAGGACACAGGTCAAACAGAAATATTAAAAAAATACATATAACAATTTTCCTGCTTAAAATATGTAATAAAATACTTATTATTCCTTTCCTAAAGTTTCAAAACATTTAAACCTAAAACACCGAATTTTTTTAAAAACAAATCATGCACCTTTTTTGGAATACTTAGAAAAAATAGAAAGAGCTTCCTCCTCATAATGCGTCTGCAATAAGCTTTCGGATTCATTACACTATGTGACAAATTGTTGACTAACTTGAAATTCCACATAAAAGGCTCCAAATCGATCAGTTCCCTCATGGGCTACTTACATATTAAATAACACTTTTCTCCAAGCTAAAATAGCGCAATCTGACATAAAAAATTATCAATTCTTTTTCAGAATCCAAATCCAATATTTCCAATCAATACAGGATCGGGCTCAGATGATTCGGACTATTAGCTTTGGTTTCAAAGGGCTGTCGAACCATGGCACAGTGGTTAAGCCACTGAAAATGGTAGATGGCCGAAGTGTGAAGGTCCCGGGTTCGGGTCCCATCGCGCGGCTGTCGATCTAACGGTCTGGAGTTTTGGTAGGTTTTCTCAAGATGTAACGTGAATACGCGTTAGAACCCCTTAGAAAGTCCTCCTATCAAGGCAACCCCCTTGGCAGATCGCCCTAGTGTAGCGTTGCCGTAATCACACACAAAGGGCTGTCGAAGTTTCCAAATTCCTTTGCTTTTAAATTAGTAACCACTTTAACTCGCCTCTAGGGGGCGATGCAGAAGGTCAAATTCTATACCCTTCAACTGATCTTGATGAAAATTAGTGCACACGGATATTTGAACTCGGAGAATATTTTTACATCATCCCTTTTGCTAAAACGCCTTTAAGTGGAACTGCAGCGCATCAACTTCTATACTGCACGACCGATCGCCATAAAAATTGGTATACTTACACATTGTTCATTATATACATAAAACATCACATACTGAAACGTGTGTTTCTTTCCTAAACTAAAAAAAAATATATATATATTGGTCTGACTACAAAGCGGTTTTTTTTTTTTTTTTTTTTTTTTTTTGCAAAATGATCCCTGGTTGCCCTGCAGCAAAGCCAAATATCTGATCTATTAGAAAGAAGGTTTGGACCTAGTTTCCGCTTCACGTTTACTCTGCTACGGAGTGTAGTGATGCTGTTTTATCCATGCAACCATTTCGGGGGGAATTAGAAGAACTTTGAGTCAGTTCGTTGCGTATAGTGCCCAGACGATTGGTTCTAGACCTACCCAAATTTTGCATGGAGACTTCGTAGAAAAGGTCCTGACACACTTTGAAGTGATTAAAAAAAAAAGAATTAAGATTCGAATTATTTATTTATTTATTTGTATATGTAGTTTTATAAGTGCTTTAATATGTTTATTTAATCTGTAACTGTACAAGATTTTTTCTTTGTCCGGTGTACATATCCAAGGGCGGTTCTAGAGTTGCAGTCTGGGAGGGGTAATGATATTTTATAATTTTAAATAAACTCTGTCTCAGAGAAGGATTGACTACTGAGAGGGGAGGGCGCACAATGGAAAGGGGACCCTTCTGACTGTACAATACACTTCATATATGTAAACTAGCTGAAGCAGCCGTTCTTCGCACGGAATGGATGCTGTCAAAACCAACAAGTACAAATGAAAATAGTCCCGCAATGGTCAGGGAGCTAAACTCCGTTCCCATAAGAACACAAGAACAAGGCAAGTGAAGAAGCATCCTTGCTTGGGGCTAGTGCTTGGGAGGGTCATCTCCCTCTCGGCTCGTCCGCAGTGGAACCGTGTACGCTAAAGGGAGCTGGTGCACATAAAATTCGTCGTGGCTCCAATGTCCTCCAAGTTTTTAAATGATACCTCTGAGGGTGCCGATTTCAGGTGGTGGTTGGTCCCTCACCTGGAATCGGCTCAAAATTAGGGGCCAACAAGTAGAAGTCCAACCCCCTCGGGGGGAAATGGCACCCTTCTTTCCATGGATAGTGTCGTCTATCCATGGACACGACAACAACAACAAGAAATGAAAATAAGTAAATAAATATCAAAGAAATTTTGGTTATATATTTAATCGCCTACAAAAACTGTTTTAGAATATTCTTCAGGCATAGTCTAACTATATTTGATTTTTTTAAAATACTGTTTGGAATGTGCATCATATTCCCCGCGTATTTGTCCTCTTGTTCTTCAAAATTGAAATCTATGTTAAAATAGCCTAATTTCCGCCACGCATATTCTGACTATAGTTCACCTTTATTTACTCGAATATAGACACTAATATTCTCATTAAATAAACAATAGGGTTAGGCAATTCCTCGACAAAGACGGTTGTGTTTTATTGTGTTGTGGGATTGCCGCCGATTAGCAACACGTAGGCTCTAGGCCGAATGGCGGGGTGCCCTCCGTGGGGGTCTTTCTAAGGGGTCCTAACCTGTATTTACGCTAAGTTTCAGAGGAAACCGCGGAAAATTCCGAACGGTTAAGTCGGCAGACGCGACCTGGTTTTGAACCAGGCATCTTCCGTCACCCAGCGCAGCGCGTTATGCGCTTGGCCACTGGTGGGGCACTCGACAAAGATGGAAGATATCGCTTCGGGGACTTATTTCATTTATGCAATTTTCGTGATATATATCACAAAAAATGGCAAACCTTGGGGATTTTTCTTGTTTAATCTGGCAACCCTTGAAACTTGATTCGCCCTTTCACCAGGTAGACAAAAATCTTTGTCCTGAAATTTACAGCACCCAAGAGCTAAATATTACTTAAAAGACACCTTTTTTTGTCAACTTACCCTTTATAATGGTCGATTTTTTAAAACATTTGAAAAAGATTTTTATAAATTTATGTTCGTTACATTTTAATGCAAGATTTTTATGGCTATCTTCATTTTCCTTCGATATATGAAGACAAATATGAAAATAACGTTTTAGCCCCTCACAACAGTTTGAACTCTAAAAAACTCTGAAAATGACTGTTATGCATTCGTGTTAGCTACATTTTAAAGCAAGAATTTGTGGCTATCTCTTTTTCCCTTTGAGATATGATGAAAAATTTGTAAACAAAATTTTGACCCCCTTATCCCCGGTATAATGCGAATTCTAAGAAAACCTGAAAATAATTTTAAGGCATTTGTGTTCACTATATTTTTAAGCAAGAATTTTAGGCTATCTCTTCTTCCTCTGACATATGAAGGGAAATGTGAAAAGAACTTCAAAGAACGTTTTGGCCCCTTACACCCACTTGGGTGCGAATTCTAAAACACCCTGAAACTGATTTTTAGGCATCCTTGTTCGCTACATTCTAAAGGAAGAATTTTATGACTATCTTTATTTCCCTTTGAGATATAATGGCAAATTCGAAAATAACGTTTTGGTCACTTATCCTCCTTTTCATGAGCATTCTAAAGAACCCAGAAAGCGAATTTTAAGCATTTGTATTCCCTATACCTTTAAGCAAGAATTTTAAAGCTATTTCTATTTTTCCTCTCATATATCAAGAGAAATGTGAAAATAACGTTTCGGCCCCTTACGCCCGTTTGGGTGAGAATTCTAAAAAACCCTGAAAACAACCTTTAGGTATTAAAATTAAAGCACTTTAGGTACTTAGGCACTAATTAGGTATTTAAAGCCAGAGTTTTACGGTTGTCTCTTTTTTCCTCTGAGATATGAAGGGAAACGTGAAAAGAATACTTAAGAACGTTTCGACCGCTACGCCCGTTTGGGTGCGAATTCTAAAAAAACCCGAAAACAACTTTTAGGTATTTGTGTTGTTACATTTTAAAGCAAGAATTGTATGGCTATCTCTTTTTAACACTGAGTTATGAAGGGAAACGTGAACAGAACGGTTTGGGCCGCCATCCCCGTCTGGGTTCGAATTTTTAAAAATCGCTTCTTAAATGACGCCGGGCACAAAAGCTACAAGCTACTAAAATTTCATGTCTGTACCTCCAGTAGATTTGGCTGGGCGATGATCGTCAGTCAGTCAGTCAGGACATCTTCCTTTATAAATCAAGGTAAAATGTTTAATTAATCATCAAATGTGAAATAAATGTTTAATTAATCACATAATTTATGAAGTATGTAACTACCGAAAAAAATAACCTTGCATCTTTGCCCCCAACCACCCACCCTCCATCGATCAAAATTATTGTTATATTTGAAGAGTTCCTATGTTTGCCATGTAGATAGTGTTATTTGTTTATTTCACCCCAGTGAATTCCCTATGCAGAATTATTTTTCACTTTCGTTTTCAAAATCCTGGGAGGGGTAATTACCCCCATTGATACTTTTAATTGATACTTTTATCTTTTTTAATTATGTTCCAATCAGATTAACTCCAGATATGTGTGTTAGAAAAAGGGTAACTTTCTGCCGTAGGAAGAACGGGTACTTAGCTAGCAAAATATAAATGTATAACTATTATGTGACAAATATAATATTATTCAGTAATTAGTGGTTTATTATATGGTAAGTGGAAACAGAACTAATGTTTAGGAGTGTAATGTACGAGTGATTAATAAAAGTAAATATTCTAATCTGAGTAAATATTATTTAAAACATATATTCATAATTTTGAATAATGAATGCGTTTTTTAAAAGAATTATCTTGTTTAAATTTTAGTATTTTTAATCGCTAACTAGCATAATAATAATTTAAAAGTATTTTAAAAATATTTAAAAGTAATTTAAAATGTTTAAGGGCTCTTAGAAGGATTAAGGATTGAAAAAATTTATATTTTTCAATTTTAATTTTATTTTAAAGCTTAGTTATTTCTGAGAATTTTGATCCCAATTTTATGCAATTATTCCAACTAGAACCGAAGATTAACATAAAAACGTTTTATGAATGTTTTATATTTGAACACAGTAAGGTAACTCTAAACTGCGTTTTCTGAGAATGCATTTTTTATGAACTATCCGTAAGACAGCAAAATTTCTATGATTCGTATCTTCACAAAACTTATAGCTAGCATCAGTATCTATAGAAGGAATTAATATTAAAAGTGAAAAACTTTTGAAATTTTAACAGACATATAAGAGAAAAAGTAAGTTTTTTTTCAAATTTCACTTTAAAATAAAATTTAAAATTCTAAATCCAAAAATTTTACTTAAATATTAATTCATTCTATAAAATATATGTTTTACTTCCTTTTTCAATAAAAAGTTTGCTTATATGTGTATTTTAAATTGACTTATCTTACGGATAGTGACACACACTATTGAAAAAATATATATATGTAAAGTAAAAATTATTTTTTTTCAAACATATGCAAGGTAGTGGATTTTTATCTGAAATTTTATGATGTGCTATTGTGTATTATTATACGGAAAATGTTTCATAATTCCGTGACTTTTGATCATAAAATGTAAAAACTGCTCCTCAATCCTCCTAAGACTCCTTAAGCACACATAGCAAAATTATACACGGTTAGAAATAGGATAAACGAATTGATATTAAAGATATGTGTATTTATGAAAAACAAAACATAGCAGTGAATGACTACAGCTGACAATTTTATCAGCAAACTATGCCTGTTACACCTAGTGGGGCAATGCCAGGCTACGCAGCTAGTTGACCATAAATATCATTCATTGCACATTCGGTTCGAATTAGTGCTGCTACATTCGAATTAGTGCTGGTACAACTAGAAAACATACATGGTCGACAAATAAATTAAGCTCGAGTCATTTTGTAGAGAAGCTCGTTAGTGCATCAGGCCATGTGTGATACATGCCTGGTAAATAAGCAAAGAAAAATTCAGCTACGAGAGATGAGTTTGTCCGCAAGGTGTTAAAATTAAGCTTTTAAAATTTAACTGTGCCTATTTTTATAGTTTTTTGATTCAGGTAAAAATGATGTAATTGCTGAACAAAAGTGCGGGTGTACGTGGTGAGACATTTTATTCATGCTTCGTATTTTAAAATCACTTGGCGTTGAGTAACCAGTCGAAATCAGTCTTTGGCATCACTGCAACGCACGTGTCGACAGAAAAGATCTTAAGGCTGTTTCACTTGAAAATCATGCAACTTTTGAACAGCTTTTTAAAAAATTTAGTTGAGCTAGAGACTCGAAAATTTTTAGAAAATCTCTTAACAAGTGGCACTGTGAACTGACATTGAGAATGAATCTGTAAGAGTTAAGAAATTGTCATAAAAAATTCTGAAAAAACGGAATTTCGCGATATTTACAAAAACAGGTAAATCCTCGGCCCATTTTTGAAGGTAGTTTTTGTGCTTATGAATTTTTTCTGAAAGTTGAACAGCAGGCATACAGCTTTACTGTTAATGTCAGTCCATAGTGCATAGGATGAAGTTGCATTATTAATTTTTTCGAGTGTTCAGCATCGTTGGTTTGTTTTTAAAGCTGTTCAAAAATCCTTTGACAACGATTGATCTTCAGGTAGAACACCCTTAAAATTTTTTTACAGCAAAATATTTTTCCCGAGAAAAAAAAAAAAAAAAAAAGAACATGTAATTATTTAAACTTAGCAATTTTATTTTGGTTTTCTATCGCTGTCTTTCGTCATGCCTCTTGTAGATTTATTAAAACTTTTTTTATACAATTTAATAATTACACACATCTACGATTTCTTGTTTTTGAGAGGTTATTTAATAAGAAATATAACAGATTTCCATTTTTCAAACACAATTTAACAATTTCCTTGCACCTCACATTGTAAAATAACAGGCCAAATGCAACTAGGGAGTGTAAAAATAAATATAAGAAGTAAAAATGAAACTGTTAAAAAATCATTCATAAAGCATAATATGAAACGCAAATTTTGAATGGTACAAAAGTTTTTTCCATTTTCTAGGTGTGTACTGGAACACCAAGCAACCTACAGGAAAGAACGCAAGATACGCGCTGTTCTATTTTTTTATAGCATTAAGCAAAGTATTTTGTTTTTAGTTTGATCTCAGCATCAACTTTTTTTAAAACTTTCCAACGAAATTTAAAACGGTTTATGATTTCCGTTTGTTTGTCTGTTTATCCGTGCTCTAACTTCGGTGTATATGCATTGATTTCTGAAAATTTACGTATTTCTAAGTACAGTACCATGCACCTTATTGAAAATAGTTCATGCATCATTTATAGTTCTTTTGCAGGAGCACCCATAGGAATTTTAATGTATTATGCTCTAAAGACAGTCATATTGTTTACCTTTTTTAAAGATATCCGTCTATTTCAAACAAAAGGAAATTGCTTTATGTTATTAAGGATAACAAAATAATGTTCTTTATCGAAGACAGTGCACATGACATTTATAGTCCGGCAGAAACCACTCAAAATATTTCCAATACATGACGGTCTATGCCAGTTAAGACTCAATAATATATTCCAAGCACAATATAATAAATACATAATCGTTCATGATAGCTTAAGTAACATTTAAAGTTCTTTTACAGGGTCTGGGAACACTAAATTAATAGCACTATACATTTTTTTGAGATTATTTCCAAAATCTCGCTAAGTTTGACGACATTACATCGCCAAATTGGATGCAAAAATGACTTGTTGTACTGGAAAGAGCTTTATGACCGATATTTCGGTATGATTTATCTTTCACGTTTTCCAGGGTTTTTAATATGGGTATGTAGTTCATGTGTGGCTGAGTGTATCATACTATATACTAAATTCTAAATTGCTTTCATATGATATTTTTTAAATAAATGTTCACGCACTTTGTAATAAAACATTTTTCAAGCGATTTTTAAGGGTACTTGAATATCAAATGATTTACAATACAGCGTAGCTTGTAAAGTTGTTTATACATGCAAGACATCATTCCTAAAATGCTAAATACATTTAATAACCATCAGAAGTTCTATGAACACCTGAATTTTGCCACTAGAGGGGCTTCAGTCACTACAGTATGATGAGGCTACGCATTTTACAGTAAAATGGA
Source organism: Cheiracanthium punctorium (assembly GCA_038373885.1). NCBI lineage: Eukaryota > Metazoa > Arthropoda > Arachnida > Araneae > Cheiracanthiidae > Cheiracanthium > Cheiracanthium punctorium. Next base: position 90,979 of record JAWZYV010005850.1, on the reverse strand, counting down.
TTTTTGAGGACTCCAGTTTTATCCATTTAACCCTTTGAGGCGCAACCCTTTCCCAATGCTGAAAAAAGAGCAGCCGTTGCCATCGTTCGACTTAACTACCAGCAAGATGGCGGAACGTTCATCGCGTGCCACAGATCTAGAGACCCTTTTTATGACGCAGCTGGCTGTGCCGCCACAGCCAACTGCGTCAAAAAAGAGTCTCTAGATCTGTGGCACGCGATGAACGTTCCGATCGTCCGCTATTTTGCTGGTAGTTAAGTCGAGCGATGGCAACGGCTGCCCTTTTTTCAGCATTGGGCAATCTATCCAGCTGTTCTCGCATTCTTCCATTTTTCAGCAGATGTCAGTGCTGTTAAAAATAATCGTGACAATTTTTTTTACGGGAAATGACGTGCTAAAAAGTAAAGGATTTTCGTGGAGCTATGTCACCCGCAACTATTTTAATAGAAATCAGATCCATTCTTCGTGACTGGCAACAGTCGAAACGTCAGAGTTTGGTGTTCCCAGAGCGGGAACACTGCGCGTTAAAGGGTTAAAAGTTATTTTTGTGTATCCATTCGGACGTAAGTTTCTAAGTTTTACTCAGGAAAGTAAAACGAGGTAAACAATAACCATATCGCACAAAATACTTTAAATGTAACAAAGTTACAAGCCTCTTTTAAATGAACAAAACAAGGCCGAAAAAATTATAACAAATGTTTTTAGAAAAATCTTGACAAGTAAAAAAAAAAAGGAAGTTTGCAGCCAAAAGAAATGAAAAAAATCTCAAGCATCCGCGTTGAAAGTGTGAAAAGAAGCGAAAAGTAAAAGAAAAGAAAACTAATGATATTTTTCTTCTAAATCGTGCTTTGTGATCATAAATGCTTAGGTGAAAAGGAATGACATTATTTTTGTTGTAAACGATTTTCCTTTGAAGTTAGGAAATAAGCTAAAAGAAATAAAATCAATTCTTTTTTCTAATAAGTTACATTAAAATTAAATTCTTATTCTTTAAAACGCCACAACACGAAACATAGAATTGTAATTAATTTTGTGTAGCAATAACGCTATGATTTTTTAGCTAAACGGAGTAATTAGGAAGACAAATGAAGAGCTTAATTTGGATACAATTAAAATGTTTTTACATTATTTCATTACAATTTATTTCTCAAAACAGTATATAAAATACCACGTACGAAATATTTTACTTATTCAACTGCAAGGGATTATTTTAAAAGACTATCCCAAAATAGTTTAAATGCAATTTTTTGTCAGGTAACCAGCGCTGCTTTGAAAAATGAATTATTTGATGCTTGATATGTTGATAATTTTATTGCACAGGGAGTTTCGAAAGCAATGACCTCGGCTATTATTTCTTTCATGCTGATCGAATGCATATATAATAAATTACAAAGTTACACAAAGAAAAATCGACAGAATTTAATCAAATCGCTTAATGTGTTTAAAGAGTTAAATTTGAGTAAATTCAAAATTTTAATTTTAATATTTCTTCCGCAAGAAAAAACATTCCATGTGCCCTCTACTTTAATGAGGTGATGTACGAAGTTTGGGCATTTTACCTAAATGTGTCAGAAATATAAATATGTATGCTGATTATAATCACTTTTTAATAGCTCTCGAAGAGAAAAAAATCACACCGAAATGAGTTTCAGGGTTCGTATTAAAATTACGAAAGAAAACTAAAATGTTTACTTTTATTTAATACATTTACTTTCATTTAATTTTGTGTATAGCCCCTCACTATATTTGAACATATATCTGAGACTTTTTACGATAAAAGGCTCATATTTCGCACATCAACTAATTAATGTACACGACAAATTTTACTAATCAGGACCTTTTTTTTTAATGATGGCTGTATAAAAATATAAATTATTTATTTATTCAAATTTGATTCCCTGAAAACTTCCATTTTATGAATGGATTGTATAGAATTCTGTACCTTTATTTTATGAAACTTTGTAGCTTTTTATGTTTGTCTGTGATCAATATTTAAGGAATAAAGACCGAGGTCAATGCTTTTGCGACACTTTGTACATATGTAATAAATTTGTAAAGTAGTGGGAGTGAGTACTTCATGTTTTAACTGCACCTTAAAATTTGAGTTGTTTCATCGGGAAATTGCTTTCTCGAACATAGGCCAATCTATTAATGAATTTCATGTCTTAAAAAGCAGTTAGCTTTTGTGTGCTTTGCCTTAACAAAACAAAACAGCAGTTTTCACGCATGTTTTTACGGACTGATTGACTTTGAAATTAATTCTTCCCATTTCATAAATTAAGGAAATTCTAATGCCAAGCCTCATCTTAGGTGCAAAAGTCATATAAGTCATAAGCTGCACAGTACATTCATGCCCAATGTGAAAACTTAGGAGATCAAGGAATCCAACTAGCAAAGAGATATTTCACTGGCTTCCTTGAGCGTAGACGATCTTTTCACCGACAATGTTTTGCAATAAAATCTTTGTGGGCGTACTTCGAATTTACAAGGGTCCCGTTCTGCATTCCCTACTTCTAAATTCCCTGTTCTCTATCCTACGGGAGTTTTGAATTGCAGTAATAAGAAAAATCTCTTTCATTTGGCACCAAAATGATGTAGCTCTGATCGTTAGTTCTTGCGTTGCTCAAAGAGACAGAGCTACCAGCCTCGTTAGTTCGTGTGCAATTCCCAAACGTTTTTTAAAATTTTCTTCAAGTTGGAGTAGTTGGAGCTATTTCTTTTTAGGAGCAAACTCTTCAGTTAGTAAAATAAACTCCATACATTTATTAAGTGATGTAAAAAATTTGAGAATTTGATTTTTAAAAGGCTTCGGAGATATGAAAAGAGGTATATTCGTATGCTGACTTGAACATTTTTCAATAGCTCTTAAAGGGAAATAGTCACGTCAGATGACGTACCACATTTCAGTGTTCGTAAAAAATTATTAAATAAAACAATGATTGCATAAATGCATAATACTTCTGCTATTATTAGTATTGTATAGCCTATCACCAACTTAAAAAAGAAATCTGATACCTTTTATGATGAAAGGCTGTAACTTTGTGTATCACCTAATAAACGTATGGGGCACATTTCACTATTGGGATTTTTTTGTAAGAGCCGTATAAAAATTTAAAGTTTGTATTTATTTAGATTTAATCCCCCGAAAGTTTTAATCGGTATCTTGAAATTATACACTTGTTTTTACTTTGCAATTTATTGTATATGACTATCATCAATATTTAAGGAATAAAAGTCTAGGTCAGTGATTTTTGGACACCCTGTATATACAATACTAGCACTCTCATTTTTATGTATATAACATAAAAACAGTTCATATTTGTTCCCCGTTTGAGTTAAATTTCAGGTTCGTATAACAATTAGTGACTTTTAGTTACTTATAGCCACAGCGCATTTAAAAAGTCATAAAATAACTTACTACTCACTTGAAAACATTTTTAGGGAGTGTAATAAACTGTTATTCGTACATATAAAGTAAACTAAATATAGTGATAGACATCATGGAATTTAAACTTATCTAGAGCAATGCTGTAGAAAACTGTGAAAATTATTTTTGTACTGTGTTTTTCCCAACTATGAACTAATTCTGGAAGTAATTTATCTTTTAGAAAACGGTGTCAGTTACCAAAATAATCAATAGTCCCCTAAATAGTCTTAAAGAAAATATTACACTCCTTGACAGGACTTTTTTAAGTTCTGTTACACACGCTTTACGATAACGACTGTAAAAGAGAAGATAATGGAGGAAAACCTACTGTAAAAATTAATGCTAAGTTATTTATTTTTTTTAAAGAAGTCAACTTAACTGCTTGACGTGACATCTTCAGCTTCTTAATCTTGTTTTCCCAATCTTACCACTATGTTGATGACTTTGTTAGAATAAATTTAAATGAGTGGTAGCCCTTGTTGCAAACACTCTGGAATGAAGTACTTTACTGAATATCATAGAGTATCAAATGTCTCATTTATTCTAAAAAAGTTCAGTTAATAGATGATAACTATATTTAACAACGGGTTTTTTTAAAACTATATTAATCTTTGCTCGAGTAATAATACTTTGTAAAATTACAGTTACTTAATCTTAAATTTGAATATCAAATTCTAAATTTCATACTTTTCGAAAAAACGAAGGGGGAATTTTGAATGTGATTATATTGAATTAAAAGCCACATAGCCTTTTAACGTGTTTGGCTGATCTGCTTTGTTGGATAATAAGTCTTCATTCATTCCTGAATCATCGATCAAGATGAGCAGAAGTGGTAATAAGCTATGTGTAAAGTGAGATGGGGCTCTAGAGCAGCAGTTCTCAATGTTTATTCTACTACTTTGTGATGTGGATAACATATTTAGTATTCACTATCATTTGTTTTCAGTTTTTTAAATTCAACCTGTTTAAAGTCCAGCATTTTAAGTTGGGATCTCTTTTCAGTTCCCTGTGTTCTTTACGACGAAGGGCTTGGACTGACGAAGTTCAAAACAATTTTTGAACGAAACGTGCGTATCCTCTTACCTATTACTTATTATGTGTGTTTTTTACAAAGTTTTTTAATTACTTTATTTTAAGTTTTATTTCTGTTCTCATTTATCCTTACTTCGGCTTTCAAAATTTGTATTTCGCTTTTCCCCACATGCAATAACGTTTTGCTGAATATTTATCTCATACAAAGTGTACCTCCTTGATCTAAAAATAGTTTTTCCCATGTCGGTTTACAATTGTAAGGTTTTCTTGGGTGATTCTAAAAAGGTGGGTCACCAAACGCTAACTACAATCCATTTTTCCACTTTTTGAATTTTAATCCAATTTTTCTTCTACATTATAGTATATAAGCCTAGAATTGAGTATGCAAACATAAAAAAGGCAGCAAGTGTTCTGGAAAATTACTAATTAAAACATTTAATTATCAGATTTGTAGGTTACGCATTTTTTTCGGACATCTTTGATCTGTAGATTACAGATTTTGAACATTGGTGATCTTTCGGTTACTGATTTTGAACATTGAATTTTTAAGATATGTGCATTAAAAATGCTAGTGGTTAAAAATGCATTAAATAGGCTCTATATATTTGCATTTTGCTAATCAAATGTATAATATTTTCTTTTTTCTTTCGTTCTCTCTCTTTTTTTTTTTTTTTTTTTTTTTTTTTTAGAAGTCTGTTATGTCTATTGATAAATTGGTTTTCACGAGTCACATTTAAGCAATATTATAAGCAAAGAGATATTTAATTACATTATAAATGCTATATGCATTTAAATAAATATTTTTGGTCTCACATTGACTCATTATTAGAAGTATCGAACTTGCAGTTTCTTTGAAAGAATTATGATAAAAATTAAGAGAATGAAAAATAAACAAAACAAACTTGTTGCTATTAAAAAGCAATTTAATGGTCATCTAAATTACAAATCAAGTTTTAAATGATGAAACCCTACAAAATATTATAGCGTTTGTTAATGAATTCTATTTAAAAATAAAAAATAACTGTCTTGATTTAATTTTTAAAAAATAATTAAAATTTTTTGGGGTTTATCTCTATGAATTTTAAATAGAAATTATATTATGTCCTGTTCACGAATTTATTTAAAAAATTATTTGTGTTTCGATTCTTACACAATTTGAATTCGTAAAACAATTTTCTTAAGTATATTTTCTGAGGAAAAAAAAAACATAAAACATTGAATGTCAATTTATAAAGTTAGTGAGGTTTTGCTACTCTTCATAAATCGTGCATTTTAATTAGTCATGTCCAAAAATTCGTAAGATGGAAGATGCCACCATTTTGTTTCGACCGTACTCATGTGTTTGACATGCTCATCAATGATGTTAACCATTATTTCAACTAAATACACTCTATTTCTCGAATAAAAATTGCTGAATTGCAAAAATAAGATTACATTTAATGACTTTCTTAAATTTTTAGGACACTGGCAACTCTGTGACAATATATTAAACATTAAAGAAATGGGTGTTTTGATCGCTACGCGATTTGGACATCTTCGCTCAATAATTTAGAAAAGTATATATTTACAACAGAGAAAATACGGAAAAAATTATGAAAATGCTTTAAAACACCTAAAAAATTATTTTAAAGTCTGATAAATGAGTTGAGATGATTATATAATTTTTTTTTTTTTTCAAAGAGTATTATTTCGATCGTTACTTTTCGACAAGCTGAATTGGCAAGAACACATTATGTGATTCTTCTTGTGATACTTTAATATTTTAAGCATGCAACTGCCATATGTTGTCCGAAATAGTAAACAAATCATCATTTTATTATATGCATACAATATTTTGATTATGAAACTTCTATATGCGTGCTAGAATTTTTTTTCTTGGTGCTGCACAGCTCGAGTTAGCGTTAGAGATGTCCAAAATTAACCATTTGCAGCTAAAACTTTTTAATTAAGGATATTTACAACAAACTTTTGTAATAAATGATTTCAGTTCTTGTTTCTGAGCAGAACTAAAAATTCACTGAGGGAAAAAAAATCAGTTATAAGATCTTATTTTTCTTCTGAGATAACTTTAAGTTAGGATATGTGTTTGTACCCACCTTTTTAGAATCGGCCCCCTTCACCCCCTCCTGTCCTCATCCCCCCACTCTTGGCTACTATTTTGGCATACTTTATTTCAATTCCTTTTGATGTCAATCACAGATTTTCAAGATTATCCAATCGCTGCTTGTTCGCATTAATTTAATTGGTCTAAATTTATTGTAACTCTGTAATTGGCGTTGGTTATCTCGACCATGTGTTTATTATCGCCAGGGTCAAGTTCCGTTGGCATCTGATTTTTCTCTCTCGCTTTACTGCTTTTCCATTGTAAAATTAAACGTAATTTGTATTGCGCTGGCTCACCACCAGACTGCAATATTTAATATGTTCATTTTAAGCGGCCTTCTCAATAAAAAAAATATATTTTTAAGAACTTTAAGTATTCGTCCTTTTTTGCAACAAAGTGTGTTATCAAACTTAATGCTTTGCAAATACAATGCCTTTAATTCACGAATTTAAAGTAGTAAATAATTTCTACAGTACACCCTTAGATTCTTTCTCTATTAGTACGTTCCTTCTCATTAAGACGATCCTAGTAATGTGCGAAGTATCTAAGTAATTTGCTGATTTTCTATGTAATTTGCAGATTACCTAGGTAATTTGATAAATGAAAGAATTTTTGGCACTTTAACGGATCACACTAGTCAATCTGCACATTAGCTAGATAATCTGTAGAACAACTGATTTCTGCACTTTAGTGGTATGATCGCCTCTAGTGGATACACGGAAGCCAAGAGGTCAAAACTTGAACTGCCGTCGCAATACAAAATCCTCACACGAAGTTGAGTTCAACGATCTGGTGCAGCCCTCTTTACAACAGTATCAAATGAAAAAAAAGGGGGGGGGGCAACCCACAATCTGTACTTCAAAGAACTTATCGGACAGTGCGAGATTATAAGTATCTGCTAAACAGCCTCCTCTCGTATTTTAGCTCTGTCATCTCGCTGAATGCAACAATGCACGGAATTTTATTGTGTTGAACAAACATTATTTTAAAAGAACACCTGACAGGAAACATCATATAAAAATAAATTTTCTGGAGTAGGAAGTGACAAGTGCAAATTATGAATACACGCATTGTTAGAAAATTGCTATGTGCTATAACATGCGTTTTATTAAAATTATTTAGACAGCATTAATGGCTAAAAAACCCTATTAATCCTTTTTATAAGAAATATTTTTTTGTAACAACAGATTTATATCACTATCTTACGACGCAGCATGTGTACATAGACAAATACACTCTATAACAAAAAAATCGACGCACCAAGAAACAATCATCCGATTGCTTTGAAATTTCGTATGCATGAATATTTTGAACAAATATGCAAATGATTCAAATTTGGTGTCCGATGAATGAATAGTTTGATCTCTAGCGCATCGGAACTGCGCATCCAGCAGACGAATATAAGGAGCAGTTCTTCAACGGTTGTTAAAACTTTCGGTTTGATTGCGATTCAGATGACCTTTCAACAACTTAAAAAATACCTCGCTGCAGGATTCGTGCTCATTACGAGCAACTGTGAGAGTTTGACAGAGGTCGTATCATTGGATTGAAAGAGGCCGGTTGGACTAATCGGAGAATCGCTCGTCATTTGAGTCGAAGCGATGCGACGATTCGAAGATGCTGGCAAGGATGGGTGGAAAGTGGCAGAGTGTAGCGTTAGGATGGTAGCGGCCGACCTAGGGCTACAACAGATCGTGAGGACAGAGTGATGGTCCGATCAGCTGTAACAGCGCCTTCTTCATCTCTATAAAGCGTCAGACGTTCAACCCAAACACCAGTGTCCATCATGACCATTCACAGACGATTGAGAGAGCGAAATCTACGCTCGCGCATAGGCGTAGAGTTATATGGGCCCGTGGGGCTCGAGCCCCCCCCCAATAAATTGTGAATAGGGGCTGAGCCCACCCAATAATTTACCACTAAATACAGAAAACTATTTTATACAAACATAAAAAATATATCTCACGCCAATTACAAAGGTTTAAAAAAAAAACCTTTACTTGTACTTTTAAAAATTTTCTTCTTTTGATTTCAATCATGATTTAGTATTCATTGTGATGCCACGTAACACACAATGTTACTATAAGCTGCCCTCGCTAGGCTCTGGTTAATTAAAATCAGATTATGCAATGTAAAGTATGAAATGAAGAAATGTATGAAATGAAGTTCAGATGTGTCTAAAATGTACTATCTCATCCAAAATGTTTTTTTTTTTTTTTTTCCTCCTTTGGATTTTTTACTTTGCTTCTATTTTTAACTTATTACATGGTAGGAAGATACTAACATGGATACTTACCTTACATGGGAGTAGAATTTTATGGACCCATAGAGCTCGAGCGCCTCCAATAATTTACACTTATATATAGTAAGAAAGTCATATGTATGTGAATCAGTGGCGTATCCACAAATTTTTCATGGGGGGGGTTTACAACTTCTGCAACTCACTTATATGTATACGGGTGTATGATAAGGGAGTGAAGAATATACATTTTCTATGGTAAAAAATTCCTCATGGGGGGATTATGACCCCCTAACCCCCACCCCCTTGGCTACGCCACTGACGTGAATATATGTGGTTATGGGGCCCGGCCCCCCCAATAATTTTGAAAACTTTACGCTAATGCGCTCACGCCGACCGTTACGCCACCTGCCACTCACACCTGCACACTACCGAGCCAGATTACACTGGTGCAGGGCTCGATCAGGTTGGAATGATGCCGACTGGGGACGTATAGTCTTTAGCAACGAATCCCGCTTCCAACTGCGTCCTGACGATCATCGAAGACGTGTTTGGAGACGCACAGGGCAGAGGGGGGATCCTGCTTTCACTATTGCGCGCCACACCGGCCCTCAACAAGGTATTATGGTCTGGGGTCCCATTTCCCTTGACAGCCGGATCCCTTTGGTCGTCATTAGAGGTACACTTACTGCACAGCGGTACGTGGATGACATCCTAAGACCTGTTTTGCTATCGTTCCTTTTGCAGTGCCCTGGGCTGTTTTTTCAGCAGGACAATGCCAGAGCACATACGGCTCGTGTTGCTCTAAACTGTCTGCAAGCTTGTCAAACTCTTCCTTGGCCTGCCAGATCGCCAGATCTCTCTCCCATCGAGCATGTTTGGGATATGATGGGAAGGCGATTGCATCTGGCACGGACTGTTGATGACCTCGTTCGACAATTGGAGCGAATTTGGCAGGAAATACCGCAGGAGACCATCCGGGAGCTTTATCGGTCTATGCCACGCCGCCGTGTGGCAGCTTGTATCCAGGCTAGCGGCGGGTCAACACCTTATTGAACTTGTTACTGTAACTCTGAAATAAATTATTCAATTGCTCTGAAATTTGTCGGTGTGGAGTGTATTTATTTATAACATTGATAAATTAATAATATATTCTTATTCTGCTCTGAAAAAAAATGTACAAAATAAAATAAAAAACAAAAAAATAATTAATAATATGTTTTTGTGACTGAGAGCCTTAGAACTTTTAAAATATGCATATATAAATGCACTTACGAAGCTTCCTAAAACGACTAATTTCAAAGTCACTATTGGCAACGACCGAATTAATAACAATTGAAATTTATCTTTTTATACAACAACTGACTTTTACTTATTTATTTATTTTTTACAGAAGTCCACAAAATAATTTCACCACGTTAAAATCTACAGCTAATATCATTTAAAATAAATTTTAGAAATATATGATCACGTTAATTCACGGGTATGACCCAAGGATTTCAGCGTAGCTCCTGGATCACAGAGAGGTATACAAAGACCCGTACGTTAATTCACGGGTATGACCCAAGGATTTCAGCGTAGCTCCTGGATCACAGAGAGGTATACAAAGACCCGTTCTACGAATGAACGTAGGAACAGAAAGGGAATCTCTACCAACCTGTCTTTGCGAATAAAGGGAGCTAGCATATTAACTTTCCGATAAGAAGCAATGCATTACGTAAATAAGATTGTGCTGGAATTTGATTCATAATTGATACATGTGTGGCATAATTTATTTTTCTTGATGTTATTATAATTGTTGCCTTGTTTGATTTTCATTCATTCATTTATTTAAAAAAAAAAAAAAAAACTCGCTTCAGAATATTAATAAATCACTGTCATTTTCCCTACATCCGATGCTACTTGTGAATATTGGAGAAAAAAGAAATAACTGCACTTTATATTCTTTTTCATTGAGCCCTTTAAAAATCAATATTCAAACCGTTTTGAACTTCCTTTTAGAAAATTCGATTATGTTTTTTCCTATGAAATTAAGATCGATGTGAACTTTACTTCGATGATATTAAATTTCAAAATCTTTTTAAAAATAAGACTCAATAATTTCCAATCCAAAAAATGCGATCTACTGTTTGATGAAGAACGCATAAAAAAGAAGAAACTGTCTTATATTTCGTAATACGAGTAACTACCCAATAACTCTCATTGTAAAATATGGGGCTGATAAATAAGGAGAAAATTAATTGTATACTAAAAGATTTTTTTAAATTTAAATGCTTTCATTGAATGAAACTCGAGACTTAAAATACTTTGTGCTACTACAGAGTTTACAAAATATTTTTTTTATGTAGACAAGTTCAATAATGTACGTACATTAAGGTACAGCATAAAAACTGAAATTTATATAATCGAAACTTAATAGCGCGGAAAATTTACCATTGGTAAAAACAAATAAATTTAAATAAATTTGCAGAATATCAACCAATCGGTTAATTTTTATTTATTTATTTATTTTTTACTACCGGACAAGGGTTAAAATTGGGCATACGGGTTCGATTCCGACGTATCGCTAAAGACCACCGTGTACATTTGGTGTACGGGCACATTAAATCCATGGTTTCTGTGGTGGCTAATAGTTTCCGAAGGGTGCCAATATTCAGAAGTTCCTCACCTTCTGATGAGGTTCCAAATTGGTGCGAGAAACTCCGAGAAGGACGTATGTAGCTCTAACGCCCGCATTCACGAGAGCGAGTTTTCCCCCAGACTATTCATGGCTCCTTCAATCCGCACTGGAAAACAATCCGTGAATTTTCCACGGGTCCTTTTCTCCCTTATTCACAAGCCCTACTCCTACTATCCGCAGATAATACCTGGCTTTAGTGGATACTGCTCGCCATGATTCGCCAGGGAGCACCACGTGCTTGGGGGACGATTGGTGGGGCACCAAAATCGGTTTGAATTTTCTGACAACTCTCTCTCAACACCTGATTGAGGTTGGGCTCAGGAAGAGATCAAGAATATTTGTCCTCATGGGCGCCGGCAGCATAGGGCAAGGGTGGGCAATGACCCCCTCCCTGGATTTTTGAATGCAGTGTTTTCCCTTGCTTTTCTGCTTTTTCCAACATGGTAACTATACGTTGGAGTAGTGTTTGCCCTCCCCCCCCCCCCGGGGAAATATTCTGCCGGCGCCCATGTTTGTACTTGAGAATAACAATTTTCTGCCAATTCGCCTATCCCCGGATGATTCGCAGATAATCGCGATTGGTGTATACGGCCATGAGCCACACATTCAGTGGCGCGAGCTGTCCTGGCAAGCAAAGGGTAAAAGTGGGCAAATTTTCATTTTTTTCTCTAAATTTTCATAATTTTTATATTAAATATAGAATCAACTAAACTTATATTATGTCTAGTAATTAATTATGAATGTCTATTACTTCGCAAAATTATTTGTGATAAAATGAAAAGAGAAGGTACTTACCCATTCTTCATCACGATTGCAACATTTTCGCATGCTTTACTGTTATATGAGACATAATTTAATGCTGCACTAATCAGAGAAATAATGCAATGAACGAACTATATTACTAACTGAAACACAAAGATTTTAAATCAAAACAGTTCAAGTGAATTTAAAATGAAGTAAAAATATGACACGATCAGAAGGTTCGTCTACTCCAAAGCAGAGTCTCAATATTCCATTAGCAGTAGCCCCCTCCCCCCCAAAAAAAAATATGCAGAAATTAATTTGAGCAATTATCTAAAAATAATATATATATTGTGTAATGAGAGTAATTCTTCAGGTGAATCGACTGAACAATTTGAAAAACAGGGTCATCTTCTGATGAAAATTATAATTATAAAATCCGGGCAAAAAAGTTTTGAAATCTCTTAATATCCGGATGAATCTTCCAGCAACTTCAGTGTTAAGCGATAGATATGGTTTATCTGACAGGTCCACTGCAGCATTAACAGTTCTTCAGTATGTAGGTTTCATAAAGGAAAATGATGCATTAAATGTCATAGATAGGTCTAAAATCTGAAGAGGAAAACATAAAATTAGATCTGAAATGAGAAACAAATTTAATTAGACGTCAAAGACAGTTGTGGAGGCAATTACAACGGGTGATAGAAAAAAACATTTGACGAAAATATGACTACACTCAATATATTTAATCTTCGTCCACCTAAAATAAATAAGTTCATATTCAATTTTTACTATAGACTCAGATTGAATTTAACTTTCTTCCTGAAGCGCGCGGAAACTTTTGGCATTTGAAAGATTTCGTTTTGCGTATACAGCCATTCTTATATCCATGCAGACGATTTATTTATGAAAAAATAAATAAACTATGTAATCTGGAATAACTATTCTAAACGAATGGGAATAGCACTTTCCTTTCAAAGCCTGATGACCTTGAGGAATACGACGTCATACCGATTGCAACAGCTCATTTTGTCACACAAATGATTCCCTTTTTTTGACTCTTGGAAATAAAAGGGAGCTGAAAGTAGCAAAACATCGCTAAAAATGAGGGAACCGGCGGATTTTCATATTTTTAAAGCAGAACAGATTGCTTTTTATATTTTTATACATAATTATGAAAAATTTCAAGCGGATCGTGTAAACCGTGTAGATGTTATTGCGCTCTTTCTGCTTTTTATTCTTTTTGAACTTTTTAATCTTCTTGGAATGATGACGGTAAAATATTTATATGGAAGTGGTTGCCCGGAATGGTTACAGAGCCAGTCAGTGAGTCAGTGAGTCAGGAATGAGCGTAACTCTCTAGTAGGATACTATAAATTTAGATATTCATATTGCTCTGTACTTTGCCGGAAAAAAGGACTCTCTGTCAGGTAAAAGAGAGAACAATTTTCATCGCCCAGAGATCGAGTAAGAGCATTGGTCATTGATTCTGGAACCAGGTTCCTATTATTTGGTCATATGACTCCAACGAATGGCAGAGCGATTTCTATAGGCAATGAGATTGGACATTTTTTGAGAAGTAAAGACGGTGTAATACCTTTGCTTGAAAGCAAGTTATAAAACAACTTAGTGACTTCCTTGTCTTCTGCATGACATTTAAAGGAAAGCCCGATGAAATTTTTTTTCGAATATCTTGATGGACGAACAACGGTTCTTCGGTCATACTGTGAATCAATTTGTAAATGTCTTGTGACTTGCAAATGATTAAATAGTCGAAAATTTAAAGATAATTTAAGCTAAACTCCCAGTTGCTGATAGAGAAATTTTGTCGACTGACCATCTGTTTGAAATAATGCAAGCCGTTTCAAGGCGATTGTTCTATTGACGTTTCTAACTGAAGCCCTAAACCAATGTCCCACGGAAGGCGGATGACTACTGCTAATCGAAATTCGATAGTCTAGGTTGGAACTGAGGTCTGAGAGTGTCATATTTCTACTTCATTTTAAATTCATTTGACCAGTTTTGATTCAAAATCTTTGTGTTTCAGTTAGTAAAAGGCTTCGTTCATTGTATTATTTCTGTTAGTTGTGGAGCATTAAATTATGTCTCTAATCGAAATTAGCAGTTAAGCATGTGAAATGAAGCAATCGCGATGAAGAATGGATAGGTACCTTCTCTAATTTTCAGCCTATTACAAACGATTTGGAAAGTAATAGATATGCATGATTTATTACTAGACTACAGACACAATTATGAAAGTTTAGAAAAAAATTGAAAATTTGCCTATTTTTTAAATTGTGGCTTTTTTGTTGCAGTAAAAGATATGATTTCTTCAAAATAAAATTTAACTATAACATTACTAACATATGACTCTGGCTATTACTTTCTATTGGGAAAAGTATAACTATGTTTAGATAGGTTACATATTTTTTTTTGTAAAAACCACGGTTTTTCGATTTTTTGGAATTTGAACTCTTTTGCGGCGTTAAAAAAAAGTATTAACTGAGTGGTGTAATATTTTGATAATTTATTTGTTTTTATTGATGGCAACTTTTCCGAGCTGTTACATTTCCATTATACTATTTATAAATTTCAAGTTTTACTCTCCACCTTAATACACATGTTATGTACGTTTGGTTCTTTAAAATTTTCCTTTTTGTATTTTATTTTTAGATCTTAGATTAGTTTTTTTACTTCCTTGTACGTAGTATAAGGAAGTAATGTGATCCCGAAAAATTTTGGGGGCCAAATTTCGACATAAAAACCGATTTTGACTACCTCTAAATTGAATTTTAAAAATTTTTTCGATGCATCTCATCGTAGGCTAGCATGCACGATCATATTAACGCGTCTGCAACTCATTTTGACCAGTGGCGAGTCTACTGTGGCCAGTTTTTCCATGCCGTCTGTACGTACGTACGTACGTGTGTACGTACGTACGTACGTACGTATGTATGTAACTCGCATATCTCAAAAACTATTGGTCGTAGAATGTTGAGATTTGATATTTAGGATTGTTCTATGATCTAGTTGTGCACCTCCCCTTTTGGTGGCAATCGAATGGATAGTTTATGTACAGAACCGCCCAAAAGATTCGAAATACATTACGCTCTATGGGCCGAAATTCATTAAACTCGCCTAACTCAAAAGCTATTAGGCGTAGAATGTCGAAACTTCATATTTTGGATAGTTGTAACATCTAGTTGTGCACCTCCCCTTTTGGTGGCAATCGAATGGATAGTTTATGTACAGGACCGCCCAAAAGATTCGAAATACATTACGCTCTATGGGCCGAAATTCATTAAACTCGCCTAACTCAAAAGCTATTAGGCGTAGAATGTCGAAACTTCATATTTTGGATAGTTGTAACATCTAGTTGTGCACCTCCCCTTTTGGTTCCATTCGACTGGATAGTTTATCTACAGGACTGCCCAAAACATTCGAAATACATTACACTCAATGGGCCGAAATTCATTAAACTGGCATATCTCAAAAACTGTTAGGCGTTGAATGTTGAAACTTTATATTTAAGATTGTTGTAACATCTAGTTGTGCACCTCCCCTTTCGGTTCCATTCGACTGAATAGTTTATCTACAGGACCGCCCAAAAGATTCGAAATACATTACGCTCTATGGGCCGAAATTCATCAAAGCGTTTTTTAGAGGTATTGGGCTATTTCAAACGACTCAGAAGTGATATATGCTGTAAAGAGTTAGAAAATGAATTTCTCTATTAAAAAAAGTGTCTTTATCATTTATAGTTCTGCTACAGGAACACTCAAAAGATTTCCAATACATTACGGTCAATAGCAATTTTAGGGGCATTCATCCATTTCAAGCACAATACCGTCCTACCACATAAGTTAGGTAATGGTCCGACCACGGTCACGTGCCTCCCTCAAGAACTATGCCAAAAGTCGCCAAGCTTGGCGACTTTTGGTGTACGTGTGTGCATATTTAACTCTCAAATCTCAAAAACTATTATGAAATTTCATATATAAGAATGTTGTAACATCTAGTTGTGCATCTCGATTTTTGGTTCCAATCTACTGGAGAGTTTATTTACAGGACCACCGAAAAGAATTTCAGTACCTTAATGTCTATGGACATCTTCATTATAACACAACTGTAGACAGTCATTGTTTGGTACATGCCCAAAATCTCGCCGTCTGTCCTCGACCTTGGCGAGTTTTGGCGAAATATCGCCAAATTTGGCGATAGTCAGTCATTTCGTCCATGCCCAAAGTATCGCCATTTGTCATCGTTCTTGGCGAGTTTTGGCGAAATATCGCCAAATTTGGCGATAATCTGTCATTGTTTGGTTTATGCTTAAAATCTCGCCAAATGTCGTCGACATTGACGAGTTTCGCCGAAATATCGCCAAATTTGGCGCCAAAAATTATTTCCTATTTTGTATAACTCTAAAACTTTAACCCGTAGATTTTTTTAACTTTGTATTTAGAACTATTGTAATATCTAACTGTTTTCAATATCTTTTTTGACAGCAATCGACTGAGAATTTATTTACATGGTGAGCCAAATGACTTTGAATACATTGAGGTGTATAGATGCATTCAATTCATTGAAGGTCTGTGCTCACTGACTACTTTGGCTATCCCCAAAATCTCGCTGACTATCTCAAGTTTGTCGGCTTTTGGTGAAATATCGCCAAATAAAGTGTCAGAAGGAAATCTTTCAAATTGAACTCAGCTTGGCGATATCGAAATATTTGGCTAGAAATTGCTAAACCTTACTATTATTGATATTTTATCTCTTTCAAACAAATAAATTTAGAGGAAGTGCGTCGAAAATATTTTTGATCTAATGGACGTGCAAGGAAGTCATGTGTTGGACACATCAGATTTTTTATTTTTAGATCTTAGATTAGTTTTTTTTATTTTTAGCTCTATACATACACAGAGTGTCCCGAAAAGATGGCAACACTCTTTAATTCTTTATCCATCAGAGATAAGTGAGCAATGCAAAAAGAAAAATGTTCAAAGTAAGCTAGGAAAAAGAACTACGCTACTGAAAATATTCTTTCGTTATTTTTCGAAAAGGGACACTTTTTAAAGTTTTGTGCTGCCACCGTACAAAAAATTCTCAGTAAAATGTGCCTCATACGCTATGAGTTAATGTACAAAATTTCAGCCTTTCATCATAAAGTTTCCCAGAAATGTCTTTAAACACAGGTGGTCAGTGGCTATTTGAATGTAAATTCATGTACGAATTTCAGTGTCTTTGTTACAGTGCAAAGTAGTTATTTTCTTTCGTAATTTCTGTACGGCACTTGAAATGAAATCATCTGACGTGATTTTTTTTCCCTTTGAAAGCCATCGAAAAGTGGTTTAAGTCAGTATATACTGAACTTCATGTCTATGACACTTTTTAGGATATAATTCTCAAGCTTTGTGCATCACCTCATTAGTGTGCGGGGCACATTTTATTAACTGGTAAGTTTTTGTACGGGATTCATATACAAATGTAAAAAGTGTCACTTCTTGAAAATTAACGAGAGGAATTTTTTTCATAATGTAGTCTTTTTCCTTCCTTATTTTGAACACATTTTCAAATTATACTGCCCAGTTATCTCTAAATAATTGAAGCGCGGGGTCACGATGTGTAAGATTGATAAATTAATGACATGTTCTTGTTCTGAAAATATGTATACGTTGAAAAAATGTATTAAAATTTAATAGCTTATTGTAATAGCTAAGGGTAGCGCACTATTACTGAATGTATTTGAATCTATTCAATGTACTCGTATTTGATTACATTTTGTTAGGCTTTAAGGAGAAACGCAATAATAACGACAATGACACATAAGAGAGCTGCCTGATATTATTGTGATTTGCATTTGTGGTTTGATTATTGAACATGCACTCAGTATTTTGCACATTATTTCCTGCAGTAGCCATTGCTCCAAACATATATTCTGGATTGACAGAAAACTGCACAATAACAGTATGAAAAATTTGTTTTATGTTTTACAAACTCCAATTTACTGTGGTATGCTTATTGTTACCAAACTGGGTTCATTAAACTATAAGGTCCTTGTTTTTTAAACGAAATGTTATTTCTTTCTGAGGATGTTTGCTATGTCCAGTTTCCGATTCCAATTACTCACTGAAGTCGAAAGGCCTATTAACAAAGAAAAGAAGTGCTCGTTTACTTAAGTTGAAAACTCCTCTTTTAAGATTTGGAAAAATAGGTACCTATTTTACTGTTTTTAAAAAGGAAAAAGAGACACAGAGCATAAGTTTCTGTAAATATCCTACAGTGCAATAATCACAATGCAATTCCCAGGTATCAACGAGTAGCATTTTTCTGTGTACCTAGGTTTATCTTTTCATATTTTTTCATCGTTAAAAATGGAATGCAAACATATGCCTCATTATTTGTGAACGAAAACATATGGTTGTGAAGAATAGAATAGCAGTCAAGGAAGTACTACTCCAATTTACCTTTTTGGAAACTCCGAAAATTTATAAACAATGAGAGGTGAATTATAGGGAACAGCATTAATATCAATTTTTTTGTAAACGGAAAAAGACTTGTTTGTAGAAAACCATTATAATCTTTGAAAATAAAAATAATTTTTAAAATTTCCATCAAGAACTACTTGTTATTTGTCAACTGCAATTGTTTACTTGTATGCCACTCAACTTTTTGAATTTTAGAAGATTTTATAAAATAGAAATCCTACTAATATCATAAATGTCAATGTTTGTATGTATGTTTGTTACTCTTTCACGCTGAAACGATTTGTCGGATTTGGATGAAATTTGGTATAAAGATAGTTAAAGTCCCGGATTAATAAAAGGCTACTTTTTATCGTGCGAAAAGAAACACTGTTCCTATAATATACAAAAAAAAAACCCTATCTTTTATCCAAGAAAAAAAGGAATACAATTGAGCTTTTTTTTACAAAGCCGTTGACAGATGGCGCAAACTTATAGAATATACTGCTTTTAATAAATAAAATCACCTGAAAAATTTTCTCCTGACGTGTATTTATAAGCGGGCTACGAGCCAAACACACAAATCCGAAATACGTGTTAAGCAAATAAACAAACTAAAAATAAGTTTTTGAAACTTTCATTCAGTTCGAAATATGCATTTTTCTTCGCGTCTTTCCCCCCCCCCCCTTCAATTGCAAATGTATTACATCCAGAAAAGGATGTTAGAAATATCAATTTTAATTTTGTTTAATCACACTCACGAATAATGAAACACTCTCCAACTTAATGGAATAAGAAAAGAAAATAGGGAAGACGCATGGATATGATACGCTTTTAATATATAGCACTTTAGTGCGTATCTGAAAGTGTTTCAGATTTTCTTACTTTTTTTTTTAACCTTTCCGTTTTTTTATAACGGCCGATATATCTAGAAGCTCTTCAGAATTAATATAGGTCGAAAATAATTTTACCTTTTTGTATGTTTTTATCACTAAACCATCTTATTTTTGTAACTAGGGGCGGCCCGATACGGTAAGCAAGGTAATCATAGCACCGGGGCGCCGGTTTCAAAGGGGCGTCATGTTGAACTCAAAACGAAAGTAGAGCATGAGAGGGGGCGTCTTTTTGACGTTAGCAGAGGTTCGCCACTTACCCTAGGGCCGCCCCTGTTTGTAACCATCTTAATTTTAAATACCATTCAGAATCTGAGATATGGTGCCAAGGAAGCCTCTGAGAAACACAAGATTTATTAAGATGGCGAAACAGCTGGTCGCCGGAGGCGGCTAGTATAAAAATAAATCATAAACAAATTATTTTTATTATTTTTCTTAGTATAGTAAACATATTTTTTCTTTATTTTAAAACCTTTCTGACGCAATATTAAAATATAGTTAGATAAAAGATTTTACGAATTTTATAATGTCAGATTTTTTAGAGCAAGGGGTTGTAATATCGATGGAATCCCAGCTGGTGCTTGACATAACAGTGGATGTAAAAAATATAAATAACTAAATAAAAATATATCGTCTTCTATGGTAATTATTAACTTTTAATGACAATTATACATCTTCAGTTTCAATTTTAGATATATTCATCCATTAAACGGAAAAAATTCGATTTTTCAAAAATTAAAATAGTACCACCGACTTGGTCATAAGTTGCTTGGAGTATAATTTACTTACCGTTATTTATTTATGAATTAATTAATTTTCTAAAATTGTTTAGTTCGCCTTTTTCCGCATTGGAAAATGAATCTAAAACAATGTTTATCAATCAGTGATTATTTTTATTGAAAGAAAAGTTTTTTCTATAGGGCATATTACATTCATTATCAAAAGGCCGGAAATGTTTCATTGTTCATTTCACCACATTGGGTACGATGAACATATCAGACATTCTGCCTATGTCTAGTTTTGTATCTAAATTCTCCTATTTTGTATTCGAAGTATTTCGCACCAGTTTTAAAAAGATCCTCGCACTTTTAATTTAACACTAGTTCTGGACGGCGTTCTATACAGGGTGTTCTAAAAATGTGGTAACGCGCTTTATTCCTTTATCTTTTAGAGGTAAGTGGGCAATGTATCTCGAAAAAATGTTCAAATTAAAATACGGAAAAAGATTACTTAAAAAAAAAAAAAAATTCTCAGTTAGTCAAATGTGCCCCGTACACTAATGTGGTGATGTACAAAATTTTAGCTTTTCATTAAAAAGCGTATGAAGCGTATGACATATCTTTAAGCAAAGATAATCAGGGGTATATGAATTTGAATGGGAACGTTTAATGCTAAAGTGAAAAAGGTATTTTCCTTCGTTATTTCTGTTCGATACCTGAAATGCGATCATCCGACGTGATTTTTTTTTTTTCTTAGCAAAGTGGTTTAAGTCAGCATATATTTAACTTCATATTTCTTGAACCTTTTAGAATATAGTTCGAAACATTTTCATATCTCCTTTAATTAGTGCATAGGGCACATTTTACTAAATGGGAGTTATTTTATATGGGGATCGTATACAAATTTAAAAAACGTAACCTCCTGAAAATTAATGGAAGGAATTTTTTCTTAAATAGTCTTTTTTCCTACATTATTTTGAACATTTTTTCTATTTACATTGCTCCTCCTTATCTCTAATAGATAAAGAAGTAAACCATGTTACTTCTTTTTTGGGATATCTTGTATACACATACATATAAATGCATATTTGATCCGAAAAGAAAAAAAAAAAAAGCAAAAGAATATATTTACGACTGAAGGTAGATTTAATAAATTTATGTGAACTATTGTGTAGTTTCTTGTTAATGCATAAAAATTAATAGTTTGAATTTATCTTCTCAAAAATAAAAAATAAAATCCACGGCCAGACAGATAACATTCTCAATATGAAAATTCACGGGGAAATGGATCATGCAACTGCTTTGCATACTATTGCTCCATATTTACAGATTAAGTTAATTACTGTCAACATATTAACGCTTGCTGTCAAACCCTGAAAGAGTCCAATAATATTGCAGAATTCTATGTTAAAACCTTTTACTGGCTTAGTATTTTGCAAAAAATTCATATGTATATATATATATAGATATATATATATATATATATATATATATATATATATATATATATATATATATATATATATATATATATATATATATATATATATATATATATATATAATTGAAAGAGCATTATACGACAAATATTTAAAAAATATTCGAACATATATTCGAGAAATATTCGAAATAAAATGAAATAAGGAAAACTAGTGTAAAAAAAGTCATCAAAACACAACGGCTATCGTAAAAGTAAATTTTTATTGTAAAAGTAAAGAGGAGAGAACAGCACCAGTGGTGTATATAAAAGTATTTTTTGGAAGAGAATAAGTTAAATATATATATATGACCCCAAAAAAAATTTACAGTAAAGCAAATTGTTCTTTTTTCTATTCCAAAGCAATGTATCTCACCCCCACCCCCTTTGTACTGACGATCATTATGCCTGCTGCATTAACATAGTTCATACATTTTAAGAATTAAGATCCAATTTTTCTTAAAATTACGGAAAATTACCATGCCATTTAAAAAAATTCTTATTTACGGAGTTTTACTATAAGAAGAAAATATATTTAGTTAACAGAAGTACAGTGGAACCTGCCTAATGTGACCACCCTCGGGAACGACAAAAGTGGTCACCTTATACAGGTGGTCACTTTACAAAGGTAGCACTTTAATAAATTTGCTTATGCTTAAAATTCAAATAACACTTGCACAAACACTCTACAGTTTATTTATAACAAGATCTCAAAATCAATAAATATCCATAAACAAAAAAGAGGAATGTAGGGAGTTAAATACTGAAACATTAAAATGCGCATTGTATACAAATTGTGTGCGACTTCCTTATACTTACGTTTCAATATGTATTTTAATACTTCTTGGTCACAATGAATAATAAAAAATAAAAAATATGAATAAAAAATATAAATTCCCATTTTGCAGCTTGACATATTGCTAAAATACAGTTTGAATGTTTTGGTTGTTTTCATGTTTGCACAAATATAGTTCATGATACAATTTTGTACATCAGGAGCACATTGTTTAGATAACACACTGTGCTTTAACAGCAAAGTTCTAAAAGGGCCGGTCGCCAAATAAATCACCAGGTTGAAAAAATGAAAAGAAATGTTAGACTTTATACATGTTTGGCAAAATTTAAATGTGACTCGCCACAGGGGTGATCAGAATATAGTTTTTGTAGCCTAAACAAAATTATTGTAATGCTGTGGGAAAGGAAGAAAATTAAATATATTCACAGACTACTGACGCCAACAAAATGCATTACAAAGGATAAAACCAATTGGAAGTAAATTAAGAAACAGTTAAATAGCATTATTGACAGATGGGAGATTTAAAATGGCAAGAGTATTACATTTAGAATAGGTAGAGGAAATCAGAAGTACTCATAAATGTGTGATCAACTTCATCAAAAGTAATTGTAAATATGTGATTAACTGCATCCCATGCACCTCTTGCCGGAAACCACGCTGAATCAGTTTTAGCATCAAGAGAAATATAAAAGAATCTAGACTAAAATAAGTTTTCTTTTTTAATTTATTTATCTTTTATTTATTTATTTATTCATCTATTGAGAACAAGTGTTACAGAAAAGAGAATCAGTGCTGAAATCAAATCTTGGGTTAAACAACTGCAAAGGGGTATAGCATTCTATATTATCTGAAAGTGTTTTGTATTTAAGAGGCAGTTTATACTGGAAAGTGGTCACATTTGACAGGTTAAAAAACTTAAATTTGGCAGATTATCTGGTCACTATACATTTTTCGCAGGTGGTCACTTTACAGGATATTTTTCCTATACATTTTTATGGGTTATAATGAAATTTCATAAAAGTGTTCACTTTAGTCAGGTGGTCTCTTTACCAAGGTAGTCACTTTAGTAGATTCCACTGTATTTCTGAACATCAAAAGTTGGCATTAAAAAAAAAAAACATTTTACTAGCATAGGTACTGCGTCCTTACAAATAATTTGTAAAGTCTATACTCCCAATGCTTCAGTGATTGTTTTTGATATTTGAAAGCAAAGTTTAAATCCTGAAATCACAAACTATGTCAATTCAGACACAAAATAAACTTTGTATGCTAATGCTCCATACGCATCTAATTAAACATCCAATAGTAATTTGCAACCAGAACAGTAGTCACGTGTTAAAAAAGAAATTAAAACACTCTTTATATAGTGAAATATCCCTGAACTCGGGTTGTGAAGCCACCTGATGGTACAGCATCATTAAATGACTAACAAATCTGCACAATTCATAAAAAAAATGATGATGTCATCTATCAATTTGCGACAGTGGTTTGGAGAGGAAATACTCCAAAAAGATTACGTTCCATCTCCCCTGAGACTCCAGCTTTTTGCACAACATGGAGTCTTCAATCTTTTTCGGAAAGGTTAAAAAATTGAAACACGCTTTATAACTGGATTTTGAAAATTACCAAAGGATAGAAGCGCGCATAAGATATATCAAGAATTCATGAAGAAAGGAGACGTTAAACTTCAGAGGAAAGCAAATTCGGATGTGCCTCTGATTTTTACCAACTAATGTTCGCCAATAATGAAAGGACGTTAAGCTTTATTTAATAAGCTCGTGTAGATGAAAAATTTTACATAGCTGAATAAAATGTCAGATTTTCAGTTTGTCCGGTTTTCAATAATTATAAAAGCTTGAATATTTAAGCCCGAAAAGTGGGAAATTATGGATGTATTTCACTTGTACTTAAAAGTGAAAAAATCCGTGGGCCCGTCACCATGGCCGAGTTAATAAGACATTGAAATTGGTAAATGGTTGAAGTGTAAAGGTCCAGAGTTCTGGCCTACTGCGCGGCTATTGATCTACTGGTTTGGGGTTTGGGGCTATTTTCTCCAGATGAAACAGGAATACGTGTTAAAACTCCTTAAAAACTCCTCTGACCAAGCTATCCCCTTCTAGGCAGATACACCTTCTGCAGGTTTGCCTTAAAATACAATACAATTGCTCACAATACAATTCAATATATAAAATTATGTTTCACAATTAATTTTCATGCACTGTTATGCATTTTTTGATCTAATAAAGAAGTTATCACTAATAGTTACTGAACTCTAATGGAGCAACTTAAACTGCAACAGCACCTAACAAATTTGTTAAATTAAACGAAGGTTAGAATAATTTGCATTAATAAAATTGATATGATGAAAGAATTATAAAAATCACACACAAAGGGACAGAGCTTTGCATCATCCCTTTCTCTAAGAATGGAGAACTCTCCAAAGAACAGAGTTTATATCAGGTAGTCTCTGCAGAGTAGAGTGTTGAAAAGCAAATATGACCTTAACCAGCGGGCAAGCACTGTCAAAGAATCGGATGAACAAAGGCATTTTGATGAGGACCTTGGCAGCATTTGATGAAAGATGAAAAATGTAAATCACCAGAAACAAAGCCTTTGTATTTTGTTTAGTTTTTTTTTTTTTTTTAAGTAGCAGTTGCAGTATTTGTGTGAGATTTGTGGATTCTTCTTCAATTTTAGAAAGGTATTTTATGAAATTCTTAAAAATGAATTCGCACTTTTATTCCGTTTTTTTTTTAGTTGTTGTATTACGAAATGCGAACTAGAAGAAATAAGCCTCCTTTTATTCCTTAGCTCAGTAATCAGATGAAACGTTGAAAAACTATAAAAGAAAGATAATGAATCTTCTTATAAATAAAAATGAAATTCTGTTTGTTTGTTTGTTTGTTTGTAGATTTGATTCGTATACAAATCCACAAAAATGGACCTATCGGCCTAAAATTTAGCACAGATATGTAAAATAATATAGAATAAATCATAGTCCACTTTAAAACTTTGAAAGTCCACCCGTTCCCAGAATTTAAGAGATTTTTTATGCTCTTCACGCAAAAACCTTTCCGTAATTGTAACCCCTGTAGTGAAAAAAGTGTGAAATAAGGATCGTGGTTGCCAAGTGTGGCGATTTTGCCGAATAAAATGTCGTTCGTATACAAATCCACAAAAATGGACCTATCGGCCTGAAATTTAGCACAGATATGTAAAATAATATAGAATAAATCGTAGTCCACTTTAAAACTTTGAAAGTCCACCCGTTCCCGGAATTTAAGAGATTTTTTATGCTCTTCACGCAAAAATCTTTTCGTAATTGTAACCCCTATAGTGAAAAAAGTGGAAATAAGGATCGTAGTTGCCATGTGTGGCGATTTTGCCTAATAAAATGTTTTAAATTCTGAGAGTAAAAATAAAAGAATAATAATGATTTTTTTTTTGTTAGTTTATATTCGTAAGGTTATTTTTTTTTAATTATAATATCGTGTGCATGGGAAATCAGAGCAGGAATGTAATGCTTTACACGCAAAACAATAAGATTTGAAGATTTCCGAGGCTAATGTGTATATTTTTTTAGTTTGGCGAAAAAATAAAATGGCTAAAATATAGATTTTGAGTAGTGAGCTCTAGCGGTTTGCACAGTTTTCGGCTTGGCGCAATTTATTGAGAGCTTAAGGAAATAGATTTTTGAAAACAAGTGCAAAGGTCTTATTAGAATACAGCGTTAAATTTTAATGATCCGTGAAGAAATAATGCAGTTATTAAGGGATTTCAAGCGATCTAACTTCAGAATTCTCGCCAATTGAGTACATTGATTTAAGTTGGGGGAATTCCGCCAAATTTCAGAAAATTGAAATCTTCTCATTTAGTACATTGGAGTAACGATGAATAAAACACATTATAGTTGATAATTTAAAAAAAAATCGGCTGTATTAAGGGATTCCAATTTTCAAATAAATGCGTGCTACTCTTTGGCGGTCGAACCATTTCCCATATTGATTGCTGCTAAGTCAATGCTTCGAATGATTCCCTGAAAAAACTCTTGCAAAATGGCGTTTGTTGGCACTTTGGCGAGGCTTAGATTTGAAGCTGGATTTTATTTGAGACTGGTATATATAATAACACTGGTTATAGATAAAAATGAATGTTGGTATGTGTTTATGAGGTTGAAAAACTCCAGCACCGTTGAGCACCGTTGCACGATGAAATTTGGTTCACCTAAGTCTTTTATGATGGAGAAGGTTTTTATGCTATCCGTTTTCCTTAACTTGCCACTTGGTGCCGCAGCACAACGTTAAATTCTATTCCGTTTGCTATGCGAATATCGTCCAACCGATTTCGATGAAATTTGGTACACGCGAATATTAGAACACGGAGAATATTTTTCACTATCCATTTTGCTGTAACTTGCCGCTAAATGGCGCTGCAAAGCATCAACTTCTATACCGTTCGACTGATCGGCATAAAATTTTTTATACTTACACATTTGAGCACGAAGAATATATTCTAACTGCGTTCCTTTTGATGTTACTCACCACTGGATGACACTGCAATGCATTATTATTTTAACTCGTCACTAATGACGCTGCAGCAGGCCAAATTCTTGACCATTCAAACGGTCGCTATGAAAATCAGTATACATAGCTATTTGAACAATGAGAATATTTTGGCGTTATCCATTTTGCTATAACTCGCCACTTGACGGCGCTGTAGCAAATCATTACTTTATTGAACCACTAGATGGCCCTGCAGTGTATCACTTCTTGACTGTGCAAATAATCGCTATGAAATAGGTATACATAGATATTTGAACACGGGGAAGAGTTTGGCGCTATCCATTTTCCTATAACTTGCCACTAGATGTCGCGTCAACACATGAACTTCAGGACTGTCCAGCCGATAGTCATGAAAATTCGTATACATCGATATCTGAATGCGAAAAATATTTTCGCCGTATCCGTTTTGCTAAAACTCGCCACTAGATTGCGCTACGCCGCATGGCCTTCTGCACCGTACAAACGATTGCCTTGCAATTCGGTATGCATGATTATTGGACACAATATAACGCGATATCCACTTTGCTATATCTGCTTATTACAATGAATAGTAATCACCACAAATCGTAATATCAAAAAGTCCACTCATTCCCGTGCGAAGAACGGGTACTTCAGCTAGTTAGTTATAAAAATTAAAACAAAGAAAGGAAAATTTTCAAAATGAGCTTATGATAGTATGCGTAGTTGTTATAAAAGAAAATTTAAAGTAAAGTAAAACTGTATACAAAAAATGTACACTCTCAAAACAATTAAAGGATATTGCGGTTTTAGGTGGATCTTGTGGCTGGGAAACTTTCTGGCTGATTGATACATGGTCGACAGACGTAGTAGGTTATATGAGAATAAATTACACATGTTTGGGAGAAAAAACGCATTTTATTGCGCATTTCTGTAGAAAAAGAAAAAACACAATTTATGCATATGAGAAAAAAAAGAATAAGAAAAGGTGTTTCCTTCAAAGGAAATCATTTTCAGTAGGGAGTATGGTTTCCACGGACGGCCAGCAACGTTGAACACCTTTGAGGCATGGAATCTATCATGAGGCTATTAATTACGAGTTGGGGTATTCTGTCCCATTCTTCCAGAAGAGCTATTTCCAGTTCTTGGAGAGTTTGTGGGGACGGTTGGCGGCCAGCAACTCGTCTTCCTAGAGCGTCCCAAACGTGCTCTATTGGATTCCTGTCTGGAGAACACGCTGGCCATTCCATTCGTACGATACCTTCCTTGAAAAGGAAATCCTCCACCAGGTTAGCACGATGTGGCCTGCAGTTATCGTCCATTAAAATGAAGCCATCTCCGAGTGCTGCAGCGTAAGAGACAACAATAGGTCTGAGGATCCTCCTCTTCCATTCTCCTCTCCCCCTCCAGAGACCCTCCAGATGAAAATACGCCTATTATCAGGATGACCTGAAAAACGGGATTCGTCAGAAAAAAGAACATTGCTCCATACATTTCTCCTCCAGTTCACATGCTCTGTTGCCCACTCCCTGCGGTCGCGATGATGCCTTGATGTTACTCTAACACATGCCATCGGTCGGCAAGCATACAGACCTACACCATGGAGCCGGTTTCGGACAGTCTGAGTTGAAACCGTGGTGCCAGTAGCCGAGCGAAGGTGTTGTTGGAGAAGAGTAGTGTTCATATTCCGGTGTCTCCGAGACGTTCCATACTAGCAATTTTGCTCGGGCCTTCACCGGCCACGTAGCCTTGAGCCAATGAGAAGAAATCGGGCCGTCCACTGTGAAAGTGCTCGGATACACGCAGTTCATGTCCCCTCGGACGTGGAAACGTCCGAAGTAGTTTAACCGATGAGTTTTCATCGGGTTGAACACGGATTTAAGGAACTGGTCCGTTCACTTTATGCGTGAGGTTGGCCAATCACCAGGGTGAGTATCACTTTTCGATAAGTTCTTATGTGATGTTCACATGCATTTAACCCTTTCCGTCCCTACGATGCAATCCGAATGATAACATTCACAAGTGTTTTACAGATTTCTTTTATATTTGAAATGTATTTGTAATCGCATTTTTCTTATATGGTAATGCAGTGCAGAAGCAATACAGTATAGAAGAAATACACTTTTATTACGCGACGCATATGCATGCATGTAGGTACGTCGTATACTCCATCTATTTACATATATAGTCGTACTATATACGTAACTATACTATACGTTAACGTACTATAGTCGTATACTCCATCTACGTATAAAATTATATACGTATGTTACATGTTCGATAGTCCCGCAGTGGTCTGGGCGCTAAACTCCGTTCCCATAAGAACACGGTAAGTGAAGCAGCATCCGCGTTGGCCAGTGCTTGGGAGGGTCATCTTCCTCTCGGCTCGTCCGCTGTGGAACCGTGTACGCTCATGGGATCTGGTGCACGTAAAATCCGTCGTGGCTCCAATGTCCTCCAAGTTATTAAACGATACCTCTGGGGGTGCCGATTTCAGGTGGTGGTTGGTCCCTCATCTGGAATCGGTTCAAAATTAGGGACCAATAAGTAGAAGTCCAACCCCCTCGGGGGCACTGGCACCCCTCTTTCCATGGATAGTGTCGTTTATCATGGACACGACAACAACAACAACAAATGTTCGATTTGTTTTAACTAGTCCGAGCGCATAGCGCTCTGAACTGGAAGACTGAAGGTATCTGGTTCAAAACCAGATCGCGTCCGCCGACCTAACCGTTCGGAGTTTTCCGTGGTTTCTACCGAAATTTAGCGTAAATACGGGTTAGGACACCTTAGAAAGACCCCCCAATGAGGGCACCCCATCCACAGGCCTAGATCCTTCGTGTAGATAATTGTCCTTAATCCCAGAACTCGCTTTAACTAGTATTTTGGTAATGTCTGTACGTACGCATGTTGCATTTTCGATCTAGTTTGATTAAATTTGAGGGACGTCTGCTCGTATGCATGTATTGATGTACGTATGTTCTTGTGTAATTCGATTAACTCAAAGAGGAATAGCCGAAGAAATTTCAAATGTAGGATTGCCTTAAAATATGTACGTGTCCCTTTTTGATTCCAATTGGCTGAGTAGTTTATTTACAGAGTTATACGAAAGACTTTCGATGCATTAAAGTCGATGGACATGCCTTTCAGATTAAAAATCCCTGAACTATCTCTGTTTAGCTCATGCCCAAAATATTGCCAACTGTCCCCAAGCTTGGTAAATTTAGGGGCAATATTACAAATTTTGGCACTAAAAATAAGTACGTATCTCGAATAAAAATAAAAACTATTAGACATAGAATATTGAAATTTTGTATTTAAGACTGTCGTAATATTTGGTTCTGCACTTTTATTTTTGATTACAATCCACAGGTTACACGCTTAAACCCAAAGAGCGAAAAAAACGATACATTGCGGAGCGATCCGTTTCCATGGAAACCTACAGTTATTTCCGCGAAAGTGCTCTTTGAGTGGTCTTTTTTCAGAGAATTCCCGTCCTCGCTTCCTCTTTTTTCTGAGAACTCCCCTCCTCGCTTACTGTTATATTTCGCTCCGCTCTTGTGATCGAAAAACGCTCCTAAAGGAGAAGCGCACTTTTGAAAACTGGCCCAAAAATCGCTCCGACTGATCGAATTTTGCTCGTTCGGTTTAAACGTGTAGGATCATGCTTAAAATCTCGCCGTTTGTCGCCAAGCTGACGAAGAAAAGAAAAATGCCAATTTTTCAGCCAGGAATATGTTTTCAATGCTGAAATCTCATCCTGCTGATATCTCTTACGCTTAACGAGATACTGAAGTATCGCATTTCAGTTTCCAATATATTTAAATAGCTTGCATCAAGAATGCGTAAAGTTTAACAGCCATACAAGAAAATTGTGTAGTTCACATCAGGACATTTTTGTGATAGGAAATCGACTTTCCGAACTTTCTTGAATTAACTTACAATTTAAAAAAGATTATCGACCACTGGAACCTATGGAACTAGCTTACAGTTTTGTAAAATAGGTTTTTTTTCATAGACCATAAGCATAGACCATAAGACATAAGATCGCTATAATAATTTTTAAAATAAAGTAAATTCCAAAAATTTTTATTGAACTTATTCTACACAAAATATATCATACACATAATTTACAAAAGAAGTATTTTCTTTGAGTTTTGCAGCAGCATCTTCAAACATCTTATTTTATGAGCAGCTTCTAGGAGAAAAAAAGAAAATTTTTAGAACTTAATTTACACAATAATAGGAAATGCAGAGTAAGTCTGCTTCATATGTTTTTTTTTTTTTTTTACATAATTTCTATATCAGGGATTTCCAACCTTTATATTACTTCAACTCCCTAGAAAACGTTTTTTTCTGAATAGACCCCTACGTTTTCCCCAACACATCGGTATCTCGAAAAATTTTCCCAATGCACTCACAAAGACAGCAAAACATTAGGTGAAAGAAATTTTTCATGTGTCCGGCAGTAAAACAGTTGGTTAAGCTAGGTTCCCATTGGAACTCCGAAAGGGAAGCAGCACCTGCTTGGCCAGTGCCTAGAAGGGTAAACTCCTTTCTCGACTGAGGCTGATGTAAACTGTGGACGCTGTAGCGAATTAATGCACGAAAAATGTGTTATGACTTCAATGTTTTCCATGTTCAATCCATATATCACTTTGGGGCAGGGACGTAGCCAGCAGGAGGATATCGGGATATATCCCCCCCCCCCGAAATGTTTGGATTAGTGATGAAATTCCATCTATTTATACACATATAAGTTCATATCCCCCCCCCGAAAAATTTTCCTGGCTACGCGCCTGCTTTGGGGTACCAATCCAGCTCTTAGGTCATCCAGCTGTCATCTGAAATTGGTTCAAAATTTAGGAGGGAGACCCGGGATAAGTAGGCATTCCCCTCACTGGGGATCAGCAAAAAGGAAGCTGCCCAATTAAGGCCATTTCCGTTTTATATAACGGATCTGATCCCGCTCTGCAGTTGGCCAGAGGGTTTCGAAGCAACAATAACAATTTTCATGCTCTGCGTTTGCAGAATTTACCATGATTCAGACTGCGGGATGCAGTAAATGACCCCAAAGACGGATTTTTACATATCCCTTCTTTTTTCAACTTTTGAACCCTCTGAAGTCTTATTTCATGTCAGTTTGTTTGTTTGTGTTGTGACGGCAACGCTAAGGGTGGACGATCATCCTAGGATGAGGGGTTATCTTAAAATGTAATTTTTAAAAATATAATTCCCAAATTTTGTGCATCACCTCATTAGTGTATGGGAATGCTTTTGTACGAGGGTCATATAAAAATGTAGAAAGTGTAACTTTTTGAAAATTAACGAGAGGAATTTTTTTAACGGAGTCTTACTTCCGACCTCATTTTGAACACTTTTCTCAATTTACGCTGTCTACTTATCTCTAATAAAGAATTAAAGCCCGTTACCACCTTTTTGGGACACCCTGTATCAGTCTGGTTTATAGTATCCACAGGTTCTGAAATCATCATTAACCAGTGTTCTGCTTAAAAAAAAAAAAAAAAAAAAAAAAAAAAAAAAAAAACGTGGTTTGCTTTAAAAAAGAAAAAAAAATCACTGTATTTACGTATACTATTTCTAAGCTAATCTAAATTCATCAACGCGGATTTCGAAGTTTATAAAGCGAAACAAAACAGTCGTTTGAATATCAAATCAATGCTGTACAGCTTCTCATTTCCATAACCCTAAGAATCTGCGCTTTATGCCTTTGGAAACTATCTTGGCGAGTAATCGCATCGTTTGGACTTTTTTTTTTCTTTTTTTTATGGTCAACGGATGCAAATAATCGGTACTTATTTTACCGTCGATAATTCACGCCAACAAATTTTTTCGCCAAAGGATTGCAATGCACTACTTTGTAACAATGAATCTGAGGTATTTCACACGCACACGAAATCGCTCTTTTTGGCTGACTGACTGTAAAATACATCAGATATACATCCAAGCTTATTTGGTACATAAGTACCAAATAAGCTTGTTTTGGTCGGAAGTATGATTTTTTTATTAGATTCAATGAAGAATTTACCCGTATATTTTAAAACTAAAAAGCGATTAACTGTATGAACTAGTGTAATTACACACTGTACGCCGTGTAAAGATAGGAAATAGATACTAATAAAAAATAGTGTTATTCCATTAGTGTTATGCAACAGTATCAAGAGAGAAAAAAATAATTACAGAGATGTGAATTTATACTTTACTTATATTAGACTAATACTATATTAAAAATGTCTAAAATTTGTTACAAATGATAGTTATACGTACCAATACAGACTAATCACCACCAAAAAACTTCTTCAGTTTTTTTCGCCTCCTATTCTTATGAAAACAAACATGGCGCCTGCCGGTGGATACTCGGATGTTGCCATCGCTCGACTGTTGCATGAACAGAGCGCATGCGCCAATTTTCATCTGCTGAATGCCACTCGGCCGTTATGCGGGCCGAAATTTCTTTTCAGTTCAGCGTATTTTGATCAAATTTAGGCATATGGCCCGATAACTCAGGCCGGATATCGTTTCGAGCATCGTTTTATGGGTACCGGACCGATCAGTGTCTGCCGCACACATAACAATCATCGTTTTTAGATGGAATTCCGTGTCTGGGCCGAGTACCGAATTTCGGTGAGCGATGAGTTGCGATGAATGCCGGTGGTTGGCCGAGCAGAAACTGGGAATTGTTGCTTGTAGGGTTAACACTAAATAACGATCTTCATTGGGCGTTGTTGCCCGTCTATGACCTTGCCCTGGTCTTCGGCCTGCACTTCCAGCTATCAAAAACCGTTTCCAGATCCTGGAAATCACACTTTGTGACACTCCAAAGGCTTGCGCTACTTTGACTTGAGTTTGGTCCCCTTCTAACCTACTGACAACTCTCCAAGCTTCTGAATCGGTTAAATGACTTAGCTGAAACATCGTACTCATCGAAACAAAGCAGTCACTGAATGCCGATCATCCTTGTCTTCATTGTCTTTTATTCAATTGTAAGTCCAATTTCATTCGCTGCCGCTGAAGCGACGTTTTTGACGTCGAACTCATAATTAGCATACTCCACAGTTTGAAAATCAGAAAAATTTGCATTTGTGATTCTCTTCTTCCATTTTCGGCAAAAGAAATTTCGCTTATATCTTTATTTTATATAAAACTTACAATATCCTTTAATTGTTTTGAGCAGTGTATATTTATGCATACATACGTATAAAAGTAAATAAATAGAAAGTTTGCGACTAAGCTTTAGAAAACCATTTTCGTTATTAAAATTCAAAAATAAAAGGGGAAAATTAGTATGAAGAAATTCAAAACAACCCATAACTCTTCCCCTTCTGGTTTGCGCTCCTGGTCATATGAAGTGAGAAAAAACTTTACATTTTAACTTTTCGAAGACTCTCAGAGGGTTAAAGGCATATTTGGTAAGATATCTGACCGATGACTATAACACGCGTTTAAGGATTAATCCGCGTGTCAAATGTTTGGTGAATAAGGGTATTAACCATTCAAAGTGCAGTATCACGATTGGGAGAATAGAAAACTAATATTTTTTCTGTCAGTCACTACTTCCCCCCCCCCCCATAAATAAACAAATAAAATAAAATAATGACGCATTTGACAATATTTCTATCTTTGCTTTATG
This sequence comes from Cheiracanthium punctorium, assembly GCA_038373885.1. Classification (NCBI taxonomy): domain Eukaryota; kingdom Metazoa; phylum Arthropoda; class Arachnida; order Araneae; family Cheiracanthiidae; genus Cheiracanthium; species Cheiracanthium punctorium. The sequence goes on along the minus strand of JAWZYV010005850.1, from coordinate 56,239 downwards.
AATAATAAATTTGATTTCCTGAAAATATTTAAGAGGACAAAGTTGCACTGAAATCTTTTAGACCTGTCACATATCAAAAGATGCAAGTGCTGCACAAAACGCATATCTTTTATGGCCTTATTCACTAAATACTTGACATCCGAATCAATCCAAACTCGCGTGTTAAAGTCATGGATAAGATATCATACCGATAACTTTAACACGCGTTTTAGGATTGGTCCTAAAAATTCACCCCGGGTGCATCAAATTTCACCCCGGGTTCGACTCCCGGCTTTGGGTGTGGATATGTTAACTTGTCCGTCCTTGTGATACAAATTGTACTTCGTAATCAAGATGTACTTGTTCTTAGGAACAGCTGAGATGAAGGCCACAATAGAGCCATAGATCTCGATAAACTGTCGGCCGTATTCATCAAGTACTTGAACACGTGTTAGCCCACCAAAACGAGAGTCAGATGTCGAATGGATGTATATTTGATGTCTATTTAACGTCTGAAGGGGTTAACATGGGTGTCAAGTTCTTGGTGAATACGGCAGTTAGTCTTTCAATTGTGCAACTGTCCAATTGTTATTTTCGGACTTCTGTGGTTGTTTTAGGATTCCACTTATAAATCCTCGTCATGTAAAGTGGACAAAGCAATGAAAGTTTTTACTAGCACAGAGATGGAAATTTTTACAACTAGGGTATGAGTGGGAATCAAACCCATGACCGTACACTAAGGCGATTGGCGTGGAGTAGGACAAGCCCTTAACCTCCAGCCTGGTGGTCCTCTTCAACATGCTCATTCATTGGCTGCATTCGCAAACGACTAACTCGTTGCAAAAATTTTGGTAAGAAAACTGGAATGTGTTTTTTCAGTGCTATCAGTTTCTTTTGCCTTTACGAACAACTTCAGTTTATTTAGTTTCGTCGTCTAGGAGATTTGTTTGCTTACAATTCGCATCTGTTGTTGTTTTGGTCGATGAGAGTTTTTAGTGCATACTCAATATAAAATCAACAGGATTTTAAAAGAAAGAATGGCCATAATTGAAGTAAACATTTTTGAATTTACTAAAATGAAAAACGCAAGAAAAATATTACCTTCGAAAAATTCTGTACCTTCGTTGCAGTTTCTAGCGTACGCAGGAATTTCCTCCTCGAAAAAATAATAATTGCAGCTTTAGCAAAGGTAAAACACTTTTCATAACAACGGACGCCATTTCATAACAACAACAACGTGCAGCAAGTAAAACTAGATGAACCTGTTCCGTGCTCAGTTTACTTAGTTTGATCATCAATGCCATCGTCAAAGTCATCAATGAAAATGGTATTCACCATGACAAATTCAAGGGTTACCATGACATTTGACCATTACCATTTCCAAGTTGTCTCTGAGAGTCAAACTGGCCATTCAGGTTACCTGACTCTACTGCTAGTGCTACTGCTTGTGATTGCTATATACGCGGGTTGAATGTGTTTGGAAGTGTAAAAAATCCAAATTATGATGGTAAATGAAATGACGATTACTGACTAACACATTAACGCTGGATTATTACAATTTCGATTGATGCAGGAAGATATTTTTTGAAAAATGCGCATATAACAAAAGGAAAGATTCGCATCTGTTACTTTGTTACACTAATAATTTTGTCAAAATCAAATTTATTATGCACGAAATTAAGATAGGAAAACAGAATAACGTTTACATATTATTGGGATCGACTGTTTACCGGAAAAATTTGAGTTCTCCAATTAAAGCGAAACCTAGGCAATAATGAATTAAAATTGTTCTAGTTTCACATATCAACCCAAAAGTATCGTCAAGAAGTTGAATATTCGGATGTATCCTTTAGAAATTTTTGCGTTTGTTAGCATAAGTTTAACCCATTTATGACTAGTGTCCCTATTTTTGGGACGGCGTTTTCGCTATCACACGAAAACGTTAAACGTTGTTTATTTTTCCTAGCCTTCATTCCTGATCATTGAACCTCAAATCCACAAAATGTTTTAACATGACCAATAGAGTGAAGCGAAAACACTTTTTCTTGAAATTCACATTGCCTGAGTCATTAAACGGTGCGAAACTGATAAGAACAAATTGTCTCCAAATTTCAGATCAAAATATTGCCATCTTCAGGTTCCACACCTCAAGCGAATATATTCCCATTGTCTTTTTTAGTCTTTTATGAATTTCTATTGAAATAGTTACGTTCAATTAATTAATTGAATAATTAATACCCCGATACACCTGCTCTATCAAGAACAACGGCAACCCAGCAAACACACACAGGTTCTCTGAACGTCTATAAACGTTCAGAAGACGTTTTCTGAACGTTAATAGACGTTCAGAGAACCTGTGTGTGTTTGCTGGGAAGTTCGGACATTTGGTCTGTCTTGGAGATTTAGAATCTCATCGTCAGTCGTTTTCCGACATTTGTCTTCCTGACTAACAAAATCGTCATCATTTTCTGAGGAATATTCCATTTCTGAATGAGATCCTAAGTCGACGTTTGCTTCTAAATCTACGATTTCCAGCACTGACATGTGACAATAACGTATTAATCAAGCAATTTAATAATGAAAATATAACTAATCATTCAATTAATTAATTAAACATTATTATTTTAACCCATTTATGCCTAGCGTCCCTTTTTTGGGACGGCATTTCCGCTATCAATCGAAAACGTTATTTATTTTTCCTATCCTTTATTCACGAATATTACACCTCAAATCCACAAAATATTTTAACATGAGCAAGCAAGATGGTGACATTTCAATTTTTATACATAATGATTTTATAAGAAACTCTCTCTTGCTCAAGAAGCTGACATCAGAAATTTATCTATTATTGCTGGTAATAGCAAAAATCTAAGAAAGTCGCAAAAATATCTGGGCACAAATGGGTTAATAAAAATAAGGTAGAAATATATTCGCTTGAATTGTGGAACCTGAAGATGACAATATTTTGAGCTGAAATTTTGGAACAATTTGTTCTTATCAGTTTCGCACCATTTAATGACTCAGGCAATGTGAATTTCGAAAAAAAGGACCAAGTAGGATGCTGACATTTCAATTTTTATACATAACGATTTAAAAAGAAATTATCGATTGTTCAAAAAGTTGACATCAGAAATTTATTTATTATTACTGGCATTAGCAAAAATTGAAGAAAGTCGGAAAAATATCTAAGCACAAATGGGTTACAATATTAGCACACACTCAGAAAAGTATTCGAATTAAGTCAAATTTCCCAATTTTAGTTTAGAGTATAATTTTACCCATTCCAAGCAGGGGCGGCCCGACACGATAAGCAAGGTAAGCATCGCATCGGAGTGCCATTTCGAACCCAGAAACTGACAAAAACTTAATCTACAGCATAAAAGGGGTGCATTTTTTACGTTTGTAGTGGGTCGCCCCTGATTCTAAGGATGGCAAGAATACTTACCACCTAATCTGTTGACTACAGAAATAAATTATCATTAGAGAATTTCCTGATTTTTATTCAGTAGTAATGGAAAAATATTTTTTACCACATATATACATACTAAATTATGTTTCCCTTATAACTTTCCTCTTTGATTCGTACTTTTAAACAAAGCTCGTGATGAATGCATGAAAAATGAGTACAAGAATCATCGCTTTTAGTTATATCTCTTCGCGTTTCATTGCATGTGTATGCAGCAGTTAGTTTTTTGACTATGATTTTTTGAAAAATTAATTTATTATCCTACTAAATTTATGTATTTGTGTAATACTCGTTTGTTTAATTTTCCATAGATATAGGAAGTTTTAGATCGAGCACAACGGGAGAAAACTTGTTGCCTTCAAACGGCAGCCATGACAGTGGCATGCGCCTGTGCAGAATGGAAGTAGCCTAAATGATAATAGTACTTCCAACAATCTTTATTTGAAAAAGTACTTGCAGCTAAATATTTTCCCTCGAATTTATTTATTTTCCTAAGGTAATACAATGAATGTTCTATTTTACGTTGACGGCAGCCGTGATAGTGGCATAAATAAGGTCCGTTTTTGGCATCAAAAAAGTACACACAAATACCTAGATGAAGCATTAGATGCTTCATCTAGGTATTCCTAAATATATGGTTTATCCGCCCCCATAGATCGCGATTTTCCTTGAAGATTGGGAGCGGGGGCGCTTTTCCGGTATTTTTCGGTAATTCTTTTTCTAAAATAGTGAATGAGACAGTGAAAGATTCTCATTTTACTTTTTGTTGTTGTTATTGTTAACACGTATATCGGATTTGTGTGCTTGGGTATTTTATTTTGTTATTGCTGAGTATATTTTGTTCAAATCAGATTTATTATTTGAGAATTTAAAACCGAAAAATAAATTAATGCTTAAGAATTTTTGCGACCAACAAATTCTGTGACCGTTTGAAAACAGATCGCTGGACGTTAATGGTTTAAGGAGAAAAGTTAAATAATTTTTCTGATGACAAAAACATAGAGAGCTGAGAAACACTGATTGGAACCGTCGTCTTCATGTATCCGCTAATAATCATTTTCGAAAAAATGTTCGAGTAATAGTGAACTTTCCAACCACGATTCACCAAAAACTAACGCATCTTTCACTTGATAAAATTGTTAAATCAGAATATACAATTTTTTTTTTCATTGCATTGATAAAATTGTCGTAGAAGAGTACATTGTTTATGAAACTTAGCCTAAAAATCCGTCCAGTTGTCAGGGACGCTTACTTCTGAACCCCTAATTAGCCTGTTTCCTCTCATCATTGAAAAGACGCAGCTATTTTTAAATGCTTCGCTGGGACACTCTAAATTGCTTGCAAAATCGTTGGATTCCGGGGAGCATTCAAAGACCCTTACTAGGAAGCAACGCTGGTTACAGAAGGAGAGTCTTCTCCGCTGCGTCTTTTCAATTATAAGAGCGAGCAAGCTGAATATCGCATCACTATTAAAAATGAACTGGTAAAAGGAAGAGACCCATCTCTGATTAACCCTTTGAGGCGCAACCCTTTCCCAATGCTGAAAAAAGGGCAACCGTAGACATCGCTCTACTTAACTACCACCAAGATGGCAGACGATCGAAACGTTCATAGAGTGCCACAGATCTAGAGACCCTTTTTTGACGACAGCTGGCTGTGCGGCACTGCCAGCTGCACAGCCAGGAGGCAATCTATCTAGCTGCTCTCGCATTCTTCCATTTTCCAGCAGATGTCAGTGCTGTTAAAAATAATCGTGACAATTTTTTTACGGGAAATGACGTGCTGAAAAGTAAAGAATTCTCGTGGAGCTATGTCATCCGCAACTATTTTCATAGAAATCAAATCAATTCTTCGTGAATGGCAACAGTCAAAACGTCAGAGTTTGGTGTTCCCAGAGCGGGAACACTGCGCGTTAAAGGGTTAAACGTTTCATCATACTTATCACTTCTCCCTTGAAACTTTCCTGGGTCTGCCACTGAGAGAAAAGGACCCTTGAAATAAACCCAACACGGAGGTGGTTCACAAAACCACCAAAGAAACGCTCACGCACCAAACATTGCAACCCTGCCAGGGCGATCGGCAATTGCCAGAGGGAGACGGCGCTGGCGCGTGGATGCGGTAGAACGGAGAGCGACGGCAGACCGTAAAGTGCCCGTCACTAGGCAGACCACCATACCCTTCGACCCAAGGGATGATGCACACATCGTTTTGAAACCCCCGAACGGGTAAGTTTAAACTGTCGTTCTCCTCGCATCTCTTTAATAACTGTTTCCCTGCATTACACCTAGCCTCTTAGCATGCTGTTTTTGCGCCGGGAAAGATAAATTGGGAGTGTGGTTACGATCCGAGCGGTTTTACAAGGCGTAAACCAGATCGGGGGAGTGTTTTGGAAACTTAATGATTTGTTTTGGTCTTGATAATTGAGGTATTATTTGATCTTCTGCATGCAATGGCTCGTTCTTGTATGTATCTAAACACTGCATTGATTAATTAGCTTCTATTAAAAAGTGATTTTAATAATCAGATCTTGTTGCTGTGACTTCATATCAAAACAATTACTGATGTATATTCAATAGCATTACACTGAACACGTTCATATAGAATTCAGTGACTTCTCATACACAAATGTAAGTGAATTTTAAATAAGGAACATTTTAAAAATATATGCTATGTGCTTCCAAAAGTAAATGTATGAAAGTGTACATATTAGGTTTGAGACATATAAAAACCGTATACTTCTTTTGCAATTAAACTTCGCTATGAATGCAACTCTTATTTCTCCTGGAATCATTAAAAATGTATGAACCTGCAATCTTAATAAAATGGCCAGAATTAGAATGTTATATATTTGCAAATTTTATATTTCTTCCTTATCGGGCTGTATAATTTAATTTGCACAGATCAAGCGATAAAGTGTTGAACACAATTCTGACAATTTTAGTTCCGAGTAGAAGTACTGAATTTATATCAAAAATAAACGCTAAATTTCTCAAAAGCTTCCGTTTTTTTTAAACTTTTCTTAACTCTGCTGATGTTTATACAAATACTGAGAAATTTTACTTCAAACCGTTTTTAGACATTTAACAGGAAACATCTGAAAATGTAAACTTTTTCTCTGAGCAGATTGAACTTTATTCTCTAACATCAAGTTTTCTCTGCAATAATCCTCTATTTTTGATAGAGAAATACTCATACATCGTAAACTATATTCGTTAACTTTAAAAAGTGAAAACACTATTTAAATTTTTTTTCTCATTTTAATTATACTTGCCTGCTCAGGGCTTCATCCAGCCGCAGCATTCAAAGATAGGCCTGGGAAGCAAACCTAAGCACTAAAAGGGATTCCACACCGTTGCGTCTTTTCAAAGACCGGAAGATGGGGTCGAAACTCCACACCAAATACCCGCCACTCCCCCCTTCTTACATTAGCAACTGCCTTGAATCTGTTGTGAAGTGAAAACAACTTAAGATTTTTTGCCCTTTTCAAAAACTCCATGGTGGGTAGAAAAAAAAATCAATTGAAGATCTGACACGAGCTGTCCAAGGTTCGTAAAACTTTTTGAAATACGAACCATGAGTTTTTAAAACGCTTATTAAGTAGTTATCCGTTTCCAATACCAAATAACTTAAGACGTGTTTAAAGTAATATAATCCCAACCTCAATTTTTCTTTTACACGTGAAATATTTTTCGCATCTAAGATTTCACAATAAAAGAAGCAAAATGAAAATTCGCATTTGATAAAAAGTTTTAAAACTGAACAAACTTTCAATGTTTGCTGTGCATTCATCAGTACTTCATAGCGGTATGACTTTGAAAGTAACATAAAATAAAATAAAATAAATTCTGTATATCAGTAATGAAAGAAACTGAATTAGCATATTATAAATGAAATAACATGTAATTTTAAATTCGTCAAATTCTTATATAACTCATTTGTATATAAGAAAATAAAATATGTTATAGAAGTTACTCTTATACTAATTGTAGAAATTTTGTATACTAAGTACATGATTGTTTCTTCCTTGTACATCACTAAGTGGTTTATGATCTTTGAAAAATGGAGAATTAGTCTATTTATCGAATAAAACAAAATTTCATTTTAAACCTCATTTTTATTCATTTGTACCCTATTTGCATAATTCAACTTCATATTCATGAGCAGATTTTTGAATTTATAAGTTTATAAAATTTATTTTTAATCAGTTAATTTAATAGATGTTCGCCACGTGCTAAGTTTAAATATACTTTATTAAATCATTTATTTATGAAATATATTAATATAAGTTATGCACTGCCTTTTTAAGTATGTTTTTAAAGCACATTTTTAACTGACAATTTGAGTAGAAATTAATCTTGCAACAATTTCCTTTCCTCTTCAAAGTGATCTCGGATAAAATGCGCCACCCATGTCCTCGAGATCGTCTTCAATATTTGCTATTACTTTTATAGAAATAGGAGTTAATGCACACGAAGCACCTTGAATCTGGAGTAATCTGTATAAACTGCAGTTTGAGGGGAGAAAAAAAAAATTAATAATTTCCAGATAACTGAAAACAGCATTCAAGTATTTAAAAAATATTTTATTATTTATTGCAAAGTATGATTTGGTTTGTTTTGAAATTTCTCACGTTTTTCTCTCTTTTCACTATTTTTCATAAAATTATTTGCTTGGATCCTCCGAGAATGTCACGTTTTTGCTTCGCCTCCTATAAGTTGTTTTCACAGACTGAGCAGACCTGTTACTGCGCGTCAGCCGCACATTATATTCAAAGATATGTGTGAGATCATTGAGTTCTTGCTACTAATTTTAAAGATAACGGCAAACGTTTCTCCTCAGAAGTGAGGGCATAAAGTTTAGTTTCATTCTCATAAAAACTAAGTAGTTATTAGCACATAAAAGTTATAGCATGTATTAGCCTAGAATGAACATTGTCTATAAAATTATTTCTGCAATTTTATTTATAGAATTTTGGAGAAAAAAATTATCAAAAGCTTACTTTTTCCTTGCTTTACTTTCAACTTTAAATTCTCAAAAAATTTAAACATATTGCTCTGAAATTATATTATGCTACTATTTGTGTTTGAAACATAAATGAAATCTATCCATAGCTTTTGTAAATTACTATCTTTCGTTCGAAATTAAATCCATTCTTTAGACTGTTTTGAAAATATTAAATTTGTTATGTTTCAGAGATTCTTCAAATTTTAATTTTATTTCGACGTCATTTTTTCTGTAATCTGCAAATCTTCAATTTGATGTCAATACATGTGACGCTTCTAACTTCATTTAAATTTCTTTTTAAAATCTTTTTTTAAAATCTGTTCTATACATCAGTTTCACTAAATATCTATCTAAACATTAATATATATACATATGAATTTTACTAAAATAATTTTAGCGTTCATATGTATTTTATAACATACATAAATAAAACATCGAACAGTTGTACGTATATTTTAAAATGCAATCGAACTTAGATATCTTATAATAATGCTTTCAAAACATAAGTTTTTGCAATCAAGAGAAGCATTTTCTTAATGTAGATTTAAATTTCAAAAGTACCTAACTTATGAAGTTATGATTTAAAGCTATCGGCACGCTCCGTTCTTCATAAAACCACCTCATATGCAGGTGTCCTATTTCGGAGATTTTATTACATTAATAGCACATTAAACCATTTAAATCACTGCAAATTTCATGAAAAAATTTCGGGAGAAGAATGTTTTAATAGCTTTCTATAATAACTCTTGTGAAGAACTAACAGTTAAGTACTGTATGCTTCTCTTTTCCCGTTTTCGTCCTATTGCAGGTTTTTATTTCTTAAATAGATATTCGTATTTGTCAGATTTCAGTTCTGCAGACTGAACACGAAACTGCTGTAACATACACTGCTGTGTGTAATGTTTTTAACGAACATACAAACTAGTGTATTGTTATGATAACACAAATACAACGCAAACTACAAAACGAAATCACGGAAATGCCGTAAAAAATACAGATAATGTCATTTTTCATAAGAGACAGTAATCTTAATGGGCATTAAGCCATTATCCTTGGTCAATGGAACAGTTCCGTGGCACAGCGACAAGAGCACGAAACCGTTCCGCTGTATGAATTAATTATATGGAACGTTGCATGTGAATTCATACAAATTTTGAACAAATTCATACAAATTTTGAACAAATATTTGTAGCTGTAGAAAGTAAAATTATAACAAAGTGTCCGTAACTCTCCCTCTTAAGAAAAAAAAAAATGGATTTAGTTCGAATCGCAAAATCATTTTAGTCTCAATGGGCCAATTTTTTACGGTTTAGGTTACTTCTAAAAAGCATTAAACATGTTAATTTAATTTTGTACACATATTCTGATAGAAATGTGGTGTATTTTTATTCAAACAACATTGATTATAAAATTACATGTTTTTTTGTTCTTCAGAGAAATTCCAACTTAATAAATATTTCCTTCTTTTTTTTTGAGTATGTGTGTGTATCTTAGACTGTTACAAAGGATTTTCGTGTTACTAAATGTTATTTTATGTTAGACAAAAATGTGTAGGGGATGGATATCCGCGGAAGTTTCGGAAAATTCAGTAGTAGCATTTATCTGTATTTTTTCTTCTGATTCATTGTATTATTAGGTTTCACTTAATTTACAACGATATGAACAAAGAGGACGAGTAAAGCAGATTTACATTTAATTGTGAATAAATATATGTAAATGCTAACAAGAAGAGTGAATTTCTGCTTTAAAATACTCTTGAAAATTTAAATTAAATTTATGTCATAAACACTGAATTCATACGTAATGAGCATGTACACTGATGATAAATAACAAGCAGCATTGGACAACACTGCCTAAACTGATTTATATTAGTGAAATTTAAACTTCGTTTTCTAATTTATATTAATAAATATAAATTAAATAGTTTTTTTATTTTTTAGAATAAGCGTTTATAATACATTTAAGAAATTTTTCGTTTACAAGAATCACTGGAATTGATGATTAAAGTCGTCTGTTTTGGAGAAAACTTAAGCTCGGCTGTCATGAATTACTTTGGCATGCGAATATAAAAATAGAAACATTAAATTTATTTTTTGCGTATTCTGAATTTTAAATTTAATTTCCGTAAATCGTTTTAAATAAAAAACCGTCTGTGTTAGATCACAGTGCATAATGCCTCTTCTTTGCTATTAGAATCGCAAATAAACTGATAAGTGATAACATTTTGCTGAATGACTAAAATTTAATGTAATCTCATATTTATAAACAGAAATTTCATTTATTAACGTATAGTTTTTATATCGTTATAAATGTGTATCGTACCATTCATTTTTCGAAATAAATACTAAACTTGAAAATGTACTTAAGATAAAACAAACTACATGTATCTTAAAAAAAATAAAAGGTAGAATGGGAAAAATATTGTATTGTGTGTGTGTGATTCGATTGTTTCATTCCATAGAAAAAAGCAATAGAAAAGCCTTATTTTTTCTTGAATAACTTTTTTTTTTAATCTCAAAGAAACCACTGTCAGAATTTTGAACTCTGGAAACAAGAATTATCTTTAACGCACAATTGCAACAGCTTTATAAGAACAAGATGGGACGTGTACAGCCTTACGGTATACAGCCACTAAATTCAATAAAAATTCTGATGTGGACCTTACATTATTTCCTTGCACGTATATTTAATCATAAATATTTTCGGTGCACTTCATCTGAACATATTTTATTTGGAAAAGGTACAATGCTGCAATAATACTAAGATTTAGCAACAAATGCAAAATCTCCGCATTCTACTGTTAAGTTTTAGAGCAATGCAAAATAAGTAATTGTTCTGAACTGGGAGATTGAAGGGGCCTGGTTCAAAAACCAGCTCGCGTCCGCCGACCTAACCATTCGGAGTTTTCCGTGGTTTCCTCCGAAACTAAGCGTACATACGGGTCAGAACCCTTAGAAAGACTACTACGGAGGGCACCCCACCCATAAGCCTAGATCCCTCGTACAGATAATTGGCTTTAATCCCACAACAAAATACGCAATTATTTTTGGCGCCAAATTTGACGATATTTCGTGAAAACTCAAGATGTATGACAGTTGGCAAGATTTCTGGCATGGCCGAAGAAATGATTGCCTATAGACATAATATATTGAGTGTCCATAGAACTTAATGTACTGAAATTATTTTAGGTGGGCCTGTAAATAAACTATCCAATCGATTGAAAGCAAAAACGGAAGTGCCCAACTAGATGTTATAACACTCCTAAATATAAAATTTCAGCATTCTATGACTAATAGGTTTTGAGATATGCGAGTTACATACATACATACGTAGGTAGAGATGCCAGGAAAAAGTAGTCAAAATGGCTCGCAGTTGGTCAGAATGGATCGTGAATGCATACGTACGTGCATAATACGTGGGTACATTGAGACGTCACTTCAGAAAAAACTTTTTAAAAGTAAATTTAGAGATGGTCAAAATCAAATTTTCCGTCAAAATCTGAGGACCAAAATTTTCGCGATCACACAGCTTCGTACAAGGGAGTAAAAAGAATGAACTTCTGAATTAAATTTACATCACTCTATTGCTTTTAGAGTGGTATTGTGATTGGAGTTCATTTCTATCTCTCGGACGACGATATCTCCAGAATTTCACTCTATTAGTAGTTTTTAAAAAAAGTTTACACGAATTTTTCAGAGGGACAGCACTTCTGAAAATGTAAGAAGCTCATAGTATCCTTCAGAAGGCAGATCTCAGTGATTATTGTATCTTGAGAAGATGAACTAGTAGTGTTAAGAAAAAAAAGGCTGGAAGGAAGAACGCTCAATTTTGAAGAAGTTTAACTTAAATGTGTAGTTAGCTAAATGTTAGTTAAATGTTTACTTCTTAAGAACATTAAATAAATTTAAATTATTAATTTATTAATTCTAATTACTTGGTATAGTTAATTATCAAAGGTAAAAACAAAGTAATTTTGATTAACAGTGACTTCAAAGAAACTGTGACTTCAAAGAAACAGCTTAATTTTTTCCATCTACCATCGAAAACAATTCAATGTCAAAGTGACTGAGATTTTCTTTTGGATTTGTACTTGAACTCCCGTCACCTCCTCTTTTTCGACCGTTCGATTTTTCCATCTACCATCGGCAACAGTTCAATGTCAAAGTGAGAGATTTTCTTTGGGATTTATACTTGAATCTTCATCTGATATTTTAAGACCGTTCGAGAAGACACAGGTTAATGAAGAGGGCATTTAATAAGATGAAATGTGTTTTGTTTTTCTGGTAATGCGAGTGCCTTATATACAACATTTTCAAAGGGATTGTAAGTAAATCTTAGCCCATTTATTCCTAGTGTGCCTTTTTTTGGGACGGCATTTTCGCTATCAGTCGAAAACGTTATTTATTTTTCCTAGCCTTTATTCGCGAGTATTGAACCTCAACTCCACAAAATATTATAGCATGACCAGTGGCGTAGCCAAAGGGGGGGATAGGGAGGTTCAAAACTCCCCCTCCCCATGAGGAATTTTTTTGCCATACAAAATGTATATTCTTCACTCCCTTATCTCACGTATACATACTTGTGAGTTGCAGTAGTTGTAACCCCTCCCCCCCCATGAAAATTTCTGGCTACGTCACCGAACATGATCAAAGTAGGATGTTCACATTTCAGCTTTTGTACATAATGTTTAGAAAAGAAATAATCCCTTGTTCAAGAGGTTGACATCAAAACTTTATTCTTGCTGGTACTAGCAAAAATCGAAGAAAGTTGCAAAAATATCAGGGCATAAATGGGTTAGGTCAACCGAGGTGGTCCACTATCTGGTCTACTTTTGGTTTCTTATCAGACGCGGAATCACAAATTGGAAATTCTGGTACGTTTAAAAGTGAGTGTCCCCCTCTAGATAATAAGTTAGAGGGACGTGTGAAATTAAGGGAAAAATAGCAAGACTGATACAGATAGGGAAATGGCACAAACTGATAAATTCTAAGGGATAAGTTTATACATTTTAATTTCATAAATGTAACTCAATTTAAGCATTTGTAAATTAATCATTAATAAATTCTTTGTGTTGTTATGGCAACGATATTCAAGGGCGATCTGCCTAGGATGGCGGGTGCCCTGGCCGGAGAACTTTCTAAGAGATTCTAAAGTGTATTCACGCCACATCTGGAGATAACAGACCAAAACTCCTGACAGTTAGATCAACAGCCGCACGAGGGGACCCGAACATGTGCCTTTCACACATCAGCCATCTACCATTTTGAATGCCTCATACGACTTGTGAAAATTTTAAAGAAGCAAATAATAAAAAAAAAAGCTTTTAAAGAGCTGTAATATGAACATTTTCAAACGAAAAACCTATAAGTAATGTAACTTCTAGAAAAAAACTGAAGCATAAAAACTCATGGCAATTTTTAAAAATTCGATGCGTAAAGATATCAAACTGTACGCTTGATATTGTTTTTTCCCTCATGTCCCACAATTTTTATAGATTTATTGTATTTGCAGGAGGGCATAGTAATTTATATGTAGGCGTTTCTAAATTATTTAGAGCGCCTGAAGTGGTCTGCTTCATTTTAAAATCGTTAAAAAGCTGCATATTTTTTTAAAAGAGCAGCTTTACTTCATTGAATTTAAAAATGGAAAAACATTACTTAAATAAAAAGTGATGATTTTAAAAATAATTCTCTGTTTAATGGTATATCTAAACTAAAAATGTGCCCTCCGAATTTATTGATTTATATGATGAGTTTTATGATGAACGACTAGATAATAAATATCCTTTTAAAGAAAAGTGTATTCCGTGCATGCACTTCTTGTGCAGATATTCTCTAAAACAATAAAAAAAGAGAGAGTAAAAAAAGACACGATGACTATTTTAAAGCGTTCTCGGGTCAAGGTGAAGGTGATAAAACCTCCGTTAGTGGTCATAAAAATGTCCAGTTCTGAATCCTCTGTATTCAAAATGCACGATTTGTAGTTTCATTGCAGTGACCCGAGCTTCGTTCTTGAAAGCAGGGTCTTTTGAAATAGGTTTTTCAACATATTTTGGCAGCGTTAATTGGATTGTTTGATAGTGAGGTTGAAATTCTATGATGATTTCTTTTCTTTTTCTTTAAGATGAAGACGTGAGATAAATTATTTAACTCCATTTAATTTTTAACCCTCCAAATGCACCGTTTAATGACCTACACGTTTCACTGCAATACCCCAACATGGTTACATTTTCGGATGACTAAAATAAAAATGCATCATCTATTAAGTTTCAATTTTAAAATTGAAAAGCGCTATTTAGAACAGATTTTTTTCTTGATAATAAGGAACTTAAAAATCTGTTGTTCTAAAGGCTAAAATAAATAAAAATAGTGTATAACAAAAGTAAACAAAAAAAAGTTTGCCATGGCTTTTCTTACCTTCTCCTTTTCCGAATAGATACGTACACGGTAAAAAAAAATTCGGAAACATTACCCCCAAAAATGGGGCAGCTCTTGTAGTTTAAAATTGCAGAAACGTTTCCGAACCATGCGGGTAAAGTATTTAGAAACGTTTCTGCATATTTCGGAAAAATATTTACATATTTTCCTGCTTTTTAATTAAGGTTTCTGGAAAAGATGGGTGACGTTTCTGTATATTTTGGTAAAATATTCAGTAACCTTTCCGTGTATTTCAAAGGTTTCCGAATTAACGAGTAACCTTTCTGAGTTTTTCAGAAAAAAGTAACATGCACTAGATGAAGCGTTTTGAGTATCTTACACTAGATGGCAGCACCAAACTCTATAACGGAAGGAGCGGTCAGGACTAGCGACCAGAATCGAACCCTGGACGCACGCATTCGGAGGAGAGCACGCTACCTCGATGCTGTGATTTTCTTGCCGTATTTTGCTTTAAAAGTAAACTGAATGCTGCAAAAGTTATTTGTGGTATGGCTTGTTTTGGAAACTTAAATTTTTTTGGGCGGTATTTTATAAATAGAGGGAAAATACCCTAATTAATAAATACAAATTAAAAATGTTAAATCTTTTTTTTCCCACATAAATTATTTTCAGGAGATAATGTGCTGTTTTATTTAAGTATTCATCCGGCGACGTCACCTGGTGACTGGTCAGAAATAAACTTCACAGTGACTACACAGTGGAGTTACATCACTCACAAGTTACCAGACCCTTATTATCGCAGGGGCAAATCGGGACTTTGCCCAGGGCCCCCAATTTCAAATGTTGTTCTGAAATATTCTTTTATATGTCAAAATTTTATGAAAAAGAAAACAAATTTTATAGATGGGGACCCCCAAATTCATCAATCCCGGGTCCCCTGTTGGTCATAATCGGGCTCTGCAAGTTACAATGTGACAGTCCTGTGACAATTGTGACCCTCTGTGACGTCACAGCGACTCTTGTGACCATCTGTGTTATTAGGGAAGACGCGTTCACTCTTTTCCCCCCTGTTTCTTGGCACTTGGAGTATGCACGCGAAGTCCCAAATAAAGATTTTCTTTCCCCGTAAATATTTTACCCCAAAATGTGGGTTATGTTTCCGAAATCGTGAGTTCGAGTAGAGCATCGGTAGGTTACGCTATACTTTAGGAAACCTTTCTGCTATAAGTATGTAGTGTTTCTGAATTTTTTTACTGTGTAGTTTCTTTTGTTTGCTTTTTTTCTCTCACTTTCATTCCTAATCGGTAGTTTAAACTTTCAACAGCTGAAGAAGGATGGATCTTTTGTACCACGCGAAACGTGCGTTCTGCACTATTTTTTTTATTTATGTGTGTTATATACAAAAATCTCTATTAACTTTAACACTTTCTCTTTCTTACAGTTTCAAACTTTTAACTTTTTATATTTCTGAACTCAGAGAATTTTCTCAAGCAGGCAGGGAATTTATTTTTCTATTCATTTTTAATAATGAACCTAGGTTTGACATGTTCTCTCGCTTGTTGATTCGCTTGCAACTAGTTACTAAAACGATACGAGCACCAGGGGATCCTAACTATTACGTTTTTTACAACGATGGTAGTTAACAATTAAACTGGGATTCAGTGGGACCACTTCAGACTACTAAGGGTAAAAGGTTTAAGCAATTTTTAAAAAATATAAAGTTATAATTTTGGATAAAATCAACTCCACCACCTTCTTAAAAGTATTGAAATGCCTGAACTTGTATTAAAGTGAAAACAACAGTACATTTCAGCTCTTTTTGAAGCCGTATGGAGAAGTGGAGACACGACACTCAAACTTCTTAAAGTAAATTTAGCAATGGCCAAATAGGATATTCTTTACAAAATCTGAATGCCGAAAGTTTTTGCTATTGCATACTTCCTGTATGTAATAAAGAGGAAGTAGAAATCAGAATTAGTTGAGTAAATCTTTCATATAACATAGACTAGAAGTTTATTTGGTATCTTCCTTTCGTTCGGATGAATGAACTTTATTTATACTATCCCAGTATGTTTTTAATGGCCTAATACATCCAAAAATAAAAATGTCTGAAAATGAAACTATTTAAAAAATCGAAGTTTGTTTCATGCATACGAGTGCATAAATCTATGGGATATGCACCCAAAACACTGACCTCAGCTTTTATTCCTTAAATGCTGATCATATGCATATATAATAAATTACAATGTTATGTAAAAAGTTACAGAATTTGATGTATATTTTTAAGGGATCAGATTTAAATAAATAAAAAATTCAAATTTTTATACGACCCCTAAATTTATATAAGGACCCCGTTCAAAAAATTTTCCTCTAAGTAAAATGTGCTTCATACATTAATTAGGTGATGCGCAAAACTTCAATTTTTTATGATAAAATGTCTCGGAGATATGTTTCAACAAAGTTGGTGGGACGAGCACAAATAAATTTGAATGTAAACTTCTTAATTTGTGTAAATCTCCTAAAACACGATCATCTGACGTGATTTTTCCTCAGCGAGAGCCATTTGAAAGTGGTTTAAGTCAACTTATATTATTTTCATGTTTCCGACAGGATAGAACGCTCAAATTTTGTACCTCACTACATTGGTACATAAAGGTACATTTTCCCGATTTTTTAATTTTGCGTCGTATGAAATTTTTAAATTTTGTATTTACTCATATTTAATACCCTGGAAATTGTAATTTATTCCATAAAATTCAGTGTTTTTGTACGTGACTTTGTAAGTTGTTATGTATGCCCAAGTTCAATAATTATCTTTAAAGAAATAAAAGCCGCAGTCAATACTTTTGGGACACCCTGCTCACACATACACACTCCTTAAATCACAGTAAAGGTGTACCATAACTGTACCATGATTATAAGAGACAGCTGACTGAACAAAGTCGAATTAATCATCGATACAAATCGATTAAGTTCCAAAACGTATTTGGAAAACCAAAGCTAGATGTGAGACACACCTCTTTCCGAATGGGAGGGTAACTATTCAGTAAAAGACGCACCTTTAATCAGATGCAAGTGTACTTAAGATATATAAATTTACATAATTAGATCTGCGCTTTCTGTGTGTGCAAGAGTAAAAATCTGATAATTACGAAAATGATCCGAAATAAGTATACTTCATGCATTTTTCACTTAATCCTTTCATACACTTTATGAATATATAACAATGTCTTATCTGTCAGAGTTCAGACTCTTGCATATCACTTACTATCACAAGTATTTATGTGGCATAATTAATGCTCTGAAGAGTCATTTAAAAGAGGAAAAACTCTCAACGGAATTCGAAAAGATAAAATTAGGCGGATTGGCCGCGCTATTGAAAGCCAGGGTGAAAAGTTCCGGAGCTTTCTTTTATTTGTAAAGGTTAGTTCTTTGACGCGCCGTGAAACCACCCTTTTTCAGCGCTTTCACTGCTGGTCGCAAAAAAGTAGGGTTAAATGGTCCCAACTCTGAAGAAGTGAAGTAGTTGCCATCGATGCATTTAACTATCAACAACATGGCGGTTGACCGAATGCCCCATCTGGAGCCAAAGAGCTGAAGAAGTTTTCTGACACAGCCGCTATCGCCATGTTGTTGATAGTTAAATGGATCAATGTCAACGGCTGCACTTTTTCTATCCAGTCGGTCTTCTGTATTTAAGTAATATTGCTTGCGTTTCAAAGGGTTGAGCTATAGCTGTAAAGTCAAGTACTCCAAGCTTTTCGGAGTTTTTACGGGAGTCCTTGTGAACTCCATGTATTTTTTTTTTAAATGTCAGTCAGAAATTTTTACGCTGAAACAGTGGTGAATTAAGAAAAGATTTAGGGAAGGGGGGGGGGCTATTTATAGTGTGGAAATGCATTTTCGCTCTCATCACTGAAAAGACGCAAAGGAGTAAAATCCTTTTCTGTGACCAGTGTTTCTTTCCAGGATATTTGAATGCTCCGTTGGGGCTCTGCGACTGCTCAATAGCAACGCTTGCATTACACAAATTAATGCTGATACTGATGTCTGAAAAAGGCTTCTTTTGAGGTTATTTAGAGGTCTGATACCTCTTTTTGATCATCTATAGACGAAGTTTCAGACTCTTTTAAAAATGTAAATACCTTTTATAAGTATATTTTGTCCCGATAACTCTAAGTAATAATATATTATACAGGGAAGTGCTGATAATACGGTTACAAAGTGTTATAACCATTATTTTGCAAGACTTTTTTATGTTTCTGTGCTTCTCTTTGCTAGTATTTTTTAAAAATTCTCAAGATAATATCTTCTAAGTAGTAGCCCTAGTAGCACTTCTAGTTAAAAAAACGTTTAAATTACGTTGGAAACACGTTTTTCGACGTTTAAAAACGTGTTTTAAACGTCTTTTGGACTAATTGTGATACTAGGGAGACTATTGATAAGCTAAACTAAATAATAGGGAATTTGAGTGTTATCGGTGGTTTTGATGAAAGATTTTTTTGTAAAGCAACTGCGCGTTGTACTTAAATGCATTGGCGACTTGTGTTTTGATAGTGGGAAAAAAGAAATGATCACTTTAAACATCTTCCGCTAACACTACTTACTTAGATTTTAGCCGTATATAAATATTTACTTTTACATATTAATCTCAAAGTCCGTTTATTTTTATACTGGAAAAAGATGTATGCTAAGATTTCAAAATAAAGTTTCAAATATTTAAAGGGAATTGAAAAATAATCCTTAATTGGAAGAGTTATAATCTTAAGAGAAGTAATGGTACTGCGTGACTTTAACAACTTACTAAGTCATTGACAGAACTAAAGTTCCTACATTTTAAAGGTGATAGTTAAAAAAAAAAAAAAAGAGAGAGAAAATCACTTGTTTTAATGATGTACGACGACTTCTGTGACAAATCAAGCTGTTAAGGAACTTTTAAGAACGTACTTAATTTTTCCGAGATTGTGTCTGAATCTGAGAGCGCAAAAATTAGCTATACTGTGGTACACGGCTTTTGTCCCAATTTGTGCCCTTAAAGAGAAAGCAATTTTCGTTGAAAACTTAATAATCAGGCTTCGTGTTAACTAAAAATTTAATCTCTATTATCAAACGAAGGTTTATTTAATTCAAACAGAAATCATTTAATCACGCCTAAAAGGGTTAATGAGGATCATTAGAAAAAAAGCATAGTTATCACTTTCAACATGCGTTGAAAAAATTGTTTATCTGGAATTTTCAACTATTATTGGGTCAATTTGCAAAATATAACAAAACTCTTTAGCATCTCGGAGAATGAATGGGAAATTTTCTGGCTTGGAATATAACAAATGTCTTTTCGTTTACTAGATATTCAATTAAAAAACTGAAGTTAAAATAAATTTTTCAGCGATTATACATGTTATTTGAGAAGTAACTAGATGTCCTACAACATAAAAAACATAGCCATTCAAACTATTAACTAAAAAGTATTAAATACAATAGTTCTCTGTTGCCCTGACGATATAATTTTCTTTGGTTAGGGAAAAAGAGAAATATTGCGTAAATATTAGTTTACTATGATTTTACTTTTTTGCTACTAGTTCTTATAGATAGATAAAAGGAAAAGAAATCTGAACGTCACTGAATACAAGGGACATGATTTGTACTTTCTTAAAGAATGACCCTTAGAGATAGAACTCCCTAATATAAAGTCATAGACAAACATAAACACATATTACACACACGGGTTAAGCCCTTATGCAAGTCTGAAAGCGTTTTTGAAAACCCTTTTGTTGACCCCACCGGCATCACAGATGATTGAGATCCGGATTCTCGAGATTTTTTCATTCCCCCTTTTTTTAGATACCTTTAGGCTCCCGCTAGTATACACCTATAATTTTCTTGAGTTCCGCAATTTAACCACAGACTCCATTTCTGAGAAAAGGCAGAAGTCTGTCAGTCAGTACTTGCTGACTTAAAGGCGTATTTTAGTCATGTGATTTTGCTCTTATATTGACACGCTGCACTTGCGATGGAACTTGTAACAATTGAACTAGAGTAATTTCACGTGATTTTTTTTCAAGTCATGTGCTTTTTGAAAGAAGTGTATATTAATGGAAAAAAGTAAAATGATACATTCAAATCTATGCATCACTGAAAAAAAGTCGGTAATTGATATCTGTGTCGCTCACTGCTTACGTTGATTGAAGAATAGGTATGAGGAATGTGCGGTTTGTATTTCTCTGCAGAGTTATGTACGTATATGATTCGTCATTTGAGTCGTTAAATTACAATAAATTCACAACATTTGTAGCGTTTATTACAATTATAAAAAATTCATTAACTTCAAGCTAAACGCAAACTCCAATATCAAGTGGTGATGTTTGGCGAAAATATTTGTTTATTCTTCCAGTAACAGTACATAATCGAATTCGATTTTTTGAAAATTCTTTAATTTCTTTTTAAAGTGTTCTTGTTTTTTATGTTTTAGAACAAGAATTTTATATATATTTTTGCATTTGAAACATGGAAAGAACGGCTGAGCTGTCTACGCGCCTAGAATGTCGAAAAATATCTTCTTTATGCGTGCTTACGTTATCACAAATAAACATCTCACAAGTTTCAGTTTTTCGGTTTCAAAGCGGGTCGACAGTGCGACGATGAGTTACTCAGTAGCCAAACCTTCTTTTTCTTTATACTACAGATAACATCAGCTGTAAATAAGTGTTATTTTATTTAGTAGTTGAATATATTGCAATGTTGTAAGTCAAATTGTTTTCTTTATTTTTTGCATTTCACTAAACTATTAGAAAATGATTTTGCTTAAATTTCAAAGCACGATTTTGAAAAATCAAATGTAGTTTTCAGCCAAAAGAGCAGTATTTAACTTTCATGCACTTACATACAAAGTCATAGCTGCCAACCTTCCCGATTTCTTCGGGAGATTTCCCACCACAATTTTTAAACAGTTTTATTTTGCATTAAATTTTGGCGTTATTTTAAGGATGAATTGCTAGGTAAAAATTAGTGTTGGGAAATCTCCCGAAGAAATCGGGAAGGTTGGCAGCTATGCAAAGTAATAAAAATATGTTGAAAGCGCTCCCAAAACGAAATAATGTGCGAAAAAAAGTAATACACCTAAATTAAGATAATGGCTTTTGATGATTAATAATCACTGGAGTAATTTAACACATGCTAGGCAGTGGTGTAGACCTTTCTAAAAAAAACTCTTCTTTAAACATTTTTTCATGGATAGAACATATCGGGATCTCTGTAGCACACTGTAAGTTTTGACTGTTCCCTATCAGTTTTCATTTAACCTACATATATTCCCTCGTACCGTTGTAAAGATGAAATGCATGCAACGCTGTATCCTAGGAGCAGTTAAAGGCGTAGAGGGAAGAGATTCCGGGTATATTCAACATTACGTTTTTGCAAAGATCATAGCGAATAAGTTAAACTAAATTCATTTATAGGAATGCAATCGAAAAACTTAAAACGTAAAACATTTGTTTAAAAATGTAATTAGCAACTTTGTTTTAAACTTATCCAGATGACAATTATTTAACGATAGTTTCGAAGGATACAAATTATTATTATTTATTAGAAGGAAACTGTAACCGTAGTCTATTTGAGCATAAATTAAATAAATATATACTTTACTTTATATTTAATACTTATGTAAAGCTTCGTATTTAAAAGATACTGATGATATATAGTCGGATAAAAATAACTTTATACAAGAATAAAATAAAAAATCCTAAATAATAATAATAATAATAATAATAAACAATCATGCCAAAAATGTGTAATTTTGAGGGATTAGTCTCTTGTATACGTTGATTTTTTTTAAGGCAAGGTACACTAGGCTATCTTTCAAAGACAGAAAAGTTTTGAGTGATATTTAAGGGCTTTAAGGGGGTTCTCACGCGTATTCATGTTACATCAATAAAAAACACTCAAAACTCCACTGCAAAATCGATAGTCGCCCGGTTGACTAGAACACAGGATCTTCATACTTCAGACATCTACCAATGTTCAGTATTTTATATACCTCTGTATATGTTGAAAGGTATACAAAATTTCGATTTCTTCCTATGGGTATTTGATACAAAGCATTTGGATTTTAAACTTGGCATTTATTTATATATTTTTTTTTCGTATAGATTAAAATTACATTCCCTTTCTCATGAAGGTCGAATCTTCTAAATTAACTGAAATAATCAATACTTTTAATGGTATTTTAAGGAAAATTGTACTTTAGCTGTTTTATTTTTTCATTTATTTCCTGCTGGATCTAAACACTTAAATTCTGATGTGATATTTGATTTTGAGATTTTTGGTTTGGGAATACGGTCGATTATCTACCCAAGGGATGTAGGTCGAGTAGGAGGAGCCCTTTGTGTGTGTGCAAAGACATTAAAATACTGTGTGTGTGGGGGGGGGAAGGTCTTTCTAAGGGGTCTTAGCACGGACCGCTTAGACTAAGGACGGGGCTGGGTTTGAACCAGGCACTTTTCGTCTCCAGTTGAGAGCACTATGGGCTCAGTCACTGGTCGGGCATGTTCTAATGTGAAGATACACAAACTTATAGAGGCAAATTACTAAACGAACATTATGTAAGGCGATCAAATAGCGTGTTATTATTTTGTCCATTTCGTCCAATTTATTCAGGTACTCAGGATTTTTGGAGGAAAATTGATAATACCTAATTGTTGAACCTAATATTTTAAAGCTTAAAAAAAAAACGCCAAAAAGAAACGGTTTTCAAAGATAAAATAATTAAAACTTTTTAATAGGTACCTTTTATGTGTGTTATTTAACATTGCACGAGTGCCCAGTCCCAGTTTGTGTATTGACTTCTAGTGCTGCTTTCGAAATTTTTTTAATCGAATCACGTGTACACTTCAATAAGTAACTTTTATCAGTGTTATTATTAAAATAGCACAAATAACTTTATACAAGAATAAAATAAAAAACTCTTAAAAAATAATCATGCCGAAAATCTCGTGTAATTCTGAGGAATTAGTCTATTGGGAGACATTTAAGGGGCTCTTACGCGTATTCAATCGATAAGGAAGAAAGAAGCACTCAAAAGTCCAGACTGTGAAATCGACAGTCGCGCCGTAGACCAGAACCCAGGACCTTCATACTTGAGACATCGCCCTATGTTCAGCACTTTATCCACTTCTGTACATGTTGAAACGTATACAAAGTTTCGGTTTATTCCTATGGGTATTTCATACAAAGCCTTTAAATTTTAAACTTTGTACATACTTTTTTTTTTCGTGTAGATTAGCTGTACACTCTTCTTACCATGATGGTCGAATCTTCTAAATTGACTGAAATAATCAATACTTAGCGTTTTATTGTTTTGTATTTTAACGAAAATTATAATTTAGTGGTCTTATTTTTTTCTTTTATTTTCTGCTGGATTTAAACGCTCCTACTAAAATAAGTCTGAGAAAGTTTTAATTATTTTATTTTAAAACGTCCTCAAGAGGAGTGACAGTACCAACTGGAATTACGGCTGAGTAAAACACAAAAGAAACTCCTCATTTCGACGACAGCTCATCCGTGGACTTAACTCTTAACTATTATATGCAGCATAATTGACTTTAAAGGATTCAATTTACCTTTCAATATATTTGCTTTCATTATGAGCGGATTTTTTTATATTCTCTGGGCCTTCATTTTTTTGTGCATTGTGTTGTGTATTAAAGCAAAGCTACTCGGAGGCTATCTATCTAAAGAGAGGTGCCTTGAGTGGAAGACTTTTTAAGGGTTTCTAACTCTTATTCACGTCACATCTGGAGAAAACTGCCCAAAACTCCAGACCTTTAAGATCGATGGCCGTGCGATAGGGACGAACCCTGGACCTTCACACTCCAGCCATCTACCGTGTTCAGTGTCTCAGATATTTTTTACATAAAGGAATAACTCACAAATGCCACAAAAAGTTACAAACATCACAAAAAAGGACATGTATAGTCTTTCTCCAACCAGATATTTTGATGATTTATTGTCATGAGTACAGTGCTTTAATGCGCAAATTCCTATAAATTCTATTGTCCTTGAGTAAGTCTGTCTCCGATTTGGTTCCTGCACAGCCCGAAAAAAGAAGCAAAGAAACTGAAGATTTATGTCCCGAGCACAAGTGAAATGGAAGAAACTCTAGTCTCTCTTGTTAACAACCGAAAATGGAAGTGACTGAAAAGCGATACGCGAATAAATCAAGAGGATTTTTTTTGCCTGTTACACTACTTATCGTATCAAGCAGCTACATTCTAAAAATTCGAACATATCACTTTCGCTTCAGTTTCAGATACATGGTGTTAGTTTATCATGTTAATGGCTAAAAAAAGTCATTCCTTAATGCCACACCAGACATTTAAAATGCAGAATTCGCTTTGAAATACAGTGGAAATACCGTAGACAAATGCGCCATCTAGAGCTCTCTGCTTTTTGATAAAAATATACAGTTATAAAGCATTAAATTTTGGAATGTTTTATAACCCTATTCCGAAGCATTTCTATGAAATTTACTCTGTTTCTAATTTACACAAGGTCAAATAAAAATTGGTAAAATTATGTCATTTTAAATAAACTTCTACAGAAATATCAATAGAAAACGTTTTAAATAAATAATTGTTTTTAAAATAAATTAACTTTTGATTTATCAAAAAAAGTTTTAAAAAATCCAAAACACAAATTTAAAAATCTTATTTTGAATCATGGAGGTATATAAAGGGGTATTTAGGAGGTCTGGACATCCTCTTAGTCTACCCAAAAGTGTTAATTTTTTTGCATATCCATTTTTGTTCCCGTGCCTCAGAATAGTACAATTCTCTAAAAATGTTTTTAAATCTTAATCTTATCTTATCTTAATATATATATAAAATGGTAATGTTCGTTTGTAAAGACAGGGTTTTCTCTATCACCACCAACTCTAATTAACTTCCCGTTGGGGTGGTAAATACCCCTTGGTCTCACAGTGAAAGTAAGGGAATTTGGACACGGTGGGTGAAAGTGGGTGGCAAAAATGTGAAAAAATATATATCTATCCTTTTCTAATTCATGAGAACTTCTGAAAAGTTCTAAAAATTCCTGGAATGACCTAGAAAACTCCAAAATGTGTGTAACTGTTACAGTCATCTAGAATGTTCTAGAAGGTTCTAAAAATTTCTAGAAAGTTCCAAAACGTGTGCAACCGTTCAAATCGATTTGAATGATCTAGAATGTTCTAAAAATTTCTGGAATGATCTAGAAAGTTCCAAAATGTCTGCAACTGTTAAAATCGGTCCAGAATGATATAGAAAGTTCTAAAAATTTCTGGAATGATCTAGAAAGTTCCAAAATGTCTGCAACTGTTAAAAACAATCCAGAATGTTCTAGAAAGTTCGAAAATTTTCTTGAATGATCTAGAAAGATTCAAAATGTCTGCAACTGCTAAAATCGGTATGGAATGTTCTAGAAAGTTCTAAAAATTTCTGGAATGATCTAGAAAGTTCCAAATTGTGTGCAACTGTTAAAATCGATAGGGAATGTTCCAGAAAGTTCTAGAAATGTCTGGTCGAGTGAAGATCAATTGCGATGGGTGATTGTCATTCGGAAATTTTATAGCATACTGCTTCGCAGCCTCTCGCTTATTCCGATGAAATTCTACATAAAGTAACACCATTTCAGTGTATTCATTAGTATTAAACATTATCTTTCATTTTTTATACTCAATAAGCTACGAATTCAAATAGCATGAACTTTAGGCAAACACTAACAAAGTAACTTAAACAACAGTTTTTCAACTGCAATAAAATATTAAAATTTAATGTTTATCGTCTGTTGCCATATCAGCAGGAATACTTTCTATATACCGCATGTTTAATGGTCGAATAAGTCTCTCAATATCTAAGATAAAAATCTAAATTATCTACGTTAAAAATGGATCCTTAAATATCTTTTATACCATTAAACATGCGGTGTATTTTAACCCGAGCAACACCGGGTTTCACTGCTAGTTTCATATAAATTTTTAAAACGTTACATTTAAAAAATCATATTAATTTTTTAAACTAGATACTTTAATGAGTATTAAAGAAATGTCACAATAAAAAAGATTAAAAATTTGTAATGTAATTGAAATTTTTTACAATATATATATCGTAAAATTTACTGTCAAATTTAACGGTACGAATGGACCCCCCTTTCATGTGAAAGCTATAGCTACTACGCCTGTGTCTTGAATAATAAAAAAAGGCCGTTTTTACCTTTTAAGAATAAACAATAGTAAAGTGAAAGTTTTATGGTAATTCAATATTCAATAGCTTTTTTTAAAATAAAGTAAGTATCAAACAATAGTAATTTTTTGTGAAGGTAAAGTGAATGTTTCAACAAACTCTTATTTTCCAACATATTCTATGCAGATTAGATTGAAATACTCACTTTAGTAAGAGATATAGCTCCTAACTTTTATTAAAATACACTTAACGAGAGAGAGTATTAAAAAATAATTGAATCGTATTTTAATGTTCCAGTTTGTTAGTTCCAACAACTGTAAAAACTAACATTAATAAAATTACGACAAAAATTATTAGTTTATTAATTTTGAGCTCTAGAAATAATAATGACATAATAAACTTTAGAAATGCCGAGTTTTAGTCTGATAATGCTACATCTGTAATGACTAGAATTATTAGTTGGATGTTTTTCTTCATGCTTTAGTAAAAGAAACGAGAATTCTCACACCCTAAGATAACTCTTAATACACCTCTTAATTAAAATTTTTTCCTTATGTCTTATTATATGTATAATTGTTTTTTCAAATCAATTTTTCTTGGCGAACAACATACCTGGAACGGATCCAACATGCAGAAATGGTCTCTATAATTGGGTTGGATAATAAGTTTTCAGCTTAGTAGAAGGGTATGAAATAATTGAGGTACTGACAAATTTTTTATTTTTTGTTGAACAAGAACAACATTACCCCAGTAAAAATAAACATACTTGCTGTATTTTTTAGATTAATGAAAGTTATTCGCATTTTCTTTTCTTGTACATGTACGGTTTTTGTTTTTTTGTGATCTTGCTTCTCGATCCTTCTTTATGTTTTGCTTTTTCTGAGTGTATTATTTTTAGTGCTTACTCTATATTCTTTACATAAATAAATAAATATATATACCATATTAGCCCGAATATTACGCGACCCCGAAATGTTTCATCAAGACAATTAGAAAAATCCTACATTTAGGCTTCGAATTTAACACGAGTCAGGTTTTTAACGGGAAATGATCAGGCAGAAAAACATCGCATTATATTCAGGCCAATACGGTATATATATATATATGTGTGTGTGTGTGTGTGTGTGTGTGGAACACATAATAAAACATCTATATTAATATATAATGCAATATACCCTCTGCTTTCTTTAGTGAATGGGAATACCATGTACTTACTTATTTGCATAAACTATTACTTTTTTCTTTCAGTTATACTAATAAAATAAATTTAAGTACTGAAGTAAAAGAATTACAGGTTAACTTTATTATAACTTAAGTTAAAAAGTCTAGTAATAACTGTATAGTTATATGTAAGAAGCTGTATCATAATCTCTTAGCATTATCCATAAACAGTAATCCTGACTTCCAATTAACCAATATCTCAGAGTTAACAATGAATAAAAAGATTTATAGAAAAATTTGATAATCTAAATAAAGATAAAACATGATAATCTAAAATATCCTTATTTAGTGCTAATACCCAAGTTCCATAAAACTCCACTAAAATTCAGAACAGTTACTGTAGGATGTAACACATATAATAATATAGCTAGCAAGTTATTACTAAAGATACTTGCTTCTATTCATGATCTGTAGATAAAATCTAATACTTTTTCTATATCTATAGGTAATAGCTATGAACTAAAATATAAGATTTATATCATGTGAATAGAATTGCAACTTATGACTTCATAGGATTATTCAATGGCGTACTATAAGAAGATTTGTACAATATTATATTATATCTATTTATAAATAGTATGAATAATATTAACTTGCCTACTAATATACATACTAATTATTTACCAGATTTGTTAAAGTTCATTATTTATGATAATTACATTCTGCATAAAAATCTGATGTGGACAACACATGACTTCCTTGCACGTCTATTAAATCAAAAATATTTTCGGCGCACTTCATCTAAACTTATTTTGTTTGAAAGAGATAAAATACTGAGTGTAATAATACTAAGGGTTAGCGATTTCTAGCTAAATATTTCCGAAATCGCCAAGCTTTGAATTTTCATGTTAATGCATTTACTCACTTCTTTTCACGTGTGCGCTTTTCTATTTTTAGAAATATAGTCAACAATCATAAGTCACCAATAGTTTTAAAGATAATAACTTAACATACCATATATGAAATAGCTCTAAAATATCAATATCCTGGTAGATTTTCAAAATCAATAATGTATCTTGTATGTGCTAAGTAATTTTGTACGTGTAAATAAGAATTTTTGGATGGAGAGGATGGGGATGGATGATGGTTCTTTATAAAACATAAAGAATACTATAAAAAATGATAAAAAATGTACCACAAAAATACCATAAATTTATATTTATATATTTTATACAGAAAAAAAATGTTGATTATTGGTACTTTTTTCTTTTCGGGGTGTTTCTTTTTTTCATTTTACTTGCTGATCCAGATATAAGCCATACTAAGTGCATTATTACAAATACATTATCGAGTAGTATACGTAGGAATATCATAATTAATTATGAATAAATAATAATTTTTTATTACTATTATTATTAATTTTAAGGTGTTTAATTTCATATAACTGAAAATAGTAGTATACCCGTTTTTAAAATTTAATTTTAATTTTATTTTTTATTCTATTATCGTTACTTTTTTTATAATTCTTTTTGTACTCTTTAGCTATTTGAGCTGGTATTTTTTTACTCATTGGTTAGATATCTTAGATTTTTAGTATTTTACAATTCTTTTCTCCTCCCCCCCCATTTACTTTTTTTGTTATGTATTCTCTCTTTTTAACTATATTGTTCTGGCTACAATATCACCTTGTTGTTTAATTTTTCTCTTTTTTACTCCTTGGGTCTTGCATTTTATCTTTGTATCTTAAATTTCTATGTTGGCATCGCCTTTTTCGATTTCTAGTATGGGCATCATCTCCGAGCTTATTCCTCGATATTTGGATCTTTACCATGTTTTTTTTTTTCTTCATTACTATAGTATTGCCCCTGGGTTACTGTTATGACTCTTTCTGTCATGTGGTCTACAGAAACCTAGCTATTTTTGTTATTACTTTAAATTGAAATATGAATGCGCTGGCTTTTGAAAATGGAGTGTTCTCTCTCTATTTCAAATTTCCATTCCAATATCCACATCTTTGATTTGTTTGGGTTCTCGTAATTAGGCTTAGTCTCACGAGATTTCTCTTGGTATATACATCCTACCTTTTTTAGCTTTGATAGCTCTGTTTTCTTACAACATCTGTGGCCAGTGGCGCACACAAGGGGGGGTCCAGGGGGTTTGGACTCCCCCCCATCGGCTTTGATTTTTTTTTCGATTGATTATTACCCTATATCTATAGTAAATAAAATGATTCCAAAAAAGATAGTAATAGTTTCAGTTCTAATAAATAAAAAAGAATTTTTTTTCTCGTTTTCCTCAACTTTTCAAAAACGAACTGAAAGCGAACATAAAACACCATCTTGTTCTCAAAACTGTACAACTATTATTTTGCTTTGTATTGCATTGTGTAGTGTATTCTTAGGGAACTGGATGGGACGAGTTTTGATGAATTCCATCTAATGAAAACGAGTTCTTTCATCACTGATTTTTGGCAATCTGGAACATCCCTAAAAGTTGGACCCTCCCCCCCAGCCAAAAATCCTGTGTGCGCGCCTGTATGTGGTCCATGTTTCCATTTTTATTCTTGGTTTTGGTCCCTTTTTTAAATATTTTTTTTGTTATGTGCTATCACTTGCTTGAAGGATTATTAGAATATCCATACCACTTAAGAATTGCTGATTTATAAAAATTCAGGCAAGCGGGAATCAAAAATAAAGACGCACAAGAAAATAACAGGAAATACAGAGACGATATAGAATCGCATTTAGCTTGCTTTCCTCTATGTAACGCCATGTCGTCATTGAGACCGACAAAGTAGCTTAAAGCGCTTTTATTCCACAAACCGTCGATTTCAGCGATAAATCACATTAAAAAAAAGTTAAAACTGAAAAAAATTAATATATGCATTTATAAATATTTATTTAGACAAAGTAAATATCGGTTTTACCAACACCCTATTATATATTTAGGCAAAGATGGATTTAAAAGTATATTTGAATTTTTATTTAGAGTATCAACTTTAATTAATTTTTAAACAATCTCGTAATATTCCCTAGTTCCAATATGTCTTCAGAGCAATTGAAAAAAATCTTTTGAAATTTCTTAGGCATTTAGAGGGTGAGAGAAAGCATGAAGTAAATTATTCAAATCACTGCTGACGATACTCATTTTAAAGGAATGGTAATCGCATCAAATTAAAGTGGAAATAAGTATAAACCCAGTAAAAGTAATAGATTCAATAAAATGCAATAAATGCAAAGCACTAATTAATGAATTGATATGCATCACGAAGAACTAAAGAATAAAAAAAATTAAAACTCTTTCAGTAATGCTGAGGGCATTAGTAAAGATAAATGCTGAAAAGAAAAAAAATCTTTGTTCTCACGGCAGGTATGAGTAAAGTTTACTTAAGAGTTCATTCCAGTCAATTTGAAGAGATTTATGACAAGTTATCAACAGCCTAAGGAGAACGTCACAAGATAGTGAAGTGCTTTCTTTTTCTTTTAACAAAGAATGCAACCGGCGTAAATGACGTAATATTTTTTAAACATATAAACTATTAGAAAAATCGTGTTTGACGGTATTTAAAAACACTATATTTTAATTTAATGAAGATGTCAAGTCAAAGAGTTTCGGAAGATAAAATTAATGTATTAGCCATAGCTAAGAATGAGACGCAAATACTTGTCTAATTTATTGCATGTTTTAAAGATGGGTAATACCTACAAGACTTTGATTTGTTTACTTATTAAAGCATACTCTGAAGAGAAAAGTTAACGAAATTTCTTTTTTTAATGACCAGTTTTTTATTTTCTTTATTTGCTAACTATTGTGTGGCCCATACTCTCAGATTTTAGTCTTTTTTTTTTATAATTATACTTCTTTTTATACTTTTAAAATTTTTAGACTACATGTGACAGTAAGATTGTGCGGAAAAGTGTTTCATAATCGATGAGTTTCGCATTATTAATCTTTGCCGTTATTTGATTGAATAAAATTTCTTGTTTTAATCTGCACAGAAGCACTTCAATAGAACTATTCAGTTTTTTAGATTGGAAATCTCTCAGAGTATTGCAAATTTAATCGATTTGTATATAAATTTAGCGACTTTTTAATTGTACTTCGAGGTTTGTCGCTAAATTTAGAGAGCTTTTCATTGCTTCCGGAGATAATATAATACATTAGACAATCAAAGACATTAGCTGTTTATGGAGAAATGGACAGACCTTAGGCAACGCTTATCCTGTAGACATTTCCGAGGAGAGAAATAACATGTAAACTAACCACCTAGTTTATTCCCTTCCTTCTCGCTTCCGTCGAAATCAAGGGCTAAGTTTTCTCCCTCCAGTTGTCGTGACCGTGATATTTCCGGGTAATAGTGTTCAACAGTTGTGCGTGAGAAAGATGAGAGCATTTCAATTTGCATGCATGGATTTTTATTGCTCATTTTACACAACAGATGGCAGTACCAAACCATTTTTAACTTAATTTGAAGGTTAGTTTATTTTTAAATAGATGGTAACAGTACTCAAATACGTGTATTTGTGATACGCATTTTGCAATCTCGCTAATTTTTTTTTTTTAATTTACGTTCAAACAACCTTTACAAATGTTTACTTATATTATGAAGTAGGTTTAATAAAATTTTCGCTTAGAGCTTAAAACATATTTTTAATTATTCTCTGCTTACTAGAAAATACACATTCAGCCACAATAACCCTAAATGTTGGTTTTTCCTAGAAATTCTTTTTTTTTTCTTTCGCGCTAAAAATAATGTCCAAAACTTTAAATTGCATACATATATTATGCATGCACTTGTTTTTATACAATTTTCTTGAATAAAAAAATAGGCACTTTATGACAGTTTTTTCGAAAGTAATGCAACCTTTAAGAGGATATATATAACTTACTTTCCGTGTCTGTTACTCTTGACACACATCCATAGTGGAGAAACCTGACATTGACACAAAACTTCACTTTCTCTTAAGAGGTCGTCGCTTCAGAAGTTATGTCCATAGCGGAAGCGCCATTAACATACTATACTGCTTCAGTTGGGGGGAAAAGCATAGGAATAAGATAGCTGCAATAAACAGCTTTCGGCTTGTACTTAAGTGATTTGCAATATAGAGAAAATAACGAATTCGTATGTACGTCAGATAACTATAAATGTTGACGTTACAATGAAATGCTATGGAATAAACATATTTTAAGGTCTTACGAAATGTATGTAGTTTTCAGAGGTTTGAATTACGCGAAGAAAGTTTGAGCATGCAGTCCTGAGCATGCATGCCCGATCTGACAACTTCCTCGGTATAAGGAAGTATAGTGATCGCGAATCCTTTCAGTATTCAGATTTTGATCATCTCTAAATTTTATGAGTTTTTGCATGGCGTGTCTTCTTCAATGGGATGAGAGCCCGGGATGGGCCCTGGTCTTCTCCATAAATCGATACCAATCAGCCCTATCTTTGGCCCTGGACTTCCAATTTATAATTCTTAATGCATGTAAGTCACTACTAATGTCCGTATATTCCATCTATCAATACGCAAAGTTCTTATTCCATTTTCCCGGTCGTCTTCTATAAGGTCAGTCGGGTATTTCCCTCTTTTGACTTCGCAAGAATTAGATTTTTACGGAGAAGGGGCGTTAACGTTGCGGCCAAGCTATACTCAGTGTTGCCAGATTTTCCGAGACATTTACTCCTAAAAGAGGTTCAATTTCCCCCCAACATTTAAAACTTCCACCCAAATGTTAAAAATCTTATTATATATTAACACATTGCAATTTTACCTAGACGCAGGCAGTTATTTTAAATAAAATATATAAGTTATATAGAATAGTTATACATATTATCCTTTGATCACACGTTTACAGCAGGAAATTCAAATCACAGGGTTTTTAAGTTTATTCCTATTAACATGGAAACGACTGTTGATCAATTTGCATAGCTATTTGGTTGGGTTGGTGGGAAAATGGAAGGGGAGAACATTATATCAATACATTTGTACGTCACAGTCAGTGTTGGATGGAGTGATTTTATGGAGGAAAAAATTTAAATTTATAGTTTGTAGGAACTAATAATTTTATGTAACATAATAATATTTTATACTTCATTAATATTTTTATAAATTCAGTTACTATTACAATGGTCATTAACATTCTGTCGGCACATAGAGATTAAAAAATAAAATTCTCCTAATAACCCCCCCCCCCCCGATTTCATTTCCCCCTAAAATCTCCCTAATCTGGGGGGGGGGGAACACCCCAATCGGGCATCACTGGCTGGTTTACCCCAGGGCCTTTTTAGCCATCTAATACGACACGCATTGGCTATGTTGAGACTAGCATTCTACTCCTGTCACCACTGACGTGCATGACGTCTCAAAATGAATGAAAGTATGTAAATATGTATGCATGCATGCACGATCTATTTCGAACAACCACTTTCGTTCTTCCGTGACGTCTGTACGTGCGCATGTATGCATGTAACTCGTACAACTCAAAAACTATTTTACGTAGAATGTTGAAATTTTATATTTAAGACTGTTGTAACATCTAGTTGTGCGCCTCCTTTTTTAGTTGCAATCGACTGCATAGCTCATTCAAAGTCACTCAAAAGACTTTCAGTATGTTAAGATCTGTGGGCATCTACAATACATTAAAAGTCTAATCATTTCATACATTACAAGTCTAATTGGTTAATCAATGTTCGGGCCGTCTCCAAAATAGCGATAGGTGTCACTAATCTTGACGAGTTTTGACAATTTTTTTCCAAATTTGGCGCCAAAATAAGTTTTTTAACTGAACCTGGGTTGGCGATAGCTCGTATAATTAGAAATATCCAAATCTTACTTTTATAGAAGTTTCGTATCTTACTTTCAAATAAAAAAAAAGTTCGAATGAAATGCATGAAAAATTTATTTACAGGATCAGACTTTCAATACATTAAGGTCTATGGATACTCATTGTTTAGGCTATGCCCAAAATCTTGCAAACTGTCACCAAGTTTCCAGAGATTGGGCGAAGTATCGCCGAATTTGACACCATAAATAAGTTTCCAAAACTGAATCCAGTTTGGAAATCTTTTTTATTTGGAGAGAGATTGCTAAACCTTAATATTACTGAATTATTGTACCTCAATTTCAAATTAAATTTGAATGAAGTGCATCAAAAAGTTATCTAATTTAATAAGCGTACAAGGACAAGGAAGTCATGTTGTGTCCATATCAGATTTTATATTACACTAAAGAGCCTTCTAACGTATAAAAAATAGACATAACTTCGAAAAAAATCGATGTATTCGACTGTAATTTTCTTTTATTTCTCTTTTATTTCTGTATATAGAATAAAATTCGCAGCACTTTCAAATTATTTTAAATTCGATCTGCCATTAGCAATCAGAAAGCTTCTCACCCCTCCCTCCCACACTCCAATTTATAAAAGTGTCTAATGCATTTTCATGCATTAAAGGTACGTAATGATTCAAGAGGGATTTGTATGAAAAATTAAATTAAAAGACAGAAATAAATGCTGAATTTAAAGGTTAAATGGATTAATATCCTTATTGCACAACTCCGATTTTAAAATAATTAAAACTTTGTAAAATAACACATATAAAAAATACTTATCAAAGTGCACATGCATTTCGATCGAAAAAAATTCGATTCCCGTCAGCACCAATCACGTCCATGGACAGATTGGGACTGGGGACAGAAAGAAATAAAAAAAAACAGAAACGAAGAGCGAGTTGTCATTCGGAAGAAGGAAAAAGCAAGAAAATAGGGGGAGTAAGAGAAAGGTTGAGGTGAGAGGGTGGATAAAAATAAAATATAGAATAAAAAATGATATAAATAAAGGAATAAAAAGGAAAGAAAAATGCACAAAATACAAACATTCTGAAACAATAGAAAACAGAAGAACAGAAAAACATCATTTAATATTTTTTTGTGACCGACGAAGATTGAAATCGTTTCGACCGAAACCCGTGTACACTAGTATATCAGCATCTTTTATGTGCTTCATTTTACAGAGTTTTAATTATTTTATCTTTTAAACACCAGTTACTTTTGAGTGTGTTTGTTTAATTCATATTTTAATTTGTATACTGCAATTATTTTTTGTAATTTAAGTATAAGATTGAAAATATCACCATAGCGTCACTGTCGTAAAATATTGGCTATAGGCTTCTTCCTATTCTTAGTAAACCCTCAAACATTCTTATTAATCATGTGGTTCATCCTAAGTCATTAATAAGTATTATAGAAAATTGAAACTAAATATGAAACAGTGTGAAAAAAATTAAAAACTTTCAGTTTCAACTTGTTTTAATCTAATATTTAGTGGTGTGATAGTTTCCATTCGTCCTGATTTCAATGTCGTATAGCGGAAACGCATTCTATTGTTAATAATACATAAACTTGACTGTGTAGTAAATAATTTTACACATTTTTAACTATTTTTCTAAACAATATTTTGTTGTTGTATAAAGTAGACATATCGGGAAATGTTCATTTTGTGTCAGGATGTTACTTTCTGAAAAGTTATTTGATGTTATAAATAATCAAAATAATCTTCGTCTTCGTTTAACAACTTTTTTTAAAGAAGAATTGTTCTATTTCTTATGTACAGTGACACTTTATATGAAAAAATTTAGATTACCTTTTACACAACAAATTTTTTAATAGTGATGGATTACTTTTACATCAATCGATTAACAGATACTCTTTAATGCACGAGTCTTACAATAATGTTAAAAGAATTCTCTTTAACACAGATTGAAAGAAGCATTAATGCAAATGATGCAGAAAAGAACTTGTTTAAAAATGCTTTTGGATACTTTTTTTCTCTTTAGTAGAACTTGATTGATGATTTTATTAAAAAAAACTTCTAAAGTACTTTTTAAAAGTTTGTTGCAACACACGAAATTAGTTCAATGTTTCAACTGCTCAACAACAACAATCCGTAGATTTCTTTCCACGCGAATTATCAGAAAGAATATTCTTACTCAAAAATATTTGAGAATCAAGAAAGTAATCTCTCAAGGAAATGTACACTTTGAGAAAGTGCTTATTCATTTTCAGGGAATTCGATCTGATAGCAAGACACCCACCCACAGCTGTTACATCATGTCGACAAGTAACACACATTATATTCTTAGAAAATAAGCTCGTTTGCGCGTGGAAAACTCTTAACCATTTGAGGCGCAACCCTTTCCCAATGCTGAAAAAAGGACAGCCGTTGCCATAGCTCGACTTAACTACCAGCAAGATGGCGGACGATCGAAACGTTCATCGCGTGCCACAGATCTAGAGACCCTTTTTTGACGCAGCTGGCTGTGCCCGGCACAGCCAGCTGTTTTGATCGTCTGCCATCTTGCTAGTAATTAAATCGAGCGATGGCAACGGCTGCCCTTTTTTCAGCATTGGGCAATCTATCCAGCTGTTCTCGCATTCTTTCATTTTTCAGCAGATGTCAGTGCTGTTAAAAATAATCCTGACATTTTTTTTAACGGGAAATGACGTGCTAAAAAGTAAAGGATTCTCGTGGAGCTATGTCACCCGCAACTATTTTTTATAGAAATCAAATCTATTCTTCGTGACTGGCAGCAGTCAAAACGTCAGAGTTTGGTTTTCCCAGAGCGGGAACACTGCGCGTTAAAGGGTTAAGCGTTGCATCAATTTGTACTTCTCTTTCCTATTTTGCCGTTTTGACTGATTAAAACGAAGGTTATTATATAAAACTCAATATAATTTTCTGATCAGAGGTTTTTGATTAAATGAATATCTTTTGTCAAATATTTTGAAAATTTGGAAAGTTGCATGCTTTTGGAAGTATTCTGCACCACCTGAGCGTCTTGGAAAGGGCAAAAATATAAGTTGTTTTCTTTCCATATCAAGTTTCAGCAATGTTGCATGTAACAGGGTAAGACGGCGAAAGGGCTATCATCTTTAAACTCTCGTTTAACTTTTTTAACAGGCTAAATAATAAGTGTACAGCTTCCATAATTGTTTTTGGTTCTACCATAGCACAGTGGATAAACCCCCTGAACATGGTAGATGGCCGAAATGTGAAGGTTCCGGATTTTGGCCAATCGTGTGGATGTCGATCTAACGGTCTCGAGTTTGGACGGTTTTCTCTAGATGTAATGTGAATACGCGTTTGAATCCCTTAAAAAGTCCTCTGCCCAAGGCACCCCCCTCCCAGGCAGATGTCCCTCTTGTAGGATTAGCATAACACGCAAGCAAGCTCCAAAATTATTAGGAGTGGGACAGGCCAAACAGGTGTTTATACACAAAACTATAAAGTATACAGAGCTGTGTGTTTTATCGGAAAAGATGAAATATTGTTGGTGCGGGAAGGCGGAGGCTCGAGTCTCACTGGCTTATATAACTGTACGTCTAAGCCTGAGGGAACAGATTAGGTACAGATCGCACAAGCTAAACAAATTGAGAAGTAAAAATCATGAGTCATCCTTTTTTAAAAGTTCTGTGCATGCCGATGATTTCGAATATTCTTAGCGTTATCAAAAATAAATAGATAAATAAAAATAAAATAAAATAAAAACGGAATAATTTCAGGTAAAAATTACTATAACTAAGATAAATAAGCTCTAAATGTTACCTTCGTGTTTAAATATTTAAAAATTGTGTGTATGTGCGGCTTATTTGGCAAAAAATACAGATTATTATAGTAAGAACTCAAAGTGCATTAACTGAATTTTATTTCTCAGATCTTAAATCATCAGCAAAATTCTTGGTAGAACCTGAAATGCAGTTGGTGCGATATCGCGTCTTACGAAATTATAACAAAATTAATAATTATAAAATATAATGCCGCGTTTTGTCTACCTATATCGTATACTAAATTTCTTTTGGAATATATTCCCTACACTAAATTTTACTTCCCGGAGCCCGAAAGTATAGAATCTACTATCTTTATCTTGTGCCATTGCACAGACATGTGTTGCAGTTGAGCCCTAAAACAGCTCGTAAATTATCTGATAAGCTGGTGGGTGAATGGAAAACTTAATGGAACTCCTTCGAAACACACTTCCTTGTTTGAATATCCTTGTTTCCATAGAAGAAAAAGCCAGTTGCCGATGGCGACGAATTTTATCGGGAGTATTTCAGCAGATTTATGGAGCCTTTGCCTTTTCTGTAATAGAAATAAGGTCTTTTTAAAAGGAAAAAGAAATTGGGTTTTAGAGCTCCCGAAATTTTTAATGTTTAATTTTATTGGTTCAGATTTTTAGTTTATTACAAATTATATGAACGAAAGAAAGCGATTTTATGCATATCTATGAAAAAGAAGCACTCGATGTCAATATTACTGGTATAGTAGTGCAGCCACTTTGTTTCCTGAGAACTGATAAAATACAGGGTGTCCCGAAAAGGTAGTAACGGGCTTTAATTCTTTATCAATTAGAGATAAGTGTGCAATGTAAATTAAAAAAATGTTAAACATAAATTCTTAAATAAGACTCCCTTAAGAAAAAATCTCATTGGTTTACACAAAGTTATACTTTCTAAATTTGTATATAACCCAAATACATCTTAATTTCTATACAACCCAATACAAAAATCAAACGAAAAAAAAAATACTCAATTTGTTAAATATGCCTCTCACGCTAATGAGGTGAAGGACAAAATTTCAGTATTTCACCATAAAACGTCTCAGAGATATCTTTAAACAAGAAAAATTGGACGCTGTACATGATTTTGAATGTAAGTGTTTAGTGCTACACAGTTTTCGTAGCGTAATATTTTTTCCGACCATATTTTGAACATTCTTTTTCAATTTACATTGCCCACTTATCTCCAATAGATAAATAATTAAAGACCGTTACCACCTTTTTTGGGACATCCTGCATACATGAGGTTGAATTTTAGTTCGAACATTTAACATCTTGATCGAAGTATTGCTTAACGTTCGGAGAAAATCCAACGCAGATGTGGTCTAGTTTATCAAGTGGGCCATTTTATGGATACAACTGGTAAAATTCTCTTCTTTTGGGAAATTTCCATTGCCATTTTCCAGTGTAATTAAGAAACCCTGAAAGGTAACGAGAAATTGTGTGAATAATAAAAAAAGCAACCATAACATTTTACCAGTAAATAAATACAATAGGAAATACCAGTGAAATTATAAAAAATCTTATTTTTAATGTTTCTCGAGTTCTCTTTCCAAGCTTTTTGGGGAATCGATATCCTGGACATGACTGTCCAGCAGTGCCGGATTAACAATATAGCAGATTTAGCAAATGCTACGGGCCCCGCGCTTTTGGGGGCCCCGCGCCTTTACCTTGAAAGTTTTCGTCTTTCCCTCTCAAGATCTAGCTTTTTTGACACTTTCCAACAAGGTAGAAAAGTGTTTAAGATTTCGGTTTCTCTGTCTGTCCGTCCTTGACTCGCGTGTATAGGCATTGATTTCTACGAAATTTATATATGTTATTCTTATCTGCAGTACCATGTACCCTATTGTAAAGGATCTATGTAGCATTTATTGATTTTTTTCTACAGGAGCACTCAAAATAGTCCCAATACATTGCGCTCTATGGGAAGTTATTCTTTAAAGCGTATCATCCTGCTAACTACAAGGGGTGATCAAATGAAAAGGTAAGAACGGTGGGTACAAATGTAGACTTTATTCAAAATATACACCATAGAAGCGCTTCCCTTTCAGGTGGTTTCTTCAGTGGAACCAACATATGGAAATCGCAGGGTGACATGTCCGGACTGTAGGGCGGATGGTCCAACGTCTCCCACTTGAACGTGACCAGTTCCTTGGCGAAAACGGACATTCCATTTTCTCATTGACTTGTGGGACACACAGCCTTCCCAGTATACTATCATCATCCTGCGATGAATAGTGGCCGGTTTAACACCTTCCGCTGTCAGAAATCGGATAACGCCTCGCTGCCCCTAAATCGTCGAATTTTGCAATGTGAACACCATCCTGTCCTCACACGCACTGCCGCGTCAATTGGACGTAGTAGGGTGCTTTTTACAAGAGTTTCTGCTCTCTCCTGCGGGCCCCCGCATGTTCCTATCCACACAAAAGGCTCCAATCGCATTCCTAGATGTCTCGATACGTGCTCTTATAGCTAGCTGCATGGACAAATATGATAACGGTTAGGTTGTTGCGACGTTTGGTACCTATTCATTTGATCACCCCTTGTAGTTGCGCTGAACCCCGACTTCAAGATAAAACTTTTTCCTCTATGAATGCAAAAAGATTACAAAGTCAAGGACAAAAAGCCTAACAACTTCTACATCGTTTGTACGATCCGCTTGAAATTTTTCACAAGTCTGTAAAAAAATATAGAAAACAATCTGTCAATTTTAAAATCTAAAAATCCACCCGTTCCTTCATTTTTAAGCGATTTTTCGCTAT
The DNA here is from genome assembly GCA_038373885.1 of Cheiracanthium punctorium. Lineage (NCBI taxonomy): Eukaryota > Metazoa > Arthropoda > Arachnida > Araneae > Cheiracanthiidae > Cheiracanthium > Cheiracanthium punctorium. The sequence goes on along the minus strand of JAWZYV010005850.1, from coordinate 14,669 downwards.
TTTCAGCACCATTTCGTTTACAAGAGTAAAAAAATTGAATCATTTGGGTGACAAAATGACCTATTTTAAGTGAAAATGACGTCATACAATTGGGGGGATTCCAATACGTTTAAAATAATTTCTCCCGATTACACAGTTTATTATTTTTTCCCCCACAAATAAATCGTCTATTGGATATTCGAATGTTTATGTATACAAAACGAAAGCTTTCGACTGCGAAAAGATTCCGCGCGTTTCCAGATGAGCATGAAATTCAATTTGGGTCTGTAATAAAAATTGAATATGAACTTATTTATTTTAGGTGGATGAAAATTAAATATGTTGAATGAAAGACAAATTTCCTTAAAATGTTTTTTCTCTCGCCCGTTGTAATTGCCTTCACAAAAGGCTTTGACTTCTAGTTTTAGAGATATTCTGCTCTTTGAAATGAAACAAAATTGGATGTTATGAAGGATTACAAAATGAAGCTTTGCATCGAAAATAGTGTCTGTATAGTTAAAAGTTTTTCTATAGCACTCAAAGTAACTATAGAAACTATAGAAAAACTAAAAAGTTTTTCTATAGTTAAAAGTTTTTTTATAAGCACTCAAAATAATTTCTATACAATACGGTCAATGGCAGTTTAGAAACAGGCATCTATTTTAAGCATATAATACTATCCTACAATAAGATTAGCTAATAATCCGACGACGATCGTGTGCCTCCTTCAAAATTTGAACCAAAAGCCGGCAATGTTGGCGACTTTTGCGATAAATTGCCAAATAGGGTGCGAAAAAAATGCTTTGAAAAATGAACCAAACTTGGCGATATTTTTATTATTTTACGATAAATCGAAAAAGGTATTTACGTATTATCCCGGCGGTCATTAACGCCAAACTATTTTTTCCGCAAATTTCCTGGCAAACTGTTGGCAATCGTATTCCGAACCATCAATAATTTCATGTGTCCGGCATTTATCTTGGCGAAAAAGTTGCTCGTCTTGGCGGATCGCCTGGATAATAATGTAGTACCTCGAAAAATGTCTAATGTAATTATATTAAGCTATGTCGATTTCTTCGGAAATTTTGAAAATTCGTTACTCGCACATTAATTAACTTATTTATTGTATTGTGTTTTGTTAAGGGCTATCTGCCTTGGAGTATGGGGGTCTCCGACCGACGAAAATTTGTTAATGCATTAGAACCCAAAACGGGTTAACGTCCTTTATGATTTCGATTATTTGTCTGTTCTGATGTCCACCCATCCAGTGTTCTAACTGCTGTGGATATACATTGATTTGTGCGAAATTTATGTTTTTTCTATGTACAGTACCACGTACCATATTGAAAATGGTGTGTGTAGCATTTATAGCTCTTTTACAGGAGAAAAAAATCCAATGTATAGCACAGTCTAAAAAATAGAACTAAAAGGGGGGTTCGGGGGGGTCTCCCCCTGTATCTGTTGATACAGGAATGACTGAATCAGCAGTCATTCTTGAAAACATATTTTAGAGATATTCGATTTTTGAAAGAAAACAAAGTTGGCATATATATTACTAAGGCTCTCAAAATGATGCTCTCCACTGAGAATAACGTCCGTATTATTAATAGTTCTACAGGAGCACTCAAAAGAATTCCCATTGCAGTCTGTGGCATTTGAGAGACACTAATACATTTCTAGCACAAGACAATGAGTATAAGATTTTTATATTCTTCAGTTAAACGCTAAAAAAAAATTAATGGTCTTTTACAGGGTCTCATAAAATTGCATTTACAGTGATAATACAACATTTTTTTATCTACGAAATCGCGCCAGTTTTAACTAAAATACATAGCAGATTTGGCGCAAAAATATTTTGTATTGGAAAGTGTTTTGTAATCTATGAGCTTGGCATGATTTATCTTTCTTGATTTTTTAAGGCAACAGATAAATCTTGTAAATCTTTTTTTCTTACGTTCTTTCTTTCTTTCTTGTCATTTTTATTTATTTATTTATTTTTTGGATAAGACAATTTCTGAAGATCTATATAGTGGAACTGTAAATCAGTTGTAGACAACTCATTGAGAGAATATATGTATAACTCTGCTGTTCGAGCCTCATCAATGGGAGACCCCTCTGAACCCCCCTAGTTTTTTTAGTTTCATGATTGCCATATTAAAACGATATTAATGCACTATGTCATTTTATCTCTCATCTATCGTGTATTTCACCTGGTAACCCCATGTTGAAATTTTTAGGATTGTAACCTATTTATAGAAAAATACATGTGATGCACATTCTACAGCTAGTAAATATTGTAACAATAGATTAAAGCTGTTGTGAACTAATAGATTTAAATATATGTAAAATATACTTGTGATGTATATTCTACAGCTTACGAAATATTTTAACAATAGATTAAAGCTGTTGTGAACTAATAGTATTTAAATAAACGGATGAAATTTTTAAACAATCATTTTATCAAATAAATGCAACCTTACGGAGCTTATAGAAATCGGTGGTTTACGTAACACATACTAACGTTTTCAGCGGACATTTATTCTTACTTTTATGTCGCGTTTTCGTAACGCATTTTCGTGTCTCATTTTTATGTCACAATTTCAAAAGAGGGTGAGCGATAAAATGACATAGTCATTAATATATTTAATGTGGCTGTTGCATGCCTGCATTATTTAGTCAACTCATTACCTAGACGAAACTGAATGAGTATTTTAAAGTCAGCAATAAGACACACACAAGAGTATATTTAACAATACTGTGGAACAAAAAACACAGTTCTGAGAAAAAAATTTCAGGGAGCATCCAAAAGGTATTTAGTAATTAAACTAATTAAGCTAATTAAACATTTAGTAATTCTACGTCGCGTTAATATATCCCGCGGAAGTTTCAACAGAAAAGACTCTAAACGAACTATATTTTTTCGTGCAGATTCTGTTTTGTCAAAGTAGTTATGATTTCATTTTAGGAAAATGTTCTCTTCTTGCCTTGCAAAGAGTGGGTACACAACTATTTAACTATAAAATAAAACGGTTCTCCACATCATGTAGTATCTAAGGTATTAATGGCATAACTAAAATCTAAAAAAGAGTATGATGTAGAAATGAGACATTTTGAAAGTTAGAAATTTTTAGGAACCGTCACGCTTTTCTTTTTCTGATTGCCAATGACACCGACATAGTTTTTTGTTTCATAATATTAACAATGGTCTCAGCTCAGTACTTATACTACCTTTACAAATAACTGATGAGTAACTTTATGCCAAGAGTTAAATCATTTTGCTTATTTTTAGATTCCAAATCACTGGAATCAATTCGAACTATACATGTAAGATAAAGTTTCGTTCCCTACCGTGCGGAGAACGGGCACGCAGCTAGTTAATTTATAAATGCTGACTTGAGATAATTTTTCCACGTCACACTTCAAGATTTTCCAGGTTTATTGCTGAAGTTTGCAATTCTCCCTGGCTTTTTCGGTTAACGTAGAATTTTCTTACTATTCCAGGTTTTTCAATTTTTCTTGACCGTTGGTAACCCTGTATCCCCCCCCCCCTCTAATAAATAAATAATGAAATAAATAAGACCTCTGAGCATTTCGAACTAATAGCATGATCATATGAAAACATGCAAAAGTTGGCTGATTGACGGTTGGGGAAGCTGTGGGGGGGATGAAATCTATGACTAAAATTCGCGTCCGAAGTATTGAAAGGATGAGAAACGTAGTTTTAAATTGTTCATATTCTTCCACAGGAAAACAACGTAAGCGCGAATTCCTATGCCATTAAAGGAGCATTTAATATAATCAATGCGGCAAAGTAACACTACGCACATCAGGCATAGAAGTTTGCATTCAAATACCAATGTGTTTGACAGAAAAGCTGGAGGCAGAAAGGTAATCGCTGCCGTTGTTTGCAACACCGGAAAAGAATAACGTAAAATCTAGTTTTAAAACAGTTCCAGGGTTTTAAAGGGTATTAGGAAATTTTGTTTCAATTAAGAAAAAATTATTTGCTTCTGTTCTGTATTAGTTGTATTTAACCTCCTTGGCGCGCTTGCCGTCTGACGCCAACGCGCCAACACTATTTGAACAGGTTGCAACCCTTCTCTGTATTTTTTCTTCAGATTCAGATTTGATCTCATATTGTACGGATGCTCCCAGCAGCTCCTTCATTTGAACCCTAGTTCAAAACTTTATGTAACAAAACTGCCCCTTGGCAGTAACTGTTATTACAATCTACAAAAATAAAATATCTTACTAATTAAATACAGTCCACTGTTTACCTGAAGGCTCCCGACATTTGGTCCTTGGACCAGCCGGAGCAACTAGCGTAATGTCAAATTTAACAAGCTTAAATCGCCAGAAAGGCGTTCTCGAAGGAAAAATAAATAAACTCTGCGACTTTACGAAGAACTTAAACCTAGCAGATCAAGATGCTGAGGAAGCGGCAATATTACTTAGAAGCAAGCTAAAAGGAGCAACGGATTTAAAAAACAACGTAGCGGATCTCGTTCGTTCCTACACCCTACTGCCAGAAAAAAACAGATGTGACGGAGGCCTTAGCATCGTCAGCCGAACTAGAAGAGAAGCTCGAGGAAGCAGAGGTAGGCTTAATGATTTTACTCTCTAAGTTTGACTCTAATAAAAACAAAAGTGAAATCCCTACCTCTCATGTGAGTAACTTTAAAATTCCCGACTTACCGTTACCACTATTTTCGGGAAAATATGAAGATTTCCAAAACTTTAAAGCTCAGTTTACATCAATTATTGGAAATAATAAAGATTTAAGCCCAACTCAGCAACTATGCTATCTCAAGGGCTGTCTAAGAGGAGAAGCTAAAAGATTAGAATCGGCCCAAGATACATATGAATCACTTTGGTCTTCTCTAGAAGAGAGATATGAAAATAAACGAGCAGTCATTGATTGCCACATTGTAAAATTATTAAATCTCTCAAGGGTCCCAGACTCACCGAATCAATTAATGCAAATGATTGATAACACGCGATGTAACCTACGTGCATTAAACTTATTAGAGTTTAAGTCAAATGACTTATCAGATATATTAATTATGCACATTTTGTTCCAAAAACTGGATCCAGAAGTACGAAAAAGTTTCGAAATGAAACTGAGTAAAAATGAAATTCCGAAGTTAGAAAACTTCTTAAGCTTTTTGGAAGAACGTAGCAGAATTTTGCAGGGATATTTGCCCGAGAAAAAGAAATCTATTTTCATTGCTAAACCTAACAATAAGCCAACTCCTCAGAGATCACTCTTAACGCATACAAAATCGAACTGCGTATTAAACTGTAACGAGAAGCATTCTCTTTATAGATGTCATAAATTTAGAGAAATGAATGTCTCTAATCGAGCTGATATAGTAAAAAAATTCAATCTCTGTGTTTCATGCCTTAATAAACATTCCTCTCCTTGTTTATCCAAAAACTGCTGTTTTTTATGAGAATCGAAAAGCCACAATTCTCTCCTGCATAATCCACTTGAACATAATGAATCATCGCCTATCTGCGAGGCGCCAGACCCCCCCTCGACCACTCAAGAGTCGACTTTGTTTGTGCGGCAGAGAAAAAATTCTTGTGTAATTCTAAACACAGCTGTGATTTACTTAAGGGATTGTGCTGGTGAATATAGGCCATTAATCGCAGCACTGGACAGTTGTTCCACAGTGAATTTACTAACCAGTTATAGCGCTGAGTTATTAGGATTGCGGAAACAAAAAACGCTCGTCTCGATCTCTGGTTTAAACGATACTGGCTTAACCGCAAAATCATTTGTTAGTACTGAGCTCACAAACAGAAACAAAACTAAGTCGTATCACTTGGATATGTTAATAGTACCTAAAATTGCAGAGCTTCCACCCACATTTATTTATACGTCCAATTTAAAATTACCTGAAAATATAACGCTAGCGGATAATGATTGGAATAGACCGAAGCGTATAAACGCATTAATCGGTGCTGGTATATTTTATCAATTATTAGGTTCTCATAAAATTAAAATTGATGATTCGCAGTTAATGTTAGTTGAAATTATTTTTGGTCACGTTGTATCGGGCACTCTAAACACTTCAAATTCGGATATCGATACATCCGACTCATGCTTTTTAACCGTGGAATCAGAGCGTCTCGATAAGGCATTGACTGCTTTTTGGGAAGTAGAAGAGGTTGAAAATACCAAAAAGGTTGCTAGTGAAGAATTGAATTATTGTAATGAGCATTTTGAAAAAACACATTCTAGAAAGCCTGATGGCAGATATGTTGTTAAAATGCCATTCAAACCAGATTGCTCTGAAACATTGTTAGGCAGTTCCAAAGGCATTGCTTCGAAAAGGTTAAATAATTTATGGCACAGGTTAGACCGGGATCTTACTATGAAGGAACTTTATATTGGATTTTTAGCCGAATACGAAGCCCTACACCACATGGTTGAGGTGAAAGAAAATGAGGATTGCCATGAAGGTTACTATCTTCCTCACCACAGCGTTTTGCGACCAACTAGCAAAACCACGAAATTGCGGGTGGTGTTTGACGCCAGTGCCAAGACTACACAGAAAAATTCTCTAAACAATTTGCTCTGCAAGGGAGGGGTAATTCAAGAAGATCGCTTTTCTATTTTAATACGATTTAGAAAACATATTTACGCTTTCACTACAGACATTAAACAAATGTTTAGAATGATCGAATTACATCCTTCGCAAACTAAACTTCAAAAAATCCTGTGGAAGGACAGTCAACACTCACCAACAAAGGTTTTTCAATTGAATACTGTCACTTACGGCACTGCGTGTGCACCTTACTTAGCCACGCGTGTTTTGCAACAGCTCGCAATAGATGAAAGAAATGATTTTCCTTTAGCTTCGAATATTGTACTTCGAGATTTTTACATGGATGATTGCCTATCCGGCTCATCCGATTTAGAAAGTTTTGAACAAATTCGATCAGAACTGACTGAACTCCTTCTGAGAGGTGGCATGCAGTTGCACAAATGGTGCACAAACCAGGTTCAAAATACTGAACCCCAGACTTTTCCATTCGATCGAAATTCGGAAGAAATTACAGTCAAAACGTTAGGCATGCTATGGAATAGTTCCAGTGACACTTTCTCGTATAAGGTTGACATCACTACAAATTGCTGTGTTACGAAGCGAGATGTACTCTCTCAAATTGCACGGATATATGACCCACTTGGCCTTCTTGGTCCAATTATTGCCAAGGCGAAAATATATATGCAGCAGTTGTGGTCATTAAAATTAGAATGGAACGAAACTTTACCCGCAGATATTTCAAAACAATGGGAAACTTTTTGCAAGGCATTACCAGACTTGGAGTCCATTAAGGTCCCAAGGTGCTTCTTGACACCCGACGTTCAGTCTGTTGTGATTAATGGATTCGCAGATGCGTCATCGGCTGCTTACGGTGCAGTTATCTACATTGAGACTGTGTCGAACACAAATGAGTGCATGAATAAACTCCTCTGCAGTAAATCACGAGTAGCACCGATGAAAACCATGACTATTCCACGCCTTGAGCTACAAGCTTGTCTTTTGCTGTCGAAGTTGGTCCAGAAAGTCTACAAGGCCTTAAAGCTTCAAATCGACGCTGTTAGACTGTTCTCTGACTCCACCATCGCCCTTGCGTGGATCAATTCACCTCCTCATCTTTTAAAACAGTTTGTGTCAAATAGAGTGGCACAAATTCAGCTTCTCACGAAAGACTACGAATGGTACCACGTTGCTTCATCTGAAAATCCGGCGGACGTTCTATCGCGTGGACTCGATGTCAAGGCACTAATTCAGCATGACCTTTGGTGGATTGGACCGCCATTCCTCAAGGAACAATCTGTGAACTTTTCTCAAAACAGTGACTTTCCCCTGAATGATGCAGCTGCTCTTGAACTTAAACCAGTTGCTAAGACTGCCTTAACTATAACAAACTTTGATTTCATCGACAGCCTAATTAACTTGACTAATAATTTCTGTAAACTAATTAATATTTTAGCATTTATTTTTAGATTTTACCACAATTGCAAAAACCCTTTGTCAAAAGGATCCGGACCATTAGCGATCAGTGAAATTCATTACGCGCAATCAATCCTTTTTAAACAGGTTCAGGGTAAGTATTTTTCGTCAGAAATTTCTGCACTAAAGAAAGGAGAACCTGTACCTACTTCAAGTAAGTTAAAGTTCCTTAATCCCTTTCTCGACAATGAGAACGTTATTCGTGTTGGAGGGCGAATTAATAATTCAAATTTAAATTATGATAAAAGACATCCTATAATTCTCCCAAACAATAGCAAATTGACCAAAATTATTTTCGAGTACTACCACAAGAATAATTTGCATGTCGGACCTCAGACTTTGTTAAATACTGTTCGACAAAAGTTCTGGCCCATCAACGGAAGAAGTATTGCGAGACTAGTAGTACATAAGTGTATAAAGTGCTTCAAAATAAAGCCAGTTGTTGCCAATCAGATTATGGGAGAACTTCCTGCTGAGAGAGTTACACCTTCCTCTCCCTTTCATAATGTTGGCCTAGATTTTTGTGGCCCATTCCAAATTAAGTACAAGGGTCAAAGGAAGGGAATTTTTCACAAAATCTATGTCGCTATATTCATATGTATGAATACTAAAGCTGTACATTTTGAAGCAGTCTCGGACTTAACAACGCAGGGTCTGCTTGCCGCTCTAAAGAGATTTTTCGCACGTCGTGGAAAAAGCTCCACCATTTTTAGCGACAACGCTACCAATTTTGTTGGAGCGTATTCTGAGTTGAAGCACTTATTGAATACCTTAAAACAAACTAATAACGAAATTTCTAGTTATCTTATTACAGAAGGCATAAATTGGAAGTTTCTGCCTCCTAGAGCTCCAAATTTTGGAGGTCTTTGGGAGGCAGGAGTTAAATCCTTCAAGTATCATTTCAAGCGAACCATCGGTGTCTCAAAATTGACATTAGAGGAATTTTTAACTATCATGGTGCAAATCGAGGGTGTTTTAAATTCTCGACCACTTTCCCCCTTATCACCTGATCCCGATAATTTTGAGGTGCTTACTCCAGGTCATTTTTTGATATGCAGAGCTATTAATTCTCCACCTGAACCAGATTACACAGGCACGCGGGATAATTGTTTAAATAGTTGGCAAAAGGCACAAAAAATGGTTCAAAATATTTGGAAGTTATGGAAAAACAGTTATTTGAGCCACCTCCAACAAAGAACCAAATGGTTCTTTGAAAAACAAAATGTAACTCCAGGCATGCTAGTGCTAATTAAGGAGACAGAGTTACCTATTTGTAAGTGGTCCATTGGAAGAATCATTGATGTACATCCAGGTGCCGACGGAAAGGTGCGTGTTGTAAATGTTCGCACACCGAAAGGTGAATTCAAAAGACCCATCACCAAATTAAGTATCCTGCCTATTGAAGATACTTAAAATTTAAAACAAATTCACATCAAAATATCATGTGTTCAAATTGTTGTTTTATGTTTTTATAAATGTTCTATATTATGTTTTGTCATTATATATATATATATATATGTATACACTTTTTTTTTCTCCTCTTGAAATATGGCTATTTCAACGGGCGGCGGAATGTTCTGTATTAGTTGTATTTAACCTCCTTGGCGCGCTTGCCGTCTGACGCCAACGCGCCAACACTATTTGAACGGGTTGCAACCCTTCTCTGTATTTTTTCTTCAGATTCAGATTTGATCTCATATTGTACGGATGCTCCCAGCAGCTCCTTCATTTGAACCCTAGTTCAAAACTTTATGTAACAAAACTGCCCCTTGGCAGTAACTGTTATTACAATCTACAAAAATAAAATATCTTACTAATTAAATACAGTCCACTGTTTACCTGAAGGCTCCCGACAGCTTCTACTGCACTTGGAAGAAAATTTCTGTGTACATTACTGCTATTTATTGCCTTGCTACCTTATACGTTACTCCCTTGAAAATACGTTACATCCCTTAGGAAAACGGACAATTAACTTCTGTGACAGCTGTTTGGTTGAATGGATTTCAGATAAATGAATACATCAATGTCATTAATCTCTCCATGACAAATTATATAGATGCAACCTTCGATTTTATTTAATAACTAATTTAATTCTTTTTTTTTTAATTATCAAATATGTAGTGTTTTTCATGCCTATTCCCCTCCAGAAAAAATAGGTTTTGTTGAATTGAAAAAAAAAATATTGATTCAACAAACATTTGGCTGGTGCTATGTCAACGGAATAATTTTGTTGGTTTTAGCAAAACTTTTGTTAAATTAACAAGCATTTCGTTGATTCATCAAAAATGTATCTTTGAAATCGGACCTATAAAATGTTTGTTGTATCATCATGACATGTTTTTTTTTCAGTGCAGTTTTTCCGTATTCATGACACAAGCATTTGAGCATGAAAAAAAAAAAAAAAAAATCGAGTGTATTCTTCTATTTTGAAGGTCACAAAGTACATTTGGCGGCGCTCTGCATCTTATGTCGCTATTGTTTCATTTTAAAATTCTGTTTTTGCACGCAGCATTGTTTATATCGCAGAGACAGATGCACATGCGAGTATCCCTTTCTTTCTCGGCCCCGGAGACAATGCGGACTGATTGACGACAACATTTTTGTCTTTCATATTTCTCTTCTGCAGACGGTGAAATTTATGCCCGAGGTCAGCGATGATGACGAAATTCCGGACATGAATAAATCTGAATATGCCACTGCTTATACGTAAGCTCACGTAAAGCTTAATCGAAAGTATTAAGGAACTTAGCGGAGAGACTAACGGGAGAAATCAAGCATTGTAATGCGGTTTTTAACTGACTCCAATCTCCCTAATGTAAAATTAATGCAGAGTGGAATTTCCTGCTCAAGTAGAAATGGTAAAGGAATTCAAAATGTTTTGCAATTCCAAATGCTTTTCTTTTTTTTTCGATAAGCATGGTATTATAATATCTGGAATACGAATTTTCAATGTACGTGACCTTTTGCAGTTCATCTCCTTAAAGTTCAATAATTTTGAAATGAAACTATCTAATTAGAACATTTCTCTGTCATTAACAAAGATGCCTAAGTGTGCAATACAATCATAATCAAAAACATTTTCCTGGTATATTTTAAGTAAAGAAGGTACTTTTTTAAACGCACGTTTATATTTCGCGTAAACATGTTACAACTTAATCCTACAAATCACCTGGTTTGATGTGCGGAACAACCCCTTTAATTATTCCTCTGTCTATAAAATACTAACATAGATATAATTTTTGATTTTAATCCAAAATATCCAAATCTTACTTTTATAGAAGTTTCGTATCTTACTTTCAAATAAAAAAAAAGTTTGAATGAAATGCATGAAAAATTTATTTACAGGATCAGACTTTCAATACATTAAGGTCTATGGATACTCATTGTTTAGGCTATGCCCAAAATCTTGCAAACTGTCACCAAGTTTCCAGAGATTGGGCGAAGTATCGCCGAATTTGACACCATAAATAAGTTTCCAAAACTGAATCCAGTTTGGAAATCTTTTTATTTGGAGAGAGATTGCTAAACTTTAATATTACTGAATTATCGTACCTCAATTTCAAATTAAATTTGAATGAAGTGCATCAAAAAGTTATCTAATTTAATAAGCGTACAAGGACAAGGAAGTCATGTTGTGTCCATATCAGATTTTATATTACACTAAAGAGCCTTCTAACGTATAAAAAATAGACATAGCTTCGAAAAAAATCGATGTATTCGACTGTAATTTTCTTTTATTTCTCTTTTATTTCTGTATATAGAATAAAATTCGCAGCACTTTCAAATTATTTTAAATTCGATCTGCCATTAGCAATCAGAAAGCTTCTCACCCCTCCCTCCCACACTCCAATTTATAAAAGTGTCTTATGCATTTTCATGCATTAGAGGTACGTAATGATTCAAGAGGAATTTGTATGAAAAATTAAATTAAAAGACAGAAATAAATGCTGAATTTAAAGGTTAAATGGATTAATATCCTTATTGCACAACTCCGATTTTAAAATAATTAAAACTTTGTAAAATAACACATATAAAAAATACTTATCAAAGTGCACATGCATTTCGATCGAAAAAAATTCGATTCCCGTCAGCACCAATCACGTCCATGGACAGATTGGGACTGGGGACAGAAAGAAATAAAAAAAAACAGAAACGAAGAGCGAGTTGTCATTCGGAAGAAGGAAAAAGCAAGAAAATAGGGGGAGTAAGAGAAAGGTTGAGGTGAGAGGGTGGATAAAAATAAAATATAGAATAAAAAATGATATAAATAAAGGAATAAAAAGGAAAGAAAAATGCACAAAATACAAACATTCTGAAACAATAGAAAACAGAAGAACAGAAAAACATCATTTAATATTTTTTTGTGACCGACGAAGATTGAAATCGTTTCGACCGAAACCCGTGTACACTAGTATATCAGCATCTTTTATGTGCTTCATTTTACAGAGTTTTAATTATTTTATCTTTTAAACACCAGTTACTTTTGAGTGTGTTTGTTTAATTCATATTTTAATTTGTATACTGCAATTATTTTTTGTAATTTAAGTATAAGATTGAAAATATCACCATAGCGTCACTGTCGTAAAATATTGGCTATAGGCTTCTTCCTATTCTTAGTAAACCCTCAAACATTCTTATTAATCATGTGGTTCATCCTAAGTCATTAATAAGTATTATAGAAAATTGAAACTAAATATGAAACAGTGTGAAAAAAATTAAAAACTTTCAGTTTCAACTTGTTTTAATCTAATATTTAGTGGTGTGATAGTTTCCATTCGTCCTGATTTCAATGTCGTATAGCGGAAACGCATTCTATTGTTAATAATACATAAACTTGACTGTGTAGTAAATAATTTTACACATTTTTAACTATTTTTCTAAACAATATTTTGTTGTTGTATAAAGTAGACATATCGGGAAATGTTCATTTTGTGTCAGGATGTTACTTTCTGAAAAGTTATTTGATGTTATAAATAATCAAAATAATCTTCGTCTTCGTTTAACAACTTTTTTTAAAGAAGAATTGTTCTATTTCTTATGTACAGTGACACTTTATATGAAAAAATTTAGATTACCTTTTACACAACAAATTTTTTAATAGTGATGGATTACTTTTACATCAATCGATTAACAGATACTCTTTAATGCACGAGTCTTACAATAATGTTAAAAGAATTCTCTTTAACACAGATTGAAAGAAGCATTAATGCAAATGATGCAGAAAAGAACTTGTTTAAAAATGCTTTTGGATACTTTTTTTCTCTTTAGTAGAACTTGATTGATGATTTTATTAAAAAAAACTTCTAAAGTACTTTTTAAAAGTTTGTTGCAACACACGAAATTAGTTCAATGTTTCAACTGCTCAACAACAACAATCCGTAGATTTCTTTCCACGCGAATTATCAGAAAGAATATTCTTACTCAAAAATATTTGAGAATCAAGAAAGTAATCTCTCAAGGAAATGTACACTTTGAGAAAGTGCTTATTCATTTTCAGGGAATTCGATCTGATAGCAAGACACCCACCCACAGCTGTTACATCATGTCGACAAGTAACACACATTATATTCTTAGAAAATAAGCTCGTTTGCGCGTGGAAAACTCTTAACCATTTGAGGCGCAACCCTTTCCCAATGCTGAAAAAAGGACAGCCGTTGCCATAGCTCGACTTAACTACCAGCAAGATGGCGGACGATCGAAACGTTCATCGCGTGCCACAGATCTAGAGACCCTTTTTTGACGCAGCTGGCTGTGCCCGGCACAGCCAGCTGTTTTGATCGTCTGCCATCTTGCTAGTAATTAAATCGAGCGATGGCAACGGCTGCCCTTTTTTCAGCATTGGGCAATCTATCCAGCTGTTCTCGCATTCTTTCATTTTTCAGCAGATGTCAGTGCTGTTAAAAATAATCCTGACATTTTTTTTAACGGGAAATGACGTGCTAAAAAGTAAAGGATTCTCGTGGAGCTATGTCACCCGCAACTATTTTTTATAGAAATCAAATCTATTCTTCGTGACTGGCAGCAGTCAAAACGTCAGAGTTTGGTTTTCCCAGAGCGGGAACACTGCGCGTTAAAGGGTTAAGCGTTGCATCAATTTGTACTTCTCTTTCCTATTTTGCCGTTTTGACTGATTAAAACGAAGGTTATTATATAAAACTCAATATAATTTTCTGATCAGAGGTTTTTGATTAAATGAATATCTTTTGTCAAATATTTTGAAAATTTGGAAAGTTGCATGCTTTTGGAAGTATACTGCACCACCTGAGCGTCTTGGAAAGGGCAAAAATATAAGTTGTTTTCTTTCCATATCAAGTTTCAGCAATGTTGCATGTAACAGGGTAAGACGGCGAAAGGGCTATCATCTTTAAACTCTCGTTTAACTTTTTTAACAGGCTAAATAATAAGTGTACAGCTTCCATAATTGTTTTTGGTTCTACCATAGCACAGTGGATAAACCCCCTGAACATGGTAGATGGCCGAAATGTGAAGGTTCCGGATTTTGGCCAATCGTGTGGATGTCGATCTAACGGTCTCGAGTTTGGACGGTTTTCTCTAGATGTAATGTGAATACGCGTTTGAATCCCTTAAAAAGTCCTCTGCCCAAGGCACCCCCCTCCCAGGCAGATGTCCCTCTTGTAGGATTAGCATAACACGCAAGCAAGC
>JAWZYV010005849.1:0-10208 GCA_038373885.1 Cheiracanthium punctorium | reverse complement strand
CGTCTCCCAGTATGAGAATTCCGCTTGAATTTGAGCGCGTCCGACATTTTACTGAAATGTTCATGACGTTCCTCTTCAATAGAGGTCGAACAATAAACATCGCGCAAGCAAAGGAACACTATATTCGCATTTCATTGTATGTAAAGATGGGAAAACTAAAATATCGTGTGCTTCAGTAAGCAAAAATCTGAAAAAACGTATTATTCAGTATGTGTGTGTGTTTATATATATATATATATATATATAGAAACACATATATATGTATATGTATATTTGTATATAGTGTTGCGAAATAATAACTTAATTTGCTCTCGTATTGCATGCGCCTCCGTGAAACTAGTTTTACAGGCATAATAGCGAAGTCCTCAGGTAATGGTAAACCTGTGGGAGTAACCATGTAGTCTTGGAGACTTGGCGACGGATTTGGCGACCTTGGCGACAAATCGTGGCTTCTAGAAAATTCATGTCTCGAGACCATATTTCAATTTGATAAGATTGTTCCAGAAGTTTCTCGGCAATTCTGGTAACGTCATCATCTCTATAAAAACGCTAGCATTTCTCTCCGGGGAGTTCAGTTGAGTGATAGACTTTGAAGCGCACGGTTGATTGTGTGAAATGAATAGTGTTATTGTGTATGATATTAAGGTAAGTGCCTACCCAAAAATGGACGTTTTCGTGAAAAGTTTCAAATTTTTTTTTATTTGCTTATTTTATAGCCTGTACATTTAGATTTTTGGAAATGTTTTATTTTTGTTTGCACGATTAGTAGAAGTGAAGTTATAGCAAAAATGATAAACCGGAAGTGAAATTTCAGCGACCAGAAGTGGGCATTTAAAGCGCTCTTACAATGTACAGAAACAGTTTGTACTGCTGTTTTCTTACTCATAAAGCATTATAAAATACCGTTTTCCTTTTAAATATCCGCCGAAGTTAAGTTCATTTATTTTATATTGTTTTACTTACATTTGGCAACAGTATTTATGGCTCAGTATATATTAGTTCACGATAAATGCTATTTCACGAACTGTTTTCAAGATATTGTCTTGGAATTTTATCATAAGCTTATAATCATTTCTATCTGTGTTTTGAACTAAAATATAACATATATGTATTTATTTATTTATTTTATAGCAAAATTTGTTTTGAAAAAAAATTTTTTTTCATTTTGATAGAGTTTTAGCACTAACTTGGGAATATTTTAATAACTTTCAACTATACTGCAAATATTTTAGTTCATAACACAGACATATATATATTAGTTATGTACTGTATAAATAATAGTGAGATATATTTATTAAAATTTGTTATAGGAGGTGTTGTATGCATGACATTTTTCATCAATTTTTTTTTCACTTCAAACAGCTTAAATTTTGAAATTTAATGATAATTCTATTCATATTCTATTTAATTTTATACTTTTATGTCCAACTTCAACCGAAAACATGTAAATTCAAGTAAAATTCCATTTATTTTCTTTTTAAATGCCCCGAAGTTGATCGAGACGTTATTTACTGTTTACTATAAAATTACCCTAAAAACAGTTTGACTTTATAGAGAAGTGAAAATCAGTTTATATAGAAGCTAAGGAGAGTTTATATTATAAATATAGCGAGTTTTAAGACAATTCATTGAATAGATTTTTTTTATTCGGTTTTAAAATCTTTAATAGCGTTTTCTGAGAAATTCTGTTTTTCGTCAATTTTCTGCACGACAAACTTCATTTCTCAAAATTCATTCAATATAATGACTTGATATTTTTACAGGATATTTTTATCATAATTATCTGTGCTGTGAACTAGAATCTAAGCTTTGTGTAGGTATTTATTTATTTTATGACCATTTTTTACTTACAAAAATGACATTTTTTGAAAAAATAATGAGATTTCAGACAAAAATTGATATATTTCCATATATATTAGAAGTACTGCAAATCTTTTAGTTCACAGCACAGATCAATATATTAGAAATGTACTGTATAAATCTTATTAAGATATATTTATTAGAATTTGCTGTAGGAGGTTTTGCGTAACTGCAATTTTTTACCAAAATTTCCCTTAAATGTACCAATATTTCAAAAATTTAATTTAATTTAATGAAAACTGCATTCAATTCTTTAGTTTAATATCCCATTTTAATGAAAAACATGAATGTTTCATTAAAATTTTACTTTTTTGGAAAAAAGTGCCCCGAAGGTAGGCACTTACCTTAAATGTAAAAGTTTATGATATAAAATGCATGTTAAAGTTTCTTGTATTATTTTGACCTATTGAGTTGCGAGCCGTGAATAAAGTGCTATTATTGTTTACTGTGCTGATTGGACTGCTTTAAAAATACACCCATTTGGCGATTTTCGTAACATTGGTGTCAGGAAGTGGGATCAGGATCTGTTTGAATGTCATTAACCAGAGCAGCCATGGAAGAGAAAATGGAAAAACTGTTTGCTATGATGTTAGATATGCGTTCCGGTCAAGATAGTCTGAAAGAAAATATGTCAAAGATATCTTTGGGACAAGAGAGTCTGAAAGAAAATGTGCCAAAGATGTCTTTGGGACAAGATAATCTGAAAGGAAAGATGTGATGTCGTTCGGACAGGAGAGTCTGGAAGAGAAGATCTGTTCGGGACTAGAGAGTCTACAAGAGAAAATGCGTTCAGGACAAGAAAAAATGAAGACTCAAATACAATCTGTTCATGAAAGAGTCGAGGGAGTACGAAGCGAAGTGCAAGGACAGATCAGCGACGTACAAGAAAAAAATCGAGGGAGTACGAAGCAATGTTCAAGGACAAATCAGCGATGTCAAAGGACAAATCAATGATGTGCAAGGACAAATCAGCGATTTTGAAAAGAGACTTTCTGATCTTGAGAAGAAGCCAAGCAATATATTGTCAAGTGGAGAAATTATTAATTTTAGACCGACTGTAAAGCATTTAACATTTGACGGCCAAACATCTTGGACTGTTTTTAAAACTCAGTTTGACGTCGTGAGCTCTACAAATGGATGGGCGGATAGCTTCAAGGCCAGTCAACTTGTGGCATCTCTGCAAGGATCAGCTGCGGAGATTCTCCTAGGAATACCGAATGACAAGTTGAACGACCTACCGACCGTCGAAAAGGCTCTCGAATCTCGATTTGGAAATAGCCATCTTACCCAGTTTTATATGACTGAATTGAAAGCAAGGCGACAAAAGCCTGGAGAAAGTCTATAGGTATTAGCCGCCGATGTTGAGCGATTGATGAGCCTAGCTTACGCGGAATGTCCCCTAGATGTTCGACAAAGTTTAGCAGCCCAGTACTTCGTCGACGCTATCAGGGACGAATATACTGTTACGAAAATCGCCAAGTGGGTGTATTTTTAAAGCAGTCCAATCAGCACAGTAAACAAAAATAGCACTTAATTCACGGCTCGCAACTCAATAACTCAAAATAATACAAGAAACTCTAACATGCGCTAACTAAAATCATAAACAATAACACTATTCATTTCACAGAATCAACCGTGCGCTTCAAAGTCTATTACTCAACTGAACTCCCCGGAGAGGGATCCTAGCGCTTTTATAGAGATGATGACGTCACCAGAATTGCCGAGAAATTTCTGGAACAATCTCCAAATTGAAATACGGTCTCGAGACATGAATTTTGTAGAAGCCGCCATTTGTCGCCAAGGTCGCCAAATCCGTCGCCAAGTTATCGGAGGACCGCTATTATGCCTGCAAAACTAGTTTCACGGCGGCGCATGCAATACGGGTGCAAATTATTATTTCGCAACAATACACAGCATTCTACGAGACTGGAAGACCCGAAAGATTTGTTGACAGCTCTGGCGCATAGCATGAAATATGAAGCTGCGAGAACCATTCCGAAAACACCCAGGCATGTAAGGTCTGTGAATATAGAGAGAAATGCTGCCAAGGAAAAGGATGATAAACTGGATTCTGTACTCAAGGCACTCCAGGAATTATCGGATAGTCTCCTTCTTGGAAAAAGGGGCTCTCCCCGAAGGAATCCGAACGAGACCAGTTGGAGATGTCACAAAAGGGGACACGTGCAAAGGGAATGCGACGGGACTTCTCCCCAAACAGGAAAACTAGGTCTTGGCAGTCTTGCGGTTCGGAGGCTGCCTTTTCTGATTTAAGCCCCTGAAGAGAAATTGGAAGTTTCCGCACTTAGCGGAGGAGAAACTAGACATTATGTTGAAGGAACTATTTGTGGCATCCCTTGTTTGATGCTAGTGGATACGGGTGCGAATGTCACTCTTCTAAAATCGGACTTTGCCATGAAACTGAAGGAACAATTGCGCTACACGTTTCCAAGCGTCTGTATTAAGACCGCTACCGGTGAAAAGACAGAGATGCAAGGACTACTGGATGTATCCATCGAATGTGGATCCAAGAAATTCCGGCACAGGGTCTACGTGGCTAACATCACTGACCCTTGTATCCTTGGACTGGATTTCCTTCAAAAATTTAACTTTAAGTCTAGCGAGAGACTTAACTAGACAACTTAAGTCTAGAGAAGAACGAGATAAGGACAGGAGGGGAGGAAATTCCCTTGTTTTCAGGAAGCGAGCAGTGTTCAAAATCATGTTCTATATTCGCGAAAGAGAAGACGACTATACCTGCGAGATCTGAATTTCTTATCCAAGGGGTTCCTGAAGCCTTTGGACATTTCCGGTATGTCGTAACGAACTTTCCAAGTCAGTTCTCCTTAAAAGGAGTATTGGTGGCCGCCGCACTCGTGTATTTAAGAGAGGGAGCTATACCTTATCGAGTGTTGAATTTGGACAACAAACCCGGGACTGTAGAAAAAGGGGCCGTTATTGCAACGTGTGAACCAGTGGTGGATATCGTCGCCCGTCCTCAAGGATATTCTAATAGTCATCATTTTCAACTAATGCTGGAGAATCTTGAAGGACTTAGTAAGGAACAGCGAATAACAGTGCAAAATTTACTCCAGGAATTCCAAAACTTATTCTCTACCGGTGACGCTGATGTGGGCCACTGTAATGTGACACAGCATTTAATTAATACAGGTGATCATCCACCAACCAAGAAGTATCCATGACGTTTGCCTCTTGCAAAGAATGAGAAAGCTGAATGCCTGATTAAAGAAATGGTGGACGGTGGCATAATAGAGGAATCGTCTGGGCCTTGTGCCTCACCTATCGTTCTTGTTAAAAAGAAGGATGGATCGACACGTTTCTGTAACGACTATCGAAAATTGAACGATATTACGAGGAAAGACTGCTATCCCCTCCAGCGAATAGATGACACTTTAGATGCTTTGAATGGAAGCCAGTGGTTCTGAACGTTGGACTTAAAGATCGGGTATTGGCAAGTCGAAATTAGACCTGAAGATAAAGAAAAGACAGCTTTTACCAAAGGACTATGGCACTTTAAGGTAGTGCCTTTCGGTCGTTGCCATGACCCCGCTACTTTTGAAAGACTAATGGAAACTGTATTACGTGGACTTTCGTCTGAGGCCTGCTTAGTATATTTAGATGACATTATTATTGTGGGAAAAACGTTTGAAGAACATTTAAATAATATTCGTAAAGTGTTTCTTAGATTACAAAATGCTAACCTTAAACTAAACCCGAAGAAATGCAAATTTTTACGTAAGGAAGTTACTCATCTTGGGCACGTCATTTCTGCAGACGGAGTTAAGACTGATCCACTAAAAGTTAAAGCAGTGGTCGATTGGCCTCGTCCGGAAACGGTACATGAACTGCGAAGTTTTCTCGGACTTTGCACCTATTATCGCCGTTTTGTAAGAAATTTCTCAACAATAGCGAGACCTTTACCTAAATTGACTGAAGCCCAAGCAAGTTTTAATTGGACAGAGGAATGCGAGAAATCGTTCATTAGTTTGAAACAGGCGTTAACGACGTCTCCTATTTTGACATATTCCCGGACTGACAAAGACTTTATCTTGGATACAGATGCCAGTAATGAAGGGATAGCAGCCGTGCTTTCGCAGAGAACAGAAAATGGTGAAAGTGTCATAGTTTACTTGAGCAAGAGCTTGGGTAAGCCGGAGAGGAGTTACTGTGTCACTCGTAAGGAATTACTGACTATTGTGAAATCTATCATTTCCAGTAATGTGAAATCGAGCAATCGTATTGTGAAATCGAGCAATCGTATTGTGAAATCGAGCATTTCCATCACTACCTCTATGGACGGAAATTTCTTCTCCGGACTGATCATGCTTCCTTGAGATGGCTTTTCAATTTTAAAGAACCTGAGGGTTAGATAGCTCGTTGAATCCAAAGGCTGCAGGAGTATGAGCTCGAAATCGAACATCGCAAAGGAACTTCGCACGGAAATGCAGACGCTCTCTCCAGACGACCTTGTAAAGAGGACTGTAAACACTGCGTGAACGCCGAGAAAAAGTACGGGACAGAGACGGATACTTTCGTGAAGATTTTGACTGCAACAACTGTGGATCGGTGGGCTTCGAGTGAAGTACAGAGAGCACAGTTAGAAGATTCCAATATTAGGCCAATTTTGGAGAAGAAACTAAAATCCGCGGATCCACCGTCTTGGCAAGAGATCGCGCCAGAGAGTCCCGCTACAAAGCGATACTGGGGTCCTTGGAATTCTTTACATCTTAAGGACGGTGTTTTATATCGGAAATGGGAGAGCGATGACGGAAGAGCAAGCCGCTGGCAATTAATTCTCCCACGTAGTAGAATTCCAGAGGTTCTGCGGGAGATTCGTGATAGTGCAAGTGGAGGGCATTTTGGAGTGATGAAGACGTTAAATAAAACCAGGGAGCGATTTTATTGGGATCGACTTCGTGCCGATGTTGAAAAACGGTGTAGAGAATGCCACGATTGCGTTCCCCGGAAAGGACCTAAAATAAAAACCAAGGGTCGTTTGCAGCGCTATAACGTTGGCGCGCCTTTCGAAAGAGTAGCTTTAGATATCTTAGGCCCCCTGCCTACAACATCGAAAGGCAGTCGATACGTCTTAGTCCTGATGGATTATTTTACCAAATTGCCAGAAGCGATTGCCATCCCGAATCAGGAAGCTTCAACTGTAGCTGAAGAACTCGTTAGAAACTGGATCTCTTATTACGGAGTGCCTATGATGTTACATTCGGATCAAGGTACAAATTTTAATTCAGCACTATTTTCGGAACTCTGCGAATATTTGGGAATCACGAAGACTCGTACAACACCGTTACATCCCGAGTCCGATGGCATGGTCGAGAGGAACAATCGAACAATTTTGAATCATCTTTCAATATTTGTTTCGAAGAATCAAACCGACTGGGATACATTTTTGCCACTGTTCCTCCTAGCTTACAGGAGTGCGGTTCATGAGACGACCGGATATTCGCCATCAGAGATGTTGTTCGGTCGTCCTCTTCGATTACCCAGTGATATTGTTTTTGGACTACCATATGATTCGCCCCCCTCACGGAAAGATTACATGAGTACTTTAGAAGCACGGAATGAAGATTCGTTACGACGCCAAAGTAACGAATCACCAATTTAAGGAGGGTGATCAAGTTTGGCTGTATAACCCGAAAAAAAGGAGAGGTCTGAGTCCTAAGTTGCGACATAACTGGGAAGCAGTTGTCAAGACATTGAAGGATGTTATCTACAGAGTCCAGAAGTCGCCCAATTCAAAACCGAAAGTCATACACATTAATCGTTTAGCCCCATATGGTGCTACTGATCATAATGCTGTATGATAAGACTGCCGGGTCGTCAGTTCTTTTAAAGAGGGGAGCAGTGTTGCGAAATAATAACTTAATTTGCTCTCGTATTGCATGCGCCGCCGTGAAACTAGTTTTACAGGCATAATAGAGAAATCCTTATTTAATGGTAAACCTGTGGAAGTAACCCTGTAGTCTTGGCAACAAACTTGGCGATCGTCTTGGCGACGGATTTGGCGACCTTGGAGACAAATGGTGGCTTCTAGAAAATTCATGTCTCGAGACTATTTCAATTTGATAAGATTGTTCCAGAAGTTTTCGGCAATTCTAGCGACGTCATCATCTGTATAAAAACGCTAGGATTTCTCTCCGGGGAGTTCAGTTGAGTGATAGACTTTGAAGTGCACGGTTTCTTCTGTGAAATGAATAGCGTTATTCTTGCGCTTATTTATGATTTTAGTTAGTGCATGTTAATGTTCCTTGAATTATTTTGAGCTAATGAGCTGCCAGCCGTGAAATAAAGTGGTTTTTTTGTTTACTGTGCTCATTGGACTGTTTTAAAATACACCCACTTGGCGAGTTTCGTAACAATATATATATATATATATATATATATATATATGCATATACATATATATGTGTTTCTATATGTATATGTTGTCGGTCAAATGAATGAATATCCTAGTAAATAGCTAATATCCGTAGATATATGATTTAAGTTCGCTACCCTAGTAGCACTATTAGTCCAAAAGACGTTTAAAGCACGTTTTTTAACGTGAAAAACGTGTTTACAACGTAATTTAAACGTTTTTTGAACTAGTTGTGCTACAAAGGTAAGGTGGCTGCCTACAAGTTGGCCCAAAAGCACTGACCTGGCCTGACCTGGCCTTTTACTACAAATTTTTAAAATTCATTCTTCCATGTGTTTCTAGAGGGTAGCGTTTTAAATCTCATCTTATGTTTGTGAATGTATGTTCTGACATCGGTAAAAATATTAAGATTGAATTTTAATTAATTTTTTTGTAGATGTTAATTCGTAAATAAGCACATTGATTTGGTCTTGAAAGTTGATCCTAGCTATAAGAGGCAATTATTCGTCGTCTGTTTATCGTTTTTTCTAAGAAACTGTTTGATGAAGTGTTCTCCAACAAATTAAAAAATGGTCGACTGACTGATTGCAAGTACTTTTCTATAATGAAAATTTGAATTGTATGCTATAAATTAAACAACAAATTAAGTAAATAATAAAAACTTTGTAAAATAACATCATACTGTTACTAGAACGACAATACAGCTGTTTCGAATAAAGACCTTTTGTTCTTCTCAAACAACTCTCGAACTTCCCAACTTTTGAACATTTTTTTTGTTGTTGTTGTTCGAAACAACTGTATGGCTGTTTCAATTACCTTTATGGTGTTAGTTTTCGCAGATTTTTTATTATTTTTGCTATTATTACAAAAATAAAACATAAATTCCTCATTACTCTGCCGATTTAAAAACTAGTGCAATGCGTAATTACTAAACATGAAAAAGCTTGTTAGTTATCAGCCATCAAGCCTAACAGAGTTGGAGAGACCGTCAATGACATTAAAGTAGAAGCTATCAGGTTGTAACGAAAGTTTTCCGCCATATCTGCCTGAAATACTAACTTCTAACTCCTTAGATAACTGTTTTTGAATTTTCGGTACCAAACCTGCGCAGTGTCACATGATACAACAATAGTATTTAAAGCTCATAATTCCTTGATATTATGTAGCTGACATTTTGCAACATACTGGAAGTAAATGATGGTTCTAATCCTCTAGAGTGATAGTTCCATTTGAGACACCTTATACTTAATGATAACTATACTTTTTACAGATTTCACAGCACAGTGTTATAAAGTAAACCTCTTTCTTTCAAATGCCAAAAATCGTTTGACAAAATATGAGCCAATACGCCAACGAGAACTGTGTGCTGACGAAGTTTGCGGTGGCGGGAAACTTTCGTTACAACCTAATACAATCTGTTATGGCTAGGACCGACTCCAACATTGAAAATCAAATTGCATATTTTGCTTACGAAAACTCCATTAGCGAAACTCATTGCGCAACAGAGTTATTACTTCAGTGGAAAGATGCTACGTAAGGCAATGCCTGAAAATTAAGGACACGAACTGAAAAGGCAGAACAAGAAAATTCGGAAATAAATATTAAGTATGTATAAGGCTTTATTTCAAATTTTTGTGAAAATTACATACATTTAATTCAACGGATTAATAATTCAACTAAAGCACAGGCACACACTTGCGGCTTGTTTTTATTCAACCTGCTGATCGTCGCTTCGAACGAGAATAGATTAACCCGATCCACAGTGTCTATCATTTCCATTACGTCAATTCCAGTGACGACAGATTTTAAATGAAGACGTAATAACAGGAAACGGATGATTTCTGTATAATTATGCACGTGGCATTATGGAAATTGTTCTCGGACGTCTTTTCGGAAAGCGCCGGGCTTTCCGGTTGCCGCCGTTAATTACATAATCGATGGTTTTGAACTTTGCTGA